>OU342743.1:151126656-151701218 GCA_910589775.1 Avena eriantha
CAGAGTCATTGAAATGTATGTTCTTTCACATACCACATATGGATCCACCAGTGTCATTGCATGTGTTTCTTTTCACAATCCACCTATCGATCCACCAGTTTGTCATTGCATGTGTGTTCTTTTTTACTAACAACAACCAGAGTCATTGAAATGTGTGTTCTCTTTAGAGACCACACATGGATCCACCAGTGTCATTGAAATGTGTGTTCTCTTTAGATACCACACTGGATCCACTAGTGTCACTACATGTGTGCTCTTTTTACTGACAACAACCAGAGTCATTGCATGTCTGTTATTTTCACATACCACATATGGATCCACCAGTGTCATTGAATCCACCAGTGTCATTGCATGTGTGCTTTCTTCACAATCCACCTATGGATCCCCCAGGGTCATTGCATTTGTGTTCTTTTACTAACAACAACTAGAGTCATTTCATGTGTGTTCTTTTCACATACCACATATGGATCCACTAGTGTCATTGAAATGCGTGTTCTCTTCAGAGACCGCACATGGATCCACCAGTGTCATTGCATGTGTGTTCTTTTTACTGACAACAACCAGAGTCATTGAAATATGTGTTGTTTTCAGAGACCACACATGGATCCACCAGTGTCATTGCATGTGTGTTCTTTTTACTAACAACCAGAGTCATTGAATTGTGTGTTCTTTTCACATACCACATAGGGATCCACTAGTGTCATTGCATGTGTGTTATTTTCACAATCCACCTATGGATCCAGTAGTGTCATTGCATGTGTGTTCTGTTTACTAACAACAACCAGAGTCATTGAAATGTGTGTTCTCTTCAGAGACCACGCATGGATCCACAAGTGTCATCGAAATGTGTTCCAGCATTTAAATGAGTTCCAGCATTTTCGAACAATTCAAGGCTTTCAAGAAGATGACCATCGTCCAAAAAAACGTGACCAAGATCATGGAAATAGTTTATGATGATGTGTCCGCATTTCGTAGATCGGTTCATCTTGGCAAATCAACCAATATGTTTGGTTCCAAATATGATTTTTTTTTCAAATTTCCAAGTAACAACAATGTATTTTGCTGTGGAGCAACTACAAATATGATGGCTCAAAATGTGACCGCCCCCATTTTTCACATAATGTATAACGCCCTTTCAAACTTCTAGGATAAATTTGTGCAATAAAATAATTTTTGGGGCTAGATGTTTGAATAGATGGGCGGGATATTTCAGCGCTCTGCAGATATTTTGAAGTTGAAGCTTTTAAGGCACGCTACTCCCACTTGGGATGTCGTCCCCGTCAGATAGACCCACATGCCTGTATGCTTTCCAGCATTTAATGAGTCTATAGACATCTACCAAAATTAATGAACATTAGTTCAAGGCTTTCAAATTAGATGACCAAGGTCACAACCATAGTTTCTGTACCATGTACATGTTTTTTACTACTCCGTACATTGAAGCATCTTCGCCAATAAAGCTTACAAACATGTCCATATTAGGTAGATCGGTGCATCTTGGCATTTCAAGAAATTGTTCCCAAAAGGAGATTCCAGATATAATGGATGATGCCCTACTTTCATGAATTTCCAAGCTTCTTATATAAATATGTGCAATAAAATGACCTTGTGACAATTTAAAGTACGTATGTCTAGTTACGAACTACAAAGTGTGTGATATTGCTTGCTCTTGACTTTTTAAAAATAATTTAAGACTTCTCCTTCAATAGACCCCCCTTCTCAAAAAGACATAAACGAGAAATAGATGGATGGTGCAGAGGGTAGGATGGTCATGGCTTTCAAAAACTAGATGACCAATGTTAAGGCCATATGTGTTACCATACTCTATGATAATGTAACCATGTTTGGTAGATTGGTGCATATTGGCATTTAAACATTGTCTACAAAAAGATCTTCCACATTTCAAGTTATTTTAAAAGCCCCAGTCGATAATAATGGCTTTAATACGATATATGGCGTACCATGTATGAATATGTATGGCTTTCAAAATAGATTACCAAGGTTATGGCCATATCTTTGCTACAGTTTATAACATTTCCATATATTTCGTAGATTTGTGCATATTATTGGCATTTAAAATATTATTTACCAAGGAAGATTATGAGTTTGAGGTTATTTTCAAATTTTCAAATGACGACAGTGGCTTTGTCGTGAATAAACTACAAATAAGTATGGCTCAAAATCCCACTGCCCTAGTTTTCAAACAAGATATATATAGCCTAGGTTTAGGGTTTGTTTTTTTTTGGTTGAGGGTTTAGGGGTTTAGGGTTTATGGTATATGGTTTAGGATTTTAGGGTTTCAGTGTTTAAGGTTTGGTATTTAGGGTTTAGGGTTCAAGATTGAGGGTTTAAGTTTGTCTAGGTTTTAGGGTTTAGGGAATTTTCAATAATAATGTTCAAGCTTTATATATATGCTTATATGTATTCATGCAATAGAATGGTGTTATCGCAATTTAATGAAAGTATCTTGGATTTTGATCTATAAGTGCATGATACCTTCTTGGTAAACGGGTGAGGGGATCAGGGTTTAAGGTTTATGGTTTTTAGGGTTTTAGGATTTATGGATTTAGGGTTTAGATTTTTGGGGAATTTTCAATAATGTTCAAGATGCTTTATCTTATATTTATGGAATGGAATGGCGTTAGCACAATTTGATGAAAGTATATCTGACATTTTGATCTACAAGTGCATGAAACCTCATTTTCATCACCCCCATTTTTCACACAATGTATAACGCCCTTTCAAGCTTCTAGGCTAAATTTGTGTAATAAAATAATTTTTGGGGCTAGATGTTTGAATCGATGGGCGGGATATTTTGGCGCTCTGCCGAAATTTTGAAGTTGAAGCTTCTAAGGTACGCTACTCCCACTTGGGATGTTGTCCCCGTTAGATAGACCCACAGTCATGTATGCTTTCTAGAATTTAATGAGTCTATAGACATATGCCGAAATTAATGAACATTAATTCAAAGCTTTCAAACAAGAGGAACATGGATAGAAGAGGAGTTATGCATTCTAAATAAGGTGAAGTATGTCTGGATGGATGCACGGGCTATTTGAATGGATGCGTAGCAAAATTTTGATTTTGAAGCTTCTAACAAACACTGCTCCGACGTGGGGCCTGTCAGATGCGCTGTTACTCTCTAGACCTGCATGCCAATGAGAGTTGCTTTCCAACATTTAAATGAGTTGTTAGACGTTTGCTGAAATTATCAAACAATTCTAGGCTTTCAAAAATATGACCATCGTCCAAAAAAAGGTGACCAAGGTCATGGCCATAATTTATGATGATGTGTCGGCATTTGGTATATCGGTGCATCTTAGCAAATCAACCAATATGTCTGGTTCCAAATTTGAAGGTTATTTTCGAATTTCCAAATTTGGCCCCTCTTCTAAAAATTAGGGATGAAATTAAATATATGTTGAAATAAAGCCAATTGTTCGCAAAGTGTAATGCTATGTGCATTAGTTTCCATGGTAAAATATAAACTTGTATTTTGATAAGTTTTTGATCCATTTTGATCTATGGTGACTGGCAGTTGGGCCATGTATATGGTGGTGCCCAAAGCACGGTAGGTCAGAATTTCCAAAGTTATCCCTCCGCACCCCTTCGTGTTGTGTAATAACTTTCACCCTTCGTCGCCTAGACCCTCACCCCCTTGCCGACAAAATAGACGTGCTCAGGGCCGCACCTCATCAGGATTGTGCGTGAAGAAGCTTTCCCTACCCGTCGATCTTCTTGAGACGGAACGGTGAGCACGTCGATCCCACAGTAGTCCCTCTATCTCTAGGTCGATCTGGTTGGTATTTTATTGCCCTTTTACCCGATCTGCCTCCTCAAATACATAGTTTAATTTCTCCTCAATCTGTGTGGTCATAGTTTATTCTGCACTCGATCTATGTTCTTAAATACCTTTGGTGATTTTTGCTGTCAATATGTTTGCTGAAATGCATAGGAATATATAGTTTTCATACTCCATCTATATGTTTCCTGCTTTTATTTTAATAAGAACCAACCTTGTATGTCATAATTAAACATATGGGCATATTTTGGATAGATATTGCTCAATTAGGTAGTGCTATACATATCCTTGGTGTTCTATGATTTATGGAGTTTGTCAGAGATCATTGTGAAAACTCAAACGTACATTGCCCGTGCCGGTTGTGTGTTAATCATAGGATCCTGCCTCAAAGTATAGTGGAATACCATATTTTTATATTTGGGATCCTAAGCATATATGTTAGATTGGTATTTCATGGTGAACCATATGATCCTCCATATGAACTAGTGGAAGCACATCTTTATCATCAAGATCAAGTAGGGGAAGCAGATGTGTTGATCAACTGACAAAGGCAGCTCCTGAGCATCTAGATCAACCTGGAGAAGGGGGAGGAGAGAAAAAGCACAAGCTGCATGAAACAGGTTTCATTTCTAGTACTACCACTATGCCATGTGACAAGATATATCTATAGAACAACAAATGTTCAGGTTGTGTGTCTTTGATGTTTCTCTATAAACGTACCCGTTAATCTACTAATTGTAGAAGCAGACAACCGGAGATGGATTTGATGGTAATGACAATGACCTGTTCATTGGTGAGCCTACACATGAGGTTGTGGATCAGTTACAATGCTTCTGAATGGAGTTGATGCAGGGCTGCTGGTCATCAGGGGTGCACTTTTGGTGTTGTCGGGGTAGTCTCATGACCACTAGCCCAACTATAAAACTCTTGGGGTGTAGGGCTATCCCATGATTGGTTCGCTACTGTCATAGTTTTGTAATATTGAGCTACCTTATGGTTTCTAAGACTTTGTTAGCAGAACTATAATTGGATATTGTTCTGTATATTAGTGTATATATGTGTGTGTTTGTGTTTGTTTCTAGTCTAAAATCCGATCTTATGCTTTTATCGGTTCATAAACGGTTTTTGAGGCTCTAGCACTAGTGCCCTATGCTGCCACTATCGCCGTCTTGTCATCTGCTAGCCCTTCCCCTCCCTCAAAAGATGGTCGAATCAGCAAAACATATATAAGCTAGGATCAATTTTGATTTGAAGAGGGGCGATTTTCTCGGTCCTTGGAGAGGAACCCAGGAGAACTAGTATTACCAAGGGAAGGAGGAGGTTGGCTCGGTCAATTATCTCGCCATCTTATGTTAGACCCAATTTAACTCACCCCTGATGTGGGTCTCGCTTGAAACAACTGTAGGCCACCGCGTGATAGCTGGGATCAAAAATTTGGGAATCTCTCCCGGAAAAATGTTCCTGCCACTACCACTTAGAAATACTTACTATAGAAAAATTATACTGCCTAGCCCTACTACTACCAGTATTACTGCTCCCCTACCCATGCCTTTCTACCGATGACAAGACAAGAAACCAACACTAGCTAGCTCCCATCTAGCAAACAACTGTTGGAACTAGTACAACCTCCAATTGGGGAGTTCTTGCTGAAATAGGTGGGTGTATTTGCTCACCTCGAAATCCGTCTTTCTTTAAGTTGCTTCTGATTGGGCCATTGGGGGTACTATTAGTATTCAGTATGCTTTGATTTTGGAGTTCTTGCTTATTGCTCACCTCGGAATCACCTAATTAGGATATTTTCCCTCTGCTCTGATCGAGTGGGTCATTTGGGTGGGGGTGGGGTGGTAGTGGGGGCCTAGGGGCGAGGGGAGGGGGTACTGATTTTGTATGGATTCGGGATCGGGTCATTGTCACTGATGGTCTGATTACCTTTAGTTGCTACTCGTAATGTGTAGTAGATTTTGCGTCAGATTCTGTATAGCGAACTATGGGTCCGTGGCGTGCACGACCAATATGGATAGGGATGGGCCCATTAGTTCCCTTAAAAGTTGCCTAAGAAATGTAATGTAGCAGTATATTCGTTGCGTTCTTCCATTCTTTCCAATGCTGAAAGTGGTTGGCTACAACCTGGATATATCCTTGTTCTAAAAGTTGTCTCTATCTGCATCCTGTTTTTGTGGAAGCCTTGGTGTCACCTTCTCTTGTTTATTTACTGTAGCGCGGTGATACATACCTGCGAATGTGCGGTGATCCAGGTGCGGAAAACAGGATGGTACCCCCACATGCCGCAGGATCCAGCCAGTACCACTACTCACCAAACAAGCGCAAGACCACTAACTAGCTAGGAGAGCCCAACTTACAGAGAAAGGTATTTTTTATTAATACCCTTATTACCATGGTACAATCTGATTTACTTATTACCCGCTTGGTGTCATGCATGCTTATCAGATGTTCAGAAACATATGTGTGATTTTATTAATTCTGGCACTGTGTTTATGTGAATCCAGATCTGGATATGTCTGACTGTCTCATACAGTCATTATATGACTACTATGCACTGTATTGAACTGTTTAGCTCTGTTGCTATTTATGAAGATTGAAGGTGTTGATGCGGAGGCTAAGGCTACTGTAGAGGCTAGTAGATTGCTGATGCCCACACCATAAACAGACATTGTCTACATGATGATGGAGCTCCAACATAGTAGCCAGGTGGGCAGTGACCTCTCTAAGAACTGGATATAATTTGAAAATCCACAATTTCACATGTTATGATTTTCCGTGTTATTGTTATCAACTAGTACTATATCTTTACGCTCATCAGAAGTTCACAAAAATTAAATCTGTTGGCTTTATAGGCAATGGTTTTGTCTTATATTATTAGATTTACTTGCTCTTTACATAATTTAACCGTTCGACTTAATTTCAATCAGTACCACACACCAGCTGCTCAACCCTTTCTGCTACCGTCCTTTTGTTAAGCTTGTGGATTGAAAGGGGACCCGTATGCCCTTCCAAAGGCAGAGGAAAAAAATGGTGCATGGCCACCCTTCGCAAAGGGTACCCATGGTATCAGGTATGGATTCCAAGTGGTTTAGACCAACTTGATATAAGATCTTGTATCTCATTTTTTTGTCGCCTTACTTCTCTATCAGATTTCTCATGAAGGTTGCCCCGTGTGTCGCTCGCCCCATTATAAACAATATGTTTAGAAACGACAAGTTTCTAACTCTGTATAACGAGGGCCCTAAAGGAATGCGGCAACTATATGATGTGGATGTGTCCCAAACAATGCCCACCACCTATTTGGGTGGCCGAGGTTGGTCCAAGTATGTTCATTAGAATGGTCTAAAGCAGGGGCACGAGGTAACATTCAATTTTAGCAAGCCTGGGAAAATACTTGCACGCCATCGTACACTTGTTGACCTAAGGACCAAGAACAGAGGTAGTAGTAATTAATTTTCGTATGTACTCATCACAACCTCTATTGATTTTCTTGCGACTAACTATTATGCGCCATTGTATTTACTCATCATATGACCCTGACCACTTGTGCAGTCCGCTTCCCCTTATGTACGAGGAAATAATTTTGTGGCCCGAAAGTTTAGACGCCAAGGCAAAGCGGTACCCAAGTTGCTTGTAATCGGCCGCGTTTCCCATAGTTTGCGTGCCAAATACTTAGAGGGCCTTTTTCGGCACGAATTCAACTTAACTTCTGTTGGGCCTTTTTCGGCAGGAATAGAAAATATCAGGCTAACGCCCGTCTAGTTGGGCCCCCTGTCAATTTTCGATGTTATGTCGGTGCCATCGTGGAGGCGTCATTGCTACCATGTACTCGCTCAGTCCCAAGGCTTAAGGCCTATAATTTTGTCAAAAGGTCAAGGCACTTGCGACCTTGCAGCGCTAGCGCCTGTATCCATCGTCGTTACACCTTCTTCTTCTTCTTCTTCCCCGGAGCGGCGATCTTTGGTCGCGGCCATGGCACGGAGTTGAGATGCCATTTCCATCGGTGGTCAGATCCGGGACGTGGACAGAATGACTCAACACCACTCTCCTCCCTATCCTGAATCCCATTGTCTTGTCCTCTTCTTCTTTTACCACTAGGATTTTCATCGACAGAATAACCAACCCACTTTGCATGATCGCGAGCCTAGAGGATTTCTCTCAAAAAAGGCTACAAGATATGCGAAAGATGGGTATGCGCAAATAAATTGACCGGTAGGATTTGCCACGTGAAAACTCATGACACAGAGCACATAAGCTAAGGTGACATAGTGGATAGAACAACACGACTGATAGCATGTATTGATGTGACAACACATGGCGCATATATCTTCGTTATTACTATTTTTTATCTTTGTTTACTCAATTGGAACGGCCGCCACCACGCGGCTCTCCATTGGACTTCCATCCCTGTTGTTAACCACTACATCAAAAACGCATTGACGGTTCCACCTTTCCCCTGTCTCGTAGAAACAACTCTTCTTGTTCTTGGCCTCTGTCTTCTGCTTCCCCTGTCGTCTTCTTTCCGTCTTCTCCTTGCCGCCATGGAAGGTTGTGAAGGGAATATGCCCTGAGAGGCAATAATAAAGTTGTTATTATATGTATTCCAAGTATATGATAGATGTTTATTTTACATGCTATAATTGTATTAATATGGGAACCTTAATACATGTGTGTTTAATAAACAAATAGAAAGTTCCTAGTTATGCCTCTCTATAAACTAGCTCATTGATTAACAAGATGATCAACCTGATCATGGACATTGGATGTTGTTAATAATGAGGTCACATCATTGGTGAATGATGTGATGAACATTCATCCGAAGTATAGCATTACGATCAAAGTCATTATGTTTATATTGCTATAGCATCATACCAAGTAATCTTTGTCCTTGGACCATGATATCATGTTAATTTCTAACACCGAAAGAATACTTTGATAACATCAAACATCACACCGTAACAGGGTGACTATAAAGATCGGTTCGGGTATTCTGAAGGTGTTATGTTGAGGCTCATGGATCAAGAGTGGAAGTCAATCCGATGATGGATAGATATACTCTGGGCCCTCTCGATGAGATAACATTGAAATAGCTTGCAAGCGTTTGACTACATCATCCAAGAGTTTCATCTCGTTAATAAAGCTTTATTAAATTAATTAACAAAATTCTGAATAAAATTAATAATAGAGTTTTATTAAATGAGAGAGAACTAAATTTGGAGAAATTCAATGCATTTAAGGTGGAGACTTTAATAGAGAATGTGAAGGGGCATATTTATATGGAGGGGTTACCACCACATTAATGAGGGAGGTAAAGGGGCACAGCATGGGGCGCCGGCCATGGGGAGGGGCACCCCCTCCTCCTATAAGGCCCCCCTCTCACTCCTTCACACTCACACCTCCTCATGAAGGATCTCTCTCCCCCTCTAGAATTATTCCCCCATGGTGTCAGATTAGCGAGATACTGTTCCCATGGCCTGGAAGGAGTTGCTGGTTCCACTGCATTGCTGGAGCGAGGAGGTAGAGGTTGTTCGGTGGCCTGAATGTGTGTGCGAGGACGAATGCGCTACTGATTTGCGGCGCTAGGACTTCCACATGATCTAGAGATTAGCGTTCGACTACATCATCCACGAGTTCCATCTTGTTAACAAAGCTTTGTTCTTCTTCGAGGGTATGTTCTCTATGGATGTATATCCAACCATTGCTTGAATCTAGTATATAGATCTTGGCGTATAATAGTTCCCATCTATGCTACAAACCCAACAGTGGTATCAGAGCCTGATCTATGCGTACTTGCTTTGCACGGGTAGTACACATATGTTTATACGTGGGCGATGATGATCATGTTATTGCATCTTCTATGTATTTTGGATATTGGTGGCATAGTTGGATGAAGTGGCCCAGACCAACCTTACATGTCATTGTACATGAGACCATTCCACGACTGACATGCAACTTGTTTTGCATAAGTGGCTGGCGGGTGTCTGTCTCTCCTACTATAGTCAATATCTGATTTACAACGAGTTGCTAATAACTTGGTTATCCTTGTTGTGGTTCATGTTCGTAGGTAAGAATGGTTCTATCTCCGAAAGCTCTAAGCCACGTAAAACATGCAATTGGTAAATTAGAGGTGTCTAGTTTAGATCGTTGCTGGGCTAGTGTCTTGATATGGTTTTGTTGTAAGTAGATGTATGATAGATACTCTTACAACACATTCAACGTGTAAGTTCCATAGACCTTGGCCTTACACACAAAGGAATGATAGAGATCATACCACGATGCAAATGATAGAGATCAAATGCATGGACCATATCATCTCACTTTACACATTAGATGTTAGCATCTTATACTGCTAGTTTGGCACTTTCTCTAGCATTGTAAGATGATCCTTCATTTAGATATCAAGATAAAAATGTGTTCTTCCTTAAGTATGCACCGTTTTGTGGATCGTATTTCGAGACATCACGTGATGATCCGGTGTACTCGACTCTACGCTTTCATACAAACGGGTGTAAGACAGTTTTACACATGCGAGTACTAAGGTTCTTACTTGGCGAGCATATCATGTACAGACATGCCCTCGGAACACGGACCGAAAGGTTAAGCATGAGTCATATAGTCGATGTGATGCCCATATAGATGCTCGCCTTTGAAGCTACATCAACTCACGTGATGATCGGACTTGGTGTAGTGGATTTGGTTCATGTAATCACCAAAAGGACACGAGGGATGTCGTTTTTGGGTAGGAGTTCACTAGTAATTTGGATTAGTCGAAGTCAATTTGTCATAAACTAAATCAAAGTGAATTTGCATAATTTGTTGTAGTCATTGGCGTCTATTCACTACCTTATTCTTAGTTTTAATTGATAGAATAGAACTATAGAATTCTGGATATTTACTTTACGAACTAGTATCGTATTGTTTTTGAATGTCAATTTAAAGTTTAGAAGACCTATTGCAAACTTTTAGCAAACTCTATTTACTCCGTGAAGTTTAATAAGTAGTATTAAATCAAGAGTAAGAATTCCAATTTATTATCTAAAGTATCATGTTTGCCTCCATGATTATTGATATTCAAAAGTTGTTTTAATATCAAGATTATATAGGAGCTGAAAGAATTGTTTCAGAAACCATCATGTGTGAAAGATGTTGTAATATCTGAAACAAAGTTTTTGGTTGCATTATGATAGAGTATAATTTAGCAAAATACATGTTCTCATAATGTATGAGAATTTGTGAAGGATGGAGATGCTAGGCATCCGAATCTCCCAAAAAGGTTTTGGGAACTAAAATTATACTCGTCATTCTTCCTTATAGGCTATAGTATCTTGATCATGAAAGTTTTCATGATAAGGATGAATATAAGATGTAAGTAAAATGTTTACTACACTAAAAGATTACTAAAGAATGGATTTTTGAAAGAATGCCAAACATTTGATGATGGTGATCCACTTCAAAGTGCAAGTCCAAAGGTATTAGTATTTGACTATATACAAGCTTTATACCATGTGTCATGTGAATGACACCACTATTGATGTTGATAGATTCTTTGAAAAGGAAAAGGAATTGCTGAAAGAGAATCTATAAAATATTTGGTAGAAAATAAAAGGTTGGAGATGTCCAACTTAGGTATATAGAAGATATACATGTTATGGATGTATTCCTTGCTTGTTAAAAAATGTGGTTCTTAGGTATTGGATACCGGTATTGGATACCGAATTGGTTGGTATGAAGTGTCATACAGGACAACGCAATTCATGAACTGCAATGGCCTAAGTAACTAGCAAGAGAATAAGTGATGATGTTCATTGAAAACAAATAAAGTGTTATTGTGTTTTTCATTGTCATCAAACCTAGCCTTCAAGATTTGTTTAAATAATTGTTATTTTCTTCCGTTATTATGAGAACAATGGTTGTTCATATAATTAACGTATTCCATAAAGGATGGATGAACTTTTACAAGTCTAGTGGGAGAAATCACATCCATAAACATTATTGCTAAAATGTCGCAAGACAAATGATTAAAAGATCACTTATGATGTGACATCGCTGTTTTAAATTATATTGGAAAGAAAACATGAAGAAACTCCATGTTGATGGATTTTTGGAGTCTTTGATTTTGATCAATTGACGCTTGTGAGACTTTCCTCGAGATAATTGAAACTCCGTCCATAGGCCAAAGAGGAACGGATGACTAACTTATTGGATATTATGCATGTTGACGTATATAGTCCATTATGTGTAGCCATATGAGATGGATCTTTTTGCTTCATATGCTTTCTCCGAAAATTTGAGTGAATATATCTATATATTTACTTGATAAGGAAGAAGTATGAAACATTTGAAAATTGTTCAAAGACTTTCAAGATGAAGTGGAAAATCATTGTAACAAGAAAATAAAGAGTTTATGATTCGATCATAAAGGAAGATATTTGAGTTACATGTTTAGCAAAAACACCTAAGACTTGAGGAATTGTTCCATGATTTGTGTTTCCCGATAAACCATAGGAGTATGGCATATTCGATAGATGAAATCAAACCATGTTTGACATGGTAAGATCAAAGGTGTCATTTATAGTACTGCCATTAAGTTTTAAGGATTGAAGCTTTAGAGACTACTGCTTTTAAACTGAAAAGAGCACCATCGTGATCCGTTGAAATGACACCATATGAGTTATGGCTTGGGATAAAACCCGAATTGTCTTTTATTAAATTTTGGTATGCTATGCATAAGTAAAATGTTTACAGCCAAAGTCGGATAAGCATATCTTTGTAGGTTATCCCAAAGAATTTGTTGGAAATTTCTCCATAACACCGAGGATAAAAGAGTTTGTTACTTGGAACGTCAAGTTTCTTGAGAAGGAATTTTTCGTGAAAAGTTAAGTGGGAGGACAATAGAACTTTGATAAGGTTGTTGAACATTAGATATATGTGCTAAGGTGCGCCGTGCCGGAAAGTGTCCCGCTGGCGGCCACAATGCTCATGGCTCCCATGATTACAAAGGGTGTGATCTCGGAGATTAGAGTTCCTATTGAACCGTGTGGGTCAGTAAGAATCAAATAGTGTGATTTGATAAGTCATTATTGTTTTGACAATGATGAACCGACTACATGAAAAGAAGCAATGATGGGCCCTGACTCCATAAAATGACTAGAAGTCATAGAATCCGTGATAGTATCCATACACGAGAAATCAAGTTTCTGAACTTGGAAGACTCTCCGGAAAGGCGTGAAGCCTATCGGTCTTGTTTTGATCTATAAAGAAATAAGACATGGATGTTTAACATCTATGAAATAGTCGACATGTCGGAAAGAAGTTTACGGCAATGTTCAAGGAGCTGACTATGACAAGATTTGATCTTTCATAGCGATATTTAGTATTGACGGATTAATGTAGCAACCACTACATATAATTTGGTATATGGTAGTTGAATAAACAAAACAAGGTTCTTCTAATAGAATGGTTACCTAGGACGTGTACATGACACGGTCCGAAGGGTTTTGTTAATTCAAAGGGTGCTAAAAGGGCATGCAAACTTCAATAGTTGAAGTAAGCATAGCGGAGTTGGAATCTTCACCATGGTGAAACTGTTAAAAGAGTTTAAATTCATCGAAAATGATGAAGATGCTTGCATTTGCAAGAAATTAAGTGGGAGCGCTGATACATATTTCTAATACATTATGTAGAGGACATATTGTTGATTGGAAATGATGTATCTTGTATTGACACAAGTTAAGAGTTTCATTAAAATGAGATTTTGATGAAAGACTTGGGCAAACTCGGAACATTTGGCATCAATATCTATATGGATAGATTGAGGCGCTAATATGGTTGTGCCAAACATACATATATGAGATATTGAAAGGGTTCAATATGGAAACAACAAGAAAGGTTCTTGCTGCATGGAAAGGATTGTATCAAGATTCAAGTGTTTCAACACTTGGTGAGTAAAATCACATGAAGATTTTGATCGATTATAGCATGATATGTATATATCCATAATGTCCTATGCTCTAAATGTTATGAGCACATACCAGAATGATTCATAAGATGATCACTGGACGATGGTAAAGATATTCTGATGAGCTTTGGAAGAACTAAGAATATATCATGTATAAGTGACAAATAGTTAAAGGTAGTTCATTGTAAAGTGTTACATTGATACTAGTTTTGTCACAAGATACAAATTAAATTTATCTCAATTTAGACTATGGGTGGAACAATGTAATGGAAAGGATGTTCCATGATGGATTTGGATGAGTTCCAAAGTTGAGACATTGTGACGGATACTACAACAAAAGGCTAAGTATATGACTGCTATAGTAGCAGCAAAGGAGGGCATTTGTGTTAAGTAGTTTGTTATCAAACTAGGTGTGGCTCAAAGTGGGCTAATACTATGAAGATATATTGTGTGACAATAATATCAACATATTTTAACCCGAACGAACTAAAGGTCTCACCAAAGGACCAAATTTATACAATGCCATCTCATTTGAGAATGAGTGATGCGTAGAGACGCAAAGACATCCAAATACACATGGACCTGAAACTGTCATAACCGGAGATTATGTTAACCACTAGCAATAGCGTATATGCAACACTAGAAATCCATAGGTGTTCAATACGCAAAGTTTCTCAAACTAGATTATTGACTCTAGTGCAAGTGGGAGACTGAAGGGAATATGCCCGAGAGGCAATAATAGAGTGGTTATTATCTTATTCCATGTTTATGATAAATGTTTATTTTGCATGATATAATTGTATTGATCGGAAACATAAATACATGTGTGTTTAATAAACAAAAATGGTTCCTAGTTATGCCTCTCTTATAGACTAAATTGTTTATTAACAAGATGATCAAGGTTTCCTAGTCATGGACATTGGATGTTGTTAATAACAAGGTCACAACATTAGTTGAATGATGTGATGAACATTCATCCGAAGTATAGCATTACGATCAAAGTCATTATGTTTATATTGCTATAACACCATACAAAGTAATCTTTATCCTTAGACCATGAGATCATGTTAATTGCTAACACCGGAAGAGTATCTTGATAACATCAGACGTCACACCGTAACAGGGTGACTATAAAGATGGGTTCAGTGCTACGAAGGTGTTATGTTGAGGCTCATGGATCAAGAGTGGAATTTGTCAATCCCGATGGAGGATAGATATACTCTAGTCCCTCTCGGTGATATCACATTAAGATAGCTTGCAAGCAAGTGATGTGATCACTAGAATGTTATATCATGGGAACGAGAAAAGAGTGCATGTCAGTAACGAGATCAAACTAGGTATGGAGATACCGATGATCGAATCTCGGACATGTAATATATCACGAGAAAAAGGGATTTAGTTACTAGCGTTAAAGGTTCTCACGATCACATAAGTCATCATTGAATGTGTAGGAGTTAGTATGGATCTCTAGGTCCCGCTGCTGATTATTGATCAGAGAGGGGTCTCGATCATATCTGCATTATTCACGAACCGTAGGGTGACACACTTAAGAGTTACTGGACACCATTTTGGAGCACATATGTTTCACATGAAAGAATTGCAAAGCGCAGGAATTGTTTCAATAGAAACCGGAAATTGTTTCGGGTGAAATTGCAGAAGGTGGTTCTGCATGTGATATTGAAATCTTGCAAGGGGCTATATGTGAATGTTTGTTAACTAAAGTAATTAACAAAATTCTGAATAAATTTAATAAAAGAGTTTTATTAAATGAGAGAGCATTAAACTTGGAGAATTTTAATGCATTTAAAGTAGGGACTTTAAAGGGGAATGTGAAGAGGCATTTTAATGTGGAGGGGTTACCACCACATGAATGGGGGAGGTGTAGCATCCCAATTGTCTAACAATTGCAATGCTACTAGCCTAGTCTATATATATGCTACTTCCTACATAAAATTGTTGCATCATAATTATATCATGCTCATGTCATCATGCCACCTTGCATTTGAGCATCATATAAAACCCTTTTTCATTTGGTTCTTATCCCATATGCATTATTAATTGTATTTGCCTCTTGATATATTGTATTTGGTTCTTGATAAATGCTTGGTGCCCAAGTTGAGTTGGGGGCATATCTTTTATTAACTCTACCACCTTTCTTGCACCACCCCATAATTCCACCATCCAACTATGTGTGAGCTTTGCATTTTATTTGGATTTATCTCTAGCTCATGTGGGTTGGGATGGATCCACTTACAATTACACATGCTCCTATATATGAACCATGTTGTTTTCACATTATTGGTATATGAGAGCCACATGGCCACCTTTGCATGCTTTGTGCATGGAACCCCTTGTCAAGCTTCCATATGGATTATTATGAATGTGTGCTCATGTTAGGATATTTTTGAGGCTATTATTCATCTAGTGGATCATACACACTAGCATGCCTAAATTATATCCAAATATGATCATCTCCATCTACTCTACATGGAATCCCCTTTTAATTCTTTTGTCTTGGCCTAGATCCATATTTTTGGAATGCATGTGAATAAATGCCATATAAATTATCTATTGTTTTGACAAGAATAAAACCTGGCATTTAATGTCTATGCATGGGCCATGTAAATCACCACCATGTTATTCTACTTTGGTTTTTCCTTCGTTTTTGAGTGTATCCATTCTTTTGTGAGCTCTCCTTTTTCTCTCTCAAACCTCCTCACCTTGATCTTTGTTTCCTTGCCTTGTGCATCAAGATCCTCACCTCACTCCATATCCATCTTCTCCCCCCTTATGCTTGGTCACGCACATGATCATGCAACACCTAAAACCCTAACCTCACCACCTCTTCTCTCATCTCACTCTCCTTGCCATCACCACACCCTTGAGGGATCTTGTTAGATCATACCCCAAAACAAACCTAAAACCCTACCCCTACCTCTCCTTATCCTTCTCCACTCACCCATGCCACCCCATGACACCCTCATGATTTTGTTCATGAGAAACCCTAAAACAGTAACCACCCCATCCTCCTAACCCTAACCATGCCAATCTACCCTTCCCAGCTTTGGTTACCCCCTAACCACCAAACCCCCGCGTCACCCCCCTCTGCTCCTTCTCCCCTCTCCACTCGTTGCTACAGGACAAGAGAAGGAGGGAGGAAAAACCTAGCCCAATCACCTCCTCCTCATCTTTTGCAAAAGCTACCATCCTCGTCCATGTGCTCTCCTCCCCTCCCTCAGCAACCCCACCATCCCTCTCCACCTCAGATCCCGTCTGGAGGCGCCTAGGTTCCTCTCCCCTTCTCCTTCTTCCTCCCAAGCCGCCATGGCCATCTCCCCCGCCTAAAAACCCTAGCTCGGCCTTCCCCTGTGCCGGCTCGAGATGATGGCCACCGGGCCTGTGCAAGGCGCCAGAAGACTCCCCGGCCTCCTCTTCTTCGGCCTGTACGCGAACCCCGTCGGAATGTCGCCGGAGATGCCGCCACGCCTCCATAGACGCCATGTTCCCGAAGCTCGGTGTCGCGAGCGCTGCCGCCGATCCCCTCCTCTCCAGCAAGCATCTTCCGCATGAGCGCCTCTGGTGAGCCCCCCTACTCGCCGGACTTGCTCGCCTCCTCTCTGGTGCCCCGTAGCTCCGCCGCACTCCGTCGAACACTCTGCGCGCCGCCGCGCGCCGCGCTCTGGCAGACAGCAGCAGCCTCGCAGCAGACACCTCTGCTCCCCCTGTTCCTGTCGAACCCCGGCCAACACAGCCCTCCTTCGGAGATGCTTCCTGCACCTAAAACGTAGATCGTTGTCCCCTCTACATGTTTCATTTTTGGAGCAACGCATTTCGCCCAGCGGTTTCATCGCCACTGTCGTCAGAAAACGGCCGGATCCGCCACTGGCACGGCCTCTTTTCCGTCAGCGAGCAACAACAGCCGGCGTTGTTTTGCAGTTTGCCCCCTGCACTTTTTCTCGCCTCAACCCGCGGTCCCTAGTGGGCCACCTGCCACTCTCCCGTGTCTTTTTACAAATAGGGACCTGGGTTTTCCTGTTTTTGGCCGCGCCTGCCTAGGATCGCTCATGTGTCGCCCACCGGCTGGCCGCGTGTGCAGTGGACCTGCGAGACCACTGTCCCCACCTGCCTTTGAGCGTGGGTACGGTCGGGCCCGGTGAGAAAAGTGCCCCGCGGTATTCTTTTGCCAGCTCAGCCTCTCTCCGCGTCGGGCCCCATTGTCAGCGGCTCGGGCTAGCTTCACCTGGGTATAAAAGGTTATGTGTTCCTTTTCTTTTAATAAAACAATTTCTGAAAATATTTTAAATTCGAATTTAAATCTGTTTTTAATAACTTTTGTTTTGTAATTCCAAATAACACAAATGATATATGTTTTGGAATCAGAAAAATGTTAGGATTTCAAATATGCCATTTAAAATAATGTTTGAACACTTTAAATTTCGAGATGGTTAAAATTACAATAAAATTCCCTTTTCTTAATAAATTAATAACTTTAAATCTACAACTCCAAATTCGACAAATAATATGTCTAAATCGATCAGCGCGACGAGCCCGTTCTATTTATGCATTCCATGTTCTGAATTGAAGCATGCATCATGTCATAAAAATCAGAACTGTTATGACAATAAAACATGACTAAATAAATAATAAAGTGAATTATTCTTGTCCCCACACCTCACCCGGGCCATGCTATATTATTGCCATGTAAATTGTGCATCATTCATCATGGCATGCTTGTTTGCTTGTCGCATTATTCCTATGATTGTGCACTTTATTTATGTTGGCCCTTGTTTGTTTGGTTCTTCTTCGAATAGACGCCCAGCAGGAGAATTATCAGGAATCACAGGAGTTCTACCCAGATCCATCTCTCGCTTCAACTGAGCTGCCAGGCAAGCACTACCACATGCTTGCATACATATAGTACCTATTGCCTCTATCTTATTCTTGCATCATTGAGTCGCGATTGTATTAAATTGAATCCCAAGTACTGCATAGCCTTTACTTTTAAACCCCACCGAAGCTTGTCTCTCCATCGCATGAGCCATTACTACACTAGTTGTTTGAGCCATGCGAGTCATAGAAAAGCATGTGTAGGGTATGTGAGTGTCTAATGGATAACAAGGTACCTAAACAACTTAACCTGAGTAGTAATGGGATAACTAATGAAAGAGGCACCAGTGAGCAATATCTGCTATTTGGTTTTTCCTGCTCACTTGTGTCTCGTAGAACCCCGGGTACTTGATTCATGTTCCTTGACTATTCGCACTATCCACATCCGGGACGCCTTATGGACCCCCCTGAGCCAGAGCTTGATTCATTTCTATTTCTTGGGGCCACAAAGTAGTTTGGGGCTTTATTACTATCATGTACTTATGCCAAGCTTTACTGTTTTATTTAAGATTGTGCGTGGAGCACCGGTACTGTTTTGGATGCGGAGTGTTTTCGCGGTATCGACAAGCTCAGTCACATTTTCGGGTTCCCAGTCGTTTACAGCCATTGACACAAACCTTGGGTCCGCCTCGGAGCCGGCCAACTTCGTTGTCGGTAGCTTAATGGGGTGGCCCCCTGAAATATTTCTGAATCATGTGATCGCTTTGTCGTGAATGCCTCGTTGGGTTTTGAGTTGGTTTTTCTGAGGTTGATCGAGTGTGTGTTGCTATTGGTGCACCCCTGCAGGGTAAATCTTTCTGAAAGCCGTGTCCGCGGTTATGGACGACTTGGAGCACAGTTTCTCGATCATAGACAAGTATAACTAAAGTACCGCTTTTAATCTGACTAAATACCTGACTAGTAAATAGTGCAATACTCATGGAATGGTTAATAAAACTGCCAACGGATGGGTTGTTTGTCCGCTTTCTCGTTGGTAAGCGAGAAGGAGGATGGATATATTAATTATACTGTTATAACTGTTGTTTCTAATTAACGAACATCCGTCTATCATTGGTTAGGCGGATGGTTAGCGAGTATCTCTAGGCTTGTTAGTTATTATCTTTTGCTGCAATTGTGTCACCCCAGGTTTTGTCCCCTTTAGAGGCATTAAGACTTGCTGAGAACCCCTAGGGTCTCACATCATAAATTGTTTGATTCAGATCAACAGGTGTACTCGCAAGATGGATACTGGGTGGAGGAGACAGATGATGTTGGCAACGATCACTCGGTGTAGAGATTCCGGGAACGGGGATCCATGAGATCTGTGGGCGGGATGTGTTTATTTATGTGGCATCTTATGCCGATTTGCTTCTTATCTATACTCGGATCTTGTTTTCCGCTTCCGCTTGATACTCTGATGTTCGATGTATGAGGAGCTATCCTAAACTATTATCTCTATCTAGGATATTTGGATCTTGCCGTATGGCGTTGCAATATTTATATTTCTTTTAGATGGAATGGCTCTGTGAACAGTTGTATGGTGGCTTGCATAGATACTCACTTGTGTATGTAGTTGATCCCTTCGCCCACCGATTACGCCACTCGTTCTTGTCCCGATGTTCTAAAAGTGGTTAGGACGGCCGAAAGGTCTACCTGTGAGTGGCCCCTGGGCCCCACCGTACTATTTTACCCACTTTCGCTCATCCAGGCATGCAACTAAGAGCGTAATTCACCGAGGTAGTTACAATTGGTATCAGAGCCATCCCGCCCTTCAGGGTCTCAGCCAAATGGTCGTTGTCAGTCTAGCAAATATTTTTGGTAGCTATGTATACTAGGGAAAAACAAAAACGTGAGAGTAGGACTGCTTCCATTTTTCTTCTTACCGACCCACCCACCCTTTTCTGGTAAGGAAGTGTAACGTTTTCAATCCTCTTCTAAAATTCAAACTAGGATTCACGTGTTCTGGGTTCCGTAGTACCATAGGTTGTGTGTGTGTGTGTGAATTCCTTGTCTATCGGTTGCATCCAAATGTTATCTCTATCTGCCTTTTGGTTATCAACTGTTGGTACATTCCATACCGATAGGCCTTTGTAAACCGATGCGATCTATCTGATTCGTTGTATACCGGTGCGATCTGTCTTACTCTTTGTGATCCGACGTTATCTTGTTAAGGGTGTTCTTCTTCCCAGCATGTTTTCACAGAATGTGGAGTTGCTAATCTCTACCTGATAAGTGGTTTTGCGCATCTATTGGTATTTTAATGCCGAAAATTGCGGAAAAAATTTCTTTGATACATCTGTGTTTACACACTCCTCTTCAGTCGTGTGTGAAACATTATGTATCTCCCTTTCATCGGCATGTGCATGCTAACCCATTCTTTTGTCACCGGCACTTAATCCTAGAGGTTTACTCCATCTTCAATTCTCTTGGGCTAATTACATAACAAGTGTCGATCCGATGCTGGTAATTGTAATTTGGTTCTCAGCATAGCCACATGACACTATCATGAGTGGAGTATGGTTAATTCTATCTTTTTCATCCTCCAAATGGTGGCGGTTATCTCCTGTGATTAGAGTTATACCGTGATCATATCTATATCATCTTGAAGTATCTTTAGTAATCCAGAGGTTTCTGGAGGCACTAGTATGGATTTTCATCTTATTGTCGTGCTTCATATCTTTTGAACTCCATATCTGCAAGGCTCTCTTTGATACTAGAGAATCACATCCTTTCATGTCTGATAGCTTTGCGTAATGTATGAGCTACCATCATTCTTATCCAAGATCTATTTATCCTTGTAACTGGTGATCCGATCAACTATGTGATCCAGGTGGGCTTTCTTGTTCTTTTCCGAAGGACCAGATAATCTATTCTTACAATGCATCTTGGTCAACATGAACACATGCTCTTAACATCGATCTTTCAAAGAGCGTTGAGCTCAGAAAGTGTTTCGAGCATTTGTTCGTTTCTCCCGCCTCTTGAACTTGATATTCTTGGAATATCTTGTTAATCCGTGGTGGTATATCTTGATGATATGCTTGCCTATTCTATATCAATGGAAGAACATGGAAGATCATCTGTATTTCTTCTCTCAAGCTTCGTGAACACCGCCTGTGTGAGAAGTTCTCAGAGTGTGAATCCTGACTTTTTGAAGTCACATATCTCGACCATGTCCTTCCGCTAAATACATTGCTTCAATTCTGTAATCAACAAGCCATTGTTAATTCCATCCTCCACCTTCAACCAAACCCGGAGTTTTCCTTGTTGGCAAAGTTAGCATCATCGTCATTCCGCTGAAGATCTCCTCAAGACTGCTAAATCTCTCCCAATCATTTCAAGAAGAACATGGAGTTCTTTTCACATCTGTCTCGTCAAGTAATGTTTTGAAACCCTCTCGTTCCATCTTCTATCCTCAATCCACCGGAGGCCATGAAGACTTTCAGATCTTTTGTATTCCTTCTATTCAAGTTGGTGCTATCTTTTTCTTTATCTGTTGAATCTTGCAGTCATTCTCCGTAATCTTCCTTCATATCTTTCCGGTGGCTTGGTACTTCCGACATGACGACAACATCATCATATTTATCTATCTTAAATCTGGCGAATCGTTTCCATCTATCCTTGTTTTCTAACGGAGTTCCATGAGTTATCCTTGTCAAGATCTTCAGTCTGTTTTGTTAGTTGGGTTGCTTAGTTTTATTATTCATGTACGGAGTAATGCTTTGGGTGCGGGATGGAGTAGCTACCACACCACTACTCTTATCATTCGCTTTTGTATATTGAATTGGTGAATTAATGCAATTTCACTCATTCCACGGAAGTTAGTAGTGGCCTTTATACCTCGATACTTTTACTTCCGTCCTTGTTTTCCGGAGTGCTCTCTCGAAGAAGGTAAGCAAGAATCTCTTGTTGGTGATCTCGTCTTTTCCATACACAGAGAAATTTTTTCAATTATCTGGTAGGAACAAACGCAAACTCTTTTCTGTCCTCATCTTTCTACCGGAGCACCACATTTCCAATCAAGAAGGATGGAAGATATCTCTGAGCTTCACTTGTTAAGCCTTTTGCCTCGTGGTAAAGCCAATTATGGTTGATGCCATCAGTCGCAAATCTATTCCACATTCCACTTCTAAGGATTCTACCATAAGCTAGCATTCCCATCTTTCTCTTGAAGTTATATCCGCGCACCTCAATTGCGTGATCCTTTGGTTCTTACCGGCGCAAAAAGAATCTAATCCGACAATGGCTAACTAAATCTTTCCGTTGATATCAAGGAACTCTATGGTTTGAAGGCGATATTGTTTCCGAACTTCCTTTCTCAATCTGAGGGAAGGTACAGTGCTATTTTCATAGTAGTTGATAACTTCTCCAAAGTCGCGCTTTTTGTCCGGCAAGGGCAAGAATCATCATCACTTGCAGTTTTCGATCTTTAATCCTAGCGGTGTGTATTTTCTCTATCCATGATACATCGTCCTTTCTATTTCTTTCACAAGTGCTTCTATTCTTGTATCATGTTTCTCGAGAAAACCGGAGCTATGTTCATCCTATCCTTCTTGTCTCACGACAAACCTTCAATTCTTCTAACCCTTTGTGTCTCAAGAAAAACGCAAGACTCGCAACAAGTCTAGCAACTTTTTGTAAGGTGTAATGGTCGCACCATTCCGTTGTTCATCCTTGGGAACGTGAGGGTCACCTCCGTTCCGAACACCCGTCTCTCCTTGTGTTGTTTTCTTTTTCCTAGGAATCTCGGGGCAAGATTCTTGTTTAGTGGGGGAGAGTTGTAGCATCCCAATTGTCTAACAATTGCAATGCTACTAGCCCAGTCTATATATATGCTAGTTCCTACATAAAATTGTTGCATCATAATTATATCATGCTCATGTCATCATGCCACCTTGCATTTGAGCATCATATAAAACCCTTTTTCATTTGGTTCTTATCCCATATGCATTATTAATTGTATTTGCCTCTTGATATATTGTATTTGGTTCTTGATAAATGCTTGGTGCCCAAGTTGAGTTGGGGGCATATCTTTTATTAACTCTACCACCTTTCTTGCACCACCCCATAATTCCACCATCCAACTATGTGTGAGCTTTGCATTTTATTTGGATTTATCTCTAGCTCATGTGGGTTGGGATGGCTCCACTTACAATTCCACATGCTCCTATATATGAACCATGTTGTTTTCACATTATTGGTATATGAGAGCCACATGGCCAACTTTGCATGCTTTGTGCATGGAACCCCTTGTCAAGCTTCCATATGGATTATTATGAATGTGTGCTCATGTTGGGATATTTTTGAGGCTATTATTAATCTAGTGGAACATACACACTAGCATGCCTAAATTATATCCAAATATGATCATCTCCATCTACTCTACATGGAATCCCCTTTTAATTCTTTTGTCTTGGCCTAGATCCATATTTTTGGAATGCATGTGAATAAATGCCATATAAATTATCTATTGTTTTGACAAGAATAAAACCTGGCATTTAATGTCTATGCATGGGCCATGTAAATCACCACCATCTTATTCTACTTTGGTTTTTCCTTTGTTTTTGAGTGGATCCATTCTTTTGTGAGCTCCCATTTTTCTCTCTCAAACCTCCTCACCTTGATCTTTGTTTCCTTGCCTTGTGCATCAAGATCCTCACCTCACTCCATATCCATCTTCTCCCCCTTATGCTTGGTCACGTACATGATCATGCAACACCTAAAACCCTAACCTCACCACCTCTTCTCTCATCTCACTCTCCTTGCCATCACCACACCCTTGAGGGATCTTGTTAGATCATACCCCAAAACAAACCTAAAACCCTACCCCTACCTCTCCTTATCCTTCTCCACTCACCCATGCCACCCCATGACACCCTCATGATTTTGTTCATGAGAAACCTTAAAACACTAACCACCCCATCCTCCTAACCCTAACCATGTCAATCTACCCTTCCTAGCTTCGGTTACCCCCTAACCACCAAACCCCCGCGTTACCTCCCTCTGGTCCTTCTCCCCTCTCCACTCGTTGCTACAGGAGAAGAGAAGGAGGGAGGAAAAACCTAGCCCGATCACCTCCTCCTCATCTTTTGCAAAAGCTACCATCCTCGTCCATGTGCTCTCCTCCCCTCCCTCAGCTACCCCACCATCCCTCTCCACCTCAGATCCCATCTGGGAGGCGCCCAGGTTCCTCTCCCCTTCTCCTTCTTCCTCCCAAGCTGCCATGGCCATCTCCCCCACCTAAAAACCCTAGCTCGGCCTTCCCCTGTGCCGGCTCGAGATGATGGCCACCGGGCCTGTGCAACGCGCCAGGAGACTCCCCGGCCTCCTCTTCTTCGGCATGTACGCGAACCTCGTCGGAATGTCGCCGAAGATGCCGCCGCGCCGCCGTAGACGCCATGTTCCTGAAGCTCGGTGTCGCGAGCGTTGCCGCCGATCCCCTCCTCTCCAGCAAGCCTCTTCCGCATGAGCGCCTCTGGTGAGCCCCCCTACTCGCCGGACATGCTCCTCTCTGGTGCCCCGTAGCTCTGCCGCACTCCGTCGAACGCTCTGCGCGCCGTCGCGCGCCGTGCTCTGGCAGACAGCAGCAGCATCGCAGCAGACACCTCTACTCCCCCTGTTCCTCGTCGAAGCCCGGCCAACACAGCCCTCCTTCGGAGATGCTTCCTGCACGTAAAATGTAGATCGTTGTCCCCTCTACATGTTTCGTTTTTGGAGCAATGCGTTTCGCCCAGCGGATTCATCGCCACCGTCGTCGGAAAATGGCCGGATCCGCCACCGGCACGGCCTCTTTTCCGTCAGCGACCGGCAACAGCCGGCGCCGTTTTGCAGTTTGCCCCCTGCAGTTTTCCCTGCCTCAACCCGTGGTCCCCAGTGGCCCACCTGCCACTCTCCCGTGTGTTTTTACAAATAGGGACCAGAGTTTTCCTGTTTTTGGCCGCGCCTGCCTAGGATCGCCCACGTATCGCCCACCGGCTGGCCGCGCGCGCAGTGGACCCGCGAGACCACTGTCCCCACCTGCCTTTGAGCGTGGGTACGGTCGGGCCCGGTGAGAAAAGTGCCCCGCGGTATTCTTTTGCCAGCTCAGCCTCTCTCCGCGTCGGGCCCCATTGTCAGCGGCTCGGGCTAGCTTCACCTGGGTATAAAAGGTTATGTGTTCCTTTTCTTTTAATAAAACATTTTCTGAAAATGTTTTAAATTCGAATTTAAATCTGTTTTTAATAACTTTTGTTTTGTAATTCCAAATAACACAAATGATATATGTTTTGGAATCAGAAAAATGTAAGGATTTAAAATATGCCATTCAAAATAATGTTTGAACACTTTAAATTGTGAGATGGTTAAAATTACAATAAAATGCCCTTTTCCTAATAAATTAATAACTTTCAATCTACAACTCCAAATTCGACAAATAATATGTCTAAATCGATCAGCGCGACGAGCCCGTTCTATCTATTATCTCCATGTTCTGAATTGAAGCATGCATCATGTCATTATTAAAAATCAGAACTGTTATGGCAATAAAACTTGACTAAATAAATAATAAAGTGAATTATTCTTGTCCCCACACCTCACCCTGGCCATGCTACATTATTGCCATGTAAATTGTGAATCATTCATCATGGCATGCTTGTTTGCTTGTCGCATTATTCATATGCTTGTGCACTTTATTTATGTTGGCCCTTGTTTGTTTGGTTCTTCTTCGAATAGACGCCCAGCAGGAGAATTATCAGGAATCACAGGAGTTCTACCCAGATCCATCTCTCACTTCAACTAAGCTGCCAGGCAAGCACTTCCACATGATTGCATACATATAGTACTTATTGCCTCTATCTTATTCTTGCATCATTGAGTCGCGATTGCATTAAATGGAATCCCAAGTACTGCATAGCCTTTACTTTTAAACGCCACCAAAGCTTGTCTCTCCATCCCATGAGGCATTACTACAGGAGTTGTTTGAGCCATGTGAGTCGTAGAAAAGCATGTGTAGGGTATGTGAGTGTCTGATGGATAACGAGGTACCTAAACAACTTAACCTGAGTAGTAATGGGATAACTAATGAAAGAGGCACCGGTGAGAAATATCTGCTATTTGGTTTTTCCTACTCACTTGTGTCCCATAGGACCCCGATTACTTGATTCATGTTCCTTGACTATTCGCACTATCCACATCCGGGAGGCCTTATGGACCCTCCTGAGCCAGAGCTTGATTCATTTCTATTTCTTGGGGCCACAAAGTAGTTTGGGGCTTTATTACTATCCTATACTTATGCCATGCTTTACTGTTTTATTTAAGATTGTGCATGGAGCACCGGTACTATTTTGGATGCGGAGTGTTTTCACTGTATCGACAAGCCCAGTCACATTTTTGGGTTCCCAGTCGTTTACAGCCATTGACGCAAACCTTGGGTCCGTCTCGGAGCCGGCCAACTTCGTTCGGGTAGCTTAATGGGGTGGCCCCCTGAAATATTCTGAATCCTGTGATCGCTTTGTCGTGAATGCCTCGTTGGGTTTTGAGTTGGTTTTTCTGAGGTTTATCGAGTGTGTGTTGCTATTGGTGCACCCCTGCAGGGTAAATCTTTTTGAAAGCCGTGTCCACGGTTATGGACGACTTGGAGCACAGTTTCTCGATCATAGACAAGTATAACTAAAGTACCCGCTTTTAATCTGACTAAATACCTGACTAGTAAATAGTGCAATACTCATGGAATGGTTAATAAAACTGCCAACAGATGAGTTGTTCGTCCGCTTTCTCGTTGGTAAGCGAGAAGGAGGATGGATCTGTTAATTATACTGTTATAACTGTTGTTTCTAATTAACGAACATCCGTCTATAATTGGTTAGGCGGATGGTTAGTGAGTATCTCTAGGCTTGTTAGTTATTATCTTTTGCTGCAATTGCGTCACCCTAGGTTTTGTCCCCTTTAGAGGCATTAAGACTTGCTGAGTACCCCTAGGGTCTCACACGATAAATTGTTTGATTCAGATGAACAGGTGTACTTGCAAGATGGATACTGGGTGGAGGAGACGGATGATGTTGGCAACGATCACTCGGTGTAGAGATTCCGGGAACGGGGATCCGTGAGATCTGTGGGTGGGATGTGTTTATTTATGTGGCATCTTATGCCGATTTGCTTCTTATCCATACTCGGATCTTGTTTTCCGCTTCTGCCTGATACTCTAATGTTTGATGTATGAAGAGATATCCTAAACTATTATCTCTGTCTAGGATATTTGGATCTTGCCGTATGGCGTTGCAATATTTCTATTTCTTTTAGATGGAATGGCTTGTGAACAATTGTATGGTGGCGTTGGCGTATGGCGTTGCAATACTCACTTGTGTATGTAGTTGATCCCTTCGCCTGCCGATTATGCCGCTCGTTCTTGTCCCGATGTTCTGAAAGTGGTTAGGACGGCCGAAAGGTCTACCTATGAGTGGCCCCTGGGCCCACCGTACTATTTTAACCACTTTCGCTCATCCAGGCATGCAACTAAGAGCGTAATTCACCGAGGTAGTTATAGGAGGTAAGGAGTCACCCCCCATGCGCCGGCCATGAAGGAGGGGCACCCCCCTCCTCCTATAAAAGTCCACCCTCTTCCTCCTTCCTCACACCTCCTTGTGAAGGATCTCTCTCCCCCTCTAGAATTATTACCCCATGGTCTCGGATTAGCGAGATACATGTTCCCGGTGGAATTTCGTCTAGAAGGAGTTGCTGCTTCCGCTGGATTGTTGGAGCGAGGAGGTGGAGGTTGTCCGGTGGCTTGAGCGTGTGTGCGAGTACGGATGCGCTGCTGAGTTGCGGAGCTCGGACTTCCTCATGATCTTGAGATCGGCAAGTGTGTGATGTATGCCCTTGTTAACAAAGCTCGTTGTCTTCGAGGGTAAGTTCTCCTTGGATGTATGTCCAGCCGTTTGCTTTGTACCTAGTAGATAGATCTTGGCGTGTAGTTCTCATCGTAGGAAAAATTTTGTTTTCTATGCTGCGGACCCAACAAAAACGTCATGTCACCTGTGTGCTTGTTTGCTATCCGATCGTTGCCTCCAGCGCTCCACACTTCCTTGAACCTAAGTCCATCAATGATGGGCATTGACAAGTTAAACCCTCGTAAATTGACGTCGTCTGTGGAAAGCGGGAGTGCCGATGTTGCAGCTTCCTCGGCCCCATCAACAATGATCTACGACTCTCCTGCAGTGGATACTCACCTCCTCTCTGATGCCCTCGACTTCACTGCCCACGTGCCGGCGACTTGCCTGGATTTCGAGTCTGTGGGTGACGGGATCGGCTTGGCAATCCGAAGCCTATGTTTCCAAGTTGGTCGGTTCGACACTCTTTGCCTCCCCAATCGGCCGAAGATCCTCGCGATTGCTCCTGCATCATGGTTGCCATCGCCGATCGTCATCAGTCGAGGGCACGAATGGCAACATCAGTTGCGATTCTGATCTGGGCGATATGGCGTCAGAAGACGAAGCCTACGGCTCATGATTTGAGAGCTACGGCAGCAACAACTTCCCCAGCCACTACATGTGTGCCGTCATCAACACTGGTGATGGAAGCACTCAAAGGGAAAATGCCAACGGTGGACCCACCAACTATGGGCCAACAATCGACCCCATGTCATCGGCCCCGTCCAGGAAGACCATATGCCGGCTAACCCTGCGGGTGAACGCGCCAACAAGCGGCAACTGATTGAGCTCAATGATGTCGAATGGGCACAATGCAGGGAGGCCCTACAGGGAAAACCCCTGCCACCAAACCCCTGCCACCAAAGTCATCGCAACAGATGCCGAATTGGCTGCTCATGCAGGAGGTCAAGCGCTAGCAATAGGTGATCTCTCAACTTGATGAACATAAAAATAGGGCGGACGAATCAAGTCTCCAGAGAGCAATGCTCTCTTCTATCGGAGGATCCTCCTCCAAGGGAAACGACTACGCAGCAGCCAAAAGGTGACCTCGACTGACCCAAATCAACGACAAGGAGCGATATGAGGCTACTCAGACCGTCGACTTCTCGTTCATGACGACGGGTTCACGGAGCAACATGCTCCCGAAAACGCCGTAAGCAGCGGTGATAGCAGCCACCATGTACCTTCTCAACAATCAGCCACCGGCTGGGGATCCGCCATCCGCCATGCACCGATCTACGATCATGTGCCTGGGACTAGTTGAAGCTGCGCTCATCAAAGATCGAACGCCGGAGCTGAAGAAAAGAAAGGCTCTAGCCAAGTACTACTCGCCCTCCTCTAGTGATGATGAGCATGACCTGTCACGGTGGCGCCGCTCACGTCGACATGATCAGGACTACGACGCCTGTGATGATAGCGCACATCATAAGGTTGATAAGATGCGCGCAAGGCGCGCCCGCTCAACGGACTTGGAGGACAAAGGAACGGAGCTCTGTGGCGCCGGGTGCTTCAGCAGGGCCATACGGTAAACACGAATGCCTAAAGGGTTCAAACTCCCGTTGGAGAACCCAATGTTCGACGGCCTCCAAGACCCAAAGATCTAGCTGGAGGACCACATCTCCTCTGTCAGGCTGCATGGCGGAAACAAGATCACGACCATGCAGTGCCTCCAGCTGCAGCTGCAAGCCATTGCCCGCGCATGGCTCAATAACCTCCCCCGCGGGTCGATCCGCAAATGGGAGTAACTGGTCTACAACTTCGTGTGATACTTCATGGGCACTTACAAAAGACTTGCATCAATCGAAGAGCTAACGGCCTGCTATCAAAAGCCCGTTGAATCACTACGTTCCTATATCTAGAGGTGGTCCATCATTAAAAACTCTGTAGAGGACATCTTTGAGGACCGCACAATCGACACATTCAACGGCGGCGTATGCCACAGAGAGCTCAGGGAGGAGCTAGGCTTCTCAAAGCCCAAAACAATCGACCACCTGATGGAGATCACAAACAGGTGGGCCAATGAAGAGGACTTGGTGAAAAACAACCGCGTCCACTCAGACGAAGATCATGACCTCGGCCGCAGACACGACCGTCGAGAAAAGGGTCAAATGCGTGGCTACGAAGACCGCAAAGAAGTCAACATGCTTGTGGCTAGCTACGCCACAGATGTGACGACGACAACCGTAACAACAGGTACCGTAGTGCTGGCTACATCGGTAGCGGTAAAATCATGCAGGTATGGCAATGCCGTACCCGCGACGAAGCTCCTAGAACGTTGATCCAGGACAAATTTTGCAACGTCCACTTCTACATCGACAAGCACGATGACAGAAGAAATCCATTCACCTACTAAAGGACCGTCGCGAGTTCCTCAAGCTCCACGGAGGCCTCGCCTAGATGAATCACGACGTGATAAATCAGGGCTATGGAGCTGGCCTAGGCACTGTAGCTCACGCAGCGCCACCACCACCGCTCGGACCACCACCACCTGCGGCTGCACCAGCCTAGATTAACGGAGGTGAGCAATACCCACGGCCATTGGGGAACATGGGCATGATCCAAAAAGGATGCCCCTCCAATAGAGTGCAAAAATCAATCACTCTCCAAATAAATCTGGTGGTCAACTCTCCACCCTCAACCACTGAGTACCTCAGCGGGTGCGAGTCCTGAATCACCTCTGACATGCGCGATCGTCCGTGATAGGTACCTCGCTCGGGCCATTCTCCCCTGGTGCTCGAGGCGCAAATCGGCTGCTTCGATATGAGTCACGTCTTCATGGATGGTGGCAGCGGCATCAACCTCATGTTCGCCATGACTCTATGCGCCATGCAGATCCCCCTCTCGTGCCTAGAAACCTCTCACACAATGTTCCACGGCATCATCCCAGGGAAGGGCGTATACCCCTTGGGAAAAATCAACTTGGACGTCATCTTCGGCACGCTAGCAAACTTTCGGCGAGAGAACCTCCAATTCAAAGTGGTCGACTGGACCTCGTAGTACCATTGTCTCCTCGGACGTGTCGCGTTCGCGAGGTTCATGGTGGTGCCACACTACGCCTACCTGCAGATGAAGATGTCGAGCCCTAACGGCATTATTACCGTAAATAGAAGCTTCGACGGGTCAGACAGCTGTGATAGGGAATTCAATAGAACATCTCTCTCTTTTGGCATGCAGGAGGAGCTAACGAGGCTGAAGGACTCGAGAGACAACATTCTACCTCCTCCGAGTAAGCCAAACACACCTGACCAGACCTTCAACCGACCGGTGCACACCAAGGCGGTCTAGGTCCATCCGACGAACCCGACCAAGACGTCCCTCATCGTCAACAACTTGAGTTCCACATAGTAACTCGCACTCATCAAATTCCTCCGTGAGCCCTAGGACATCTTCGCCTAGTGTCTGGCGGATATGCCAGGAGTTCCGAGGGAATTCGCCAAGCACTCACTCAACATGAATCCTGAAGCTAGACCCGTCAAGGAATCGATACGTCGACTGTTAGAACCAAGGGCAAAGGCGGACAGTATGGAAGTCAATAGACTCCTCGATGCCAACTTTATACGAGAGATCAAGGAGAGCATCTAGGTAGCAAACCCCGTGCTTGTTCCTAAAAAGGACACGGATATCCCGAAAGATCACTTCCCATTGCCACGGATTGATCAGATAATCGACTCCACCACGGGATGCGAACACCTCTGCTTCCTCGATGCGTACTCCGGCTACTATCAGATTCGAATGAAGGAATAGAACAAGGAGAAAATGTCCTTCATCACGCCCTTTGGCATCTTCTGTTACACAATAGTGCCCTTTGGGCTGAAGAACGTAGGAGCCACCTACCAACGGTGTATGTAGGCGTGCCTCAAGAGCCATGTTTGGCCGGAACATCCAAGTTTATGTCGACGACAACATCGCCAAAACCAAAGAGGAAGCCACCTTCCTCGACAATGTCCGTGAGACCTTCGACAACCTTGACCGTTACCGGATCAAGATGAATCTAGAGAAATGCCCCTTCGGTGTACCATATGGGCAACTGCTCGGGTACCACATATCCGCCAAGGAAATCGAGGCTAATCCAAAAAAGATAAAGGCCATACTAGCCACGGAAAAGCCAAAGAACGTCAAAGGCGTCTAGTAGTTGGCTGGGCGAATCGCGGTGCTCCGTCGATTCATCAATCGAATGGGCGAGAAGGCGCTACCGTTCTACTAGCTCCTCCACAAAGCTGAGAATTTCGAGTGGATTGACGAAGCACAAGAGGCATTCAAAGATATCAAGTACCTACTTGATACATTGTAAATGTATCTATAATTTTTGATGCTCCATGCTTGTTTTTATCCACTTTCTTGTGTTTTGTCCACACTTTGGAGTACTTTTCATATGATTTCTTAGACTAACCTATTAACAAGAGCCACACTGCCAGCTGCCTGTTTTCCGTGGTTTTTGGTTCCAGGAAAGTCAGAAAATGAATATTCTTGGAATTGGAGGGGACAAAAGCCAAAGTGCTTATTTTTCCAGAAGACTCACGAAGCCAGAATACGAGACGGAGGAGGGCCAGGGGCTGGCCACACCCCCCAGGCGCGGGCTAGGCCTGGCCGCGCCAGGGCCTAGTGTGGTGGCCCTAGGCACCCCCTCGACCTCTCTCTTCGCCTATAAGAAGCCTTCTGACCTAAAAACTTCGGGGGGTTCGACGTTTTTCCACGAAAAGTTCCGCTGCACCGCCGCCACCGAAAGGGAGATTCGGGGGACAGAAAGTCTCTGTTCCGGCACCCTGCCGGGATGGGGAAGTGCCCTTGGAGCCATCTCCATCGATCCCCACCATCATATTCATCGACCATCCATGTTTCTTCCATCTATGAGTGAGTAATCCCCCGCTGTAGGCTATGGGGATGGTAGGAATTGGATGAGATCGTTCATGTAATGGCATCAGATTGTTAGGGCATAGTGCCTAGTATCTCTATTAGTGCTTTATGACTTTGTTGCAACTTTGTTGTGCTTAATGCTTGTCACTAGGGCCCAAGTGCCATGATTTCAGATCTGAACTTATTATTGATTCATCATGATAGTATTGTTTCTGGTCTTATCTACATGTTGTATACACACGTTGTTGTCCGGAACATATGGTCCTGAAGTGACAGAAATCGGGGTAGCCGGAAGGGAAAGGTTTTGATGTGAGGATACATGTGTTCACGGAGTGTTAATGCTTTGCTCCGGTGCTCTATTAAAAGGAGAACCTTAATTGCCAGTAGTTCCCTAGAGGCCCCGCTGCAAACAGGCTGGCAGGACAAAAGATGTTGTGCAAGTTCTCATTGCGAGCACGTATGACTATATATGGAACACAGGCCTAGGATTGTCTAGTACTTGGGTGCTTTATCTTATTTATCTGCAATTTCCCTATGTTCTGATTGCTATGTGAATTGTCTTGTCCATGCAACACCCGTCCATCCATCCCTATGCCTACCACACTCGAATCCCACTGTTTACTGCTTTTGTTACTACTGTCTTTGTTTTGCTGTTATTGTTACTTTACTATTCCTACTACAAAACTGTTGCTGCTGATAAACTGCTGTGAGCAAGATTGTTTCCAGGTCCAGCTGAATTGACAACTCAATTGTTAAGGCTGATAAGTATTATTTGGCTCCCCTTGTGTCGAATCAATAAATGGGGTTTGACTTCCCTCGAAAATACTGCGATACACCCCCTATACTTGTGGGTCATCACTACTCTCCACCTCGCCCGTGCTTGTGACGCCTAGGGAGAAAGAGCCCATGTTGTTATACATCTCCGCCACCAACCATGTGGTTAGCACTATGCTGGTGGTAGAACGAGCCGAAGACAACAAGGTCCATGGGGTGCAATGCCCAGTCTACTACCTCGGCGCGGTGCTCACGCGAACAAAACAATGGTACCCGCACTATCAGAAGCTGGCTTACGGCGTCTTCATGACCGCACAACGACTGCGCTACTACTTCCAGGAGCACCCCATCGTCATGGTGAACAATTCTCCACTAGGGTACATCCTCAACAACCTCGACACCACGGCACGAATCGCTCTATGGGGAATCGAACTGTCTCCACAAGACATTACATACGAGAAGCGACTAGCAATCAAGTCGCAAGTTCTCCTAGACTTTCTTGTTCACTGGATGGAGAACTAGCTCCTAGACACGCCAGATATATCCTGCCTATTATGGACAATGCACTTCGACCGATCCAAGCGTCGAGAAGGATCTGCCACAGGTGTAATCCTGACGTCGCCATAGGGTGAGAAGATGAGATATGTTTTGCGAATGCAGTTCCATGCCTCCAACAATGAAGCTGAATATGAGGCCCCACTCCATGGGATGCGGATGGCCAAAGCTTGCAGAGCAACGCGACTCGTCATCTATGGTGACTCCAAGGTCGTGGTGTTCCAAACCATGAATCAGTGCGATGCTCTCAGTGACAACATGATCGCTTACCGCAACCTCTACAACACACTCGAAGGAGACTTCGACGACTGCAAACTGTGGCACGTAGGCTGTGAAAGCAACAAAGAGGCTGACACACTGGCCAACATAGGATCCACTTGTGCTCCATTGCAGCCAGGTGCATTCCTATAACATATCTACGAACGCTCCATCAAGCCAAAGGCTTCTGAAGGATCGTCTGGTACGTCAAAGGACCCAGGGGCTGCGCCACCTGAAGAACTTGAAGGTCCCATTAATGCGGAGTAGGGGCCCGAATTCGAAGGCCCCATGAAGGTCATGCTCATCGAGCCATCCTAGACTCAGCCTTACATCACGTACCTAATCAACAAAAGGCTGCCAGACGACCAGACAGACATGCGACACATAGCGAGATGCTCAAAAGCTTTGGCCATCATCAATAGCAAGCTATACAAGCGTAGCATCACATGAGTCCTTCAACGATGCGTCTCCAATGGTGATGTAAGAGCCATCCTCCTCAAGGTACATGAGGCCACCTGTGGTCATCACGACGGGATTCACACCCTCGTCGCCAAGGCTCTATGAGCTAGATTCTACTAGCAAACAGCGATGCGCAATGCTAAGGACATCATCCAAAAGCGCAACGCCTGCCAAAGGTTTGCGGACAAACCGCATGCACATGGTGCAAAACTTAGGCATATACCTATGGCATGGTCCTTTTGCGCAATGGGGACTCGACATGGTCGCAAAGCTTCAAAAGTCATCACCTGGAGGTTACACTTTCCTCCTCGTCGCAGTGGAGAAGTTCACCAAGTGCATCGAGGCCATGCCGGTGACGAACCAGACGGGCGCCACCGCCGTCAAATTCTTCGAGTCCATCATCTTCAGGTTTGGGGTGCCATACAACATCATCACCGACAATGGGACGAACTTCACCTCAAATGAGTTCCAAGATTTTCGCAAAAACTTGGGAATCAGCATTAGCTACGCTTCGGTAGCACATCCCCAGACCAACGATCAAATCGAGAAGGCCAACGGCCTCGTCTGCAAAGACATCAAGAAAAGACTCCCGACCACTCGAGCGAGCAGCTGGGTGTTGGGGTGAGGAGCTACCATTAGTACTATGGAGCATGCGCACAACTCCGAACAACGCCACAGGCTACACCCTGTTCTTGATGGTACATGGCGCTGTGGCAGTACTACCTGCAGAAGTGCGCTATAAGGCCCCAAGGGTCGTGGCGTACAGTGAGGCCGTGTCAACGACCGCACTTGAAGACTCTGTCAACCTCCTAAACGAAGCACGTGAAATCACGGAGGAACGGTCCACGATCTACTAGTAAAGCCTCCGCAACTACCATAGCCGCTGGCTGCACCCAAGGTCCTTCGTCGAAGGAGACCTAGTCCTGCGACTGAATAAGAAAGGACACCTCAAGCTCAAGTCCCCCTGGGAGGGACCCTATGTGATTACCGAAGTAATCCCAGGTGGCGCATATCGCCTGAAGGACATAGAGAGCGGATTCACATACGCTAACCCCTGGAATCTTGCACAGCTGCGCCGTTTTTACCCTTGCTACTTAGCCAAACATTGTACGTCCTGATACTCTACAAATAAATAAAGCTAAGTGCCTCCAACTTTGTGTTTCTGTTTACTTACATTGCTATTTCTACACTCGGGGGCTGCACCACATTGTCAACCTCATCACACGAACATAACGATGACCTGAGTAGCTGACCACACTTCCAATCGAACCCTTGGTAAAACCAACCCTGTTGCAACGCAACTAGCAGATTGGCAAGGCGATGAGATGTAGAAGCGTCATACTAATGAAAAGTAATTACATACAATATTGCACTCGCAAAACAACTAAGCTAAACATCTATACATACAAACATCGGTATCAACACCCAGTCAAAAAAATTATACAAGTTTTACTGCACCGATACACCATGTGAAGGTCAATAACTACTCGACTGATGCGACAGAAGAACGTTGGTGCGCTTGTCAAATAAATTAACAATGTCCTCTGATGGACGATCAACAGCTCGATAATGAGACACCATATTTCATGCCATCCCTACCGGAGGAGGTGGCAGTCCTACCGCAACAGCACCAGATCCACATTAGGTCACTGCATGCGCTCGAGCGCCAACACAGCCATAACACACAAAACGAGCTATTGGTGCAAGCACTCGCATACTGCATCGGCGCTCAGAAACTTCCGCATCAGGGCCAACAGGCTCGAGGGTGCGACATCCAAGGGAAACATTGCCTGGAATATATTCTTCAGGCACGATTGTGCCTTCAGCAAAAAAAATACAGCACTTGCGACACGCCAACGTGATAGCACGATCCCGATTGGTCCAAAAGAATCCGCCAGCATCCAGCTGATCCTGAGTCAAGCAACTCAGTCGAATGCTAATACGATCTTTCTCTTCCAGCGGAATGAGATTGACAACTACAAATGACAGCAAGATAAAGGCACCAGCCACCAGAAGATAGCAGACTATGGCAACAAGGTCAATGGAACACTAACATTGCAATTGCTCACTAATCTGGGCCCCCTCGCAAAGAAGATAGGCTTCCCGCTCCAAAGCTTTTTCTACCTTCAACTTCTAGACGTCGGCAAGACCATGGACGACTAGCGCCTCTCACTCTAAGTGGTTCACACGATCGTGCAGTCGAGATAAAAGTGACAGCTCCTCCAACTTCGAATGTGGTTGTGCCACGGGTTCATTAGGAGAAGATTCGCCAGGCGCATCCGCAGAAGGCATATCGCGAGAATCACTTGAAGGACCCTACCAAGCAGAGGATCGAAAGAATAAGAGACACTACACACAAAAGGTCGAACGATGCAAGAAAGAAGATAATTTATACATCAACAGTTGCATCCAAGTTTTCATAGGGAAGCCCCACAAAAACGGTCTCAAGACAAGGCTAAAACGATTCATACATCTACAAAAGGAGACAATGGGGACAACTACGCCTATGCTTCGGCACCCGTGAGATTCTTTGACTCCGCGGCAGCCTCCAACGCCGTGGCCTTCACTGCAGTAGCATCTGACGCTAAAGCCCTCACTGCGGTAGCCCACGACACCGTTGCCTTTGCCACTTTCAGCCGCTTTCGCCCCTCTGAGTACCTCGCGAGTGTCTCTACGAGCCAAGGCCCATATTTTTTACAACGATTGGTAGAAGGAGCGAAAACTACTTGTTGGCCATCCTAGTCACTAACATCTTCGAGGAGACCTTGCTGGCTGTGGTGACCCAGCATACCACTACATGATGTAGTACACTATAGTCATTGACATAACAGCAATGAAACACCATTCACTAGTATTACATCCCTCAGAGTGGTACAAAAGAAACATAGCAGGTCCAAGACATGACTATAGATTACAACTCGACTCTTTACAAAAGATCCAAAGAACACTCTAGAATAAAGAGAGAAATAAACTTCTTACAAAGAAGAATCAGAAATAATAACTCAGAACTATCTAGCTAATAAGACTAGCATCTAAACTATCTGTCTTGCAATTGCTGCTAGTGCAATTCTCTATAGAAGTAGGTGTTATTGCTAGAGTATCTACTCCTATCTAATCAATATCTTCATCTTCACTTCGGTTGATATATATGTTGACTCCATTGACTTTACTGAAGAACTTGAGTTTTCGATGAAGGTTTCTTGAGTAGAAATTGATGTTGACGTCACCTTGGATAGCTTATAATCTAGCAAGGCTTAAGAAGGTACGGTTGAGTATGAGCATACTCAGCAAGTTCACTAAAAAGGATTGTATGATGCACTATTTCTACAGCCACAGACCAAAGGTCGTAGGCAATACAAGTTTTCGTAAACATTTCTTTAAAGGTTGCTTTTATTCTGAAAACTATGTCCGAGAGCCTTCACAGGTTGATCAGCACCTTCGTGGGGTTCCTTTCCTGCCGCGTTCGTAGCTCCTTCCCGGAACAAGGAGTAGCATGTCACAATTCTTACACTCTGTAGAGGTGCGTTGCTTTACCCATGAGAGACCTTAGCGTTGCTGCACATCCAAGTCATGAGCTTGTCCAAACTTCCTTGGTATGGGGCCCAATCTAAGATCCAAGCCAATCACTGCCCCTCTCCGCGACCCCACAAGAAGACACGATCCTCCAGGACATGCCCCGCCTATGTCAAGCCCCTTATAGGACCGACTATAACTCTAGTAGGAACCTAAAGACTCTATGAGATGGTTATGCCCTGGCAAGCTCCCTTAAAAGACGAGCGAAACCACTAACAGCCTCTTAAGATAAGCTAGACATCAAAATCACGGGAAACTAAGGGGTTCCACCCATGTTCTAGGTTTCTCCACGAGAAATCCTCAGCCTCATGATCAGGTCATCTGTCGATGCGAAAGGAAGAAGATCCAGTTGAGTTCTCCGTCACATTCCAAACCTCATGGTTAACGCGTAATATACAGCGCTAGAATCACTAGTTACATTGGTTGTTAAGTCCTAGATATTATGTTCCTTTACCACCGGAACTATATCAATAGATTATTACCAATTGGGAAATAATCCATAATCATATTATTATGAAAATAGTGTTTTCTGACCTTTTTGAAATGCAGGTGATGATAACATTCGAGTTACAAGCATTTGATAGTAAATAATCAAAGGACATGAGCAAGTGTGTACTTGCCTTTCGTGATTGCAAGATTGTGCAATCACAGTCTTCAAGATAATAGAAGATCCAAATTCTGTAAACAACATCATTGGTCTGGTAAGGACGAATGTTTAAAGAAGCAAGATGCAATTATGCATAAGTAATGCAATGTCGTTTGGTAAATGCGAATCCCCGGACTAATTGTATCTGATCTGGGGTTCAGAAACTGGGGATGGTTTCTTTAGAATGTGTTTCACTTTTATATCAGCTCCACACTTGTGCTTCTTATTAAGTCTTGTGAGAGTGTCTGAAACAATATGTAAATACAACAAGTAGCTTATAATATTAAAGCACTCAAATGGGGCACGGTATCTAAAAGATTTCCTAAGAAGGATCATTAATCAATTAGAGCCTTTATGGAAATGCTTAAGATTACCTTTAATGTTTCTTGAAAGGATAACTTTTGAAGAAAAACTTACTTAACTAAACAAAAATATTTAAACTTGAAGTTCATACTCTTAGGTTTTCTTTCTAGTTATGATTCTTAGAGAAGAAATAATTACTTTATTTGAATAAGGACCACACTAGTAGTTGAGACTTATCTATCTTGGTCATTATATGGTATTATAATTTGTTCACTGCATAATGTTTATTTACAGTTAATTAAGAGTGGTATTACCTTTATTTGAGTAGTAGTTTCTTAACTTTATGATCGAATAGAATGATTTGTCTCCTTATAAATGAGTGGTTATAATTTATAAACAAGGAAACAATATTATTTAAATACTTATGAATTACCTTTTGATTAATAATATATTTATAAACATGTGGTTAAACTAATGGTAAAAGGTTTTAAAAAGTTCAAAATAATAATCTTGAGGATTGTATATTTGATATCTCCTTTTGGGAAATGCTACCCTTATTTAGGAATGATAGTTTATCAAAGATTGTAATTAAGATGTTTTTGATTATTTGGACTCCATAATATTAATACTTAAGGAAAATACTATTAATAGGCCTAAGATGTATAATATTAGAAATTTTAGCAAATTTTTATTTATCCTTATATGAATTATCAATTTAGGAAATAGGTTTAAATTCAAAGTTATTAGAGTATGAAATTTTTATTTACCTAAAAAGTGAAATATTATAATTTTAACTTGTAGATATTATTTTTGTGATCATTTTGGTATATTATAAATATTATTATGATTTAAAAATAATAAGATATGATTTTTATAAGTTTTTATCACTTTATAAATACTAAATAAATAAGTTTATGAATGTACATTTTGTTTTTGTAAGAATTTTGATATATTATGCTTATTTTTTATGGATTTAAAAAAATTAAGATTTATCCCTAATAAATTATTTGCTAATAGTAATAATTGTTTTCTTTAAATCAAAAAATAAAATATGATAATAGATTTATATTATAGAGTTTATTTTTCTGAACATTTTGGTATATAATATATATTTTTGTAAGTTATAAAACAAAAGATATTGATTTAACAAGTTTTAATCATTTTCTGAATTTATTTAAATCGAATATCTAAATGATTACTGTGTCACTGCTGACGCCAGCTCTGCCCTAAATCTTTTTACACCATGGCCTGATCTAGCCCGAGTCACTGACTAGTGGGCCCATGGCCACGTTAGTAGCCACGCGGGCGCGAACCAGTCAAACGCGTGGACCAGGTCAAGGATGACTTCACCCTGGCATCAGCCTGCTAGCCCGATGATGTCAGCACATCGACGTACGACCGAACTGCCAATTTCTGGCATCAGAGGTGACGGAGAGGGTTGCGTTCGATCCTATTGAAGATAACGAGTCGAATCATGTTGTTTGCATTAGCTCTAGGGCGTCGGAACAGTGACCAGGATGAACACCTACGGTGGTGCTCTCCGACGACATGACGAATCAGAGCTACGGGGTAAGCTAGGATGCGTAGTTAGGGCAAGAGAAGTGTATGCTCACCCTGAGTACGCCTGCTTAGCCAATGGTGATGACGGTGGCCGGAGATGAGCACTTCGATGAGATTTTCGTTGAGCACCGGCAGAAGGGAACTACAAAATTCCCCCACCCCGAGCTGCCCTAGAAGCTATATTCCACCTAGGGTATCTATGGAGAATGGTCCTTCTTCTCATCCACTCCACGGTCGTCGAGGTGGGTTGGTTCGGTGCGTAGATGAAGCTTGTCGGTGGCGGCTTTGGTGCATTGGAGGATGATTGAGAGCGATTGGGAGAAATTTGAGAGGGGAATCACCTAGCTACGGTTTTGTGGATCCTCCTCGAGTATTTATAGAGCAAGGCGAGGCCGGAGGCGGCGGCACGACGGCGATGACGGCCAAGATGCGATGGCGGAGTTGGAGCTTCTCCGGTGCGGGAATCTTGACGCAGAACTTGCCAGTAGGCATAGAGACGATAAGGGAATCGACGTGGAGGTCAGCTACGGATGCGGGTCAAGGAAAACCTTTTAGTATTTACACTAATCATGATAGGATTATTTTGTTAGAAAATATTATTTAGAATTAGGGTTTAGAGATTTACTCTTTATAATAATATTTTATAAAATGACTTGTATTTCCACTTAACGAATGTAATGGTAATGTTTTAAGATGGATAATGAGTATATATAATTCTATTCAAGCTTAGTCTCATATAAATATTAATGTATAAACCTTATAATGAAATAAATCTTAGGGTTCATAATTTGGTTTAAATTTTAGGGTTCTTTAAACTTTGGAATTTCCTTTATTCAAGTTCAACTAAAATGTTATTCATAAGGGTCCTGCTAGATTCAAATTAGGCATGCATCATTTCTTAAATTAGTTGTTCACTACCTTCTTGAGTGTGGTTAAGGTTTTGATAGACCTTGTTTAAAGGTTTCTCAAGAATTCAAATCCTCACATTTCACTAAGCTTGGATAATAGTTAAGGAATTCCTTTCCTAAATATACTCTATAAATCTCTCTTATCTTATTCACAAAGATCACATCATCCTGAATAAGTCAATCATCTGACTCCACCATATCTGTCATCCTATGATCACATGGTCATGCCACTTCAACATTACTCCTTCATTCTTCTCCTAGTACATATGACTTCCATTTCTAAACTACCATTGATAAATCCATCAATTCAGCTATTACTAACTCCAACCATTGTCTCCTCAATGTTCACCTTACATCAACTTCCAGGGGTTGCAAGATTACAATGCTCACTATCTAACAAGTGATACCAATCCTCTGGAAAAAGCATGACACTATTCCCATAATACAAGTTTGTTCTTGTATTAACTTGGTTAAATTACTATGCCTTAAACTACTCTATACAACTTATGTTATATACTTCATCATACTCTAGCTCGACTTCACATGATAAAGCTAGATGATTCAACTTATTAAGGTTTTTGCCTAATTAGGTACACTTAGAACTCTTTTGTATCAGCTGGTCATCTATTCTCAAATGACTTGAGGATAATGACCACCAACCCTTGATCATGCTTAGCTTAGGCTTCTAATTGTCTGGTCAAGATCTATTAACACTAAGCAGTAGACTTGTACTATACCTGGTCTCTTTATAGGCTTATCTTGTTAAGAAAGCTTACTCTAAGTTTATACCCACTTGACTTAACAAGATTATTATTTGATGTACTAATACTACTAGCATTCTCATAGCTCCTTCAGCACCAGTTACTTCTTGGGTGTAGATACGTCTTCTAGTTAACTCATGAGTGAATTACCCCTCCAACATAAGATGGTTTGATATTCACTAAGGATCACATTCCATTGATGATGGCACACTCCACCATATCTAGTTTCTTCTTCTTATTAATTTACTTAAGGTCTTTCGAAGGTTAATAGAATAGGTCAAAGCTAAAAGTCAATAAGTTCTAGGTCAGGATTTGGTTACTCAACATTGATGATTATCTGATACTAGGACTTACCTAAACAGGAATGTCACCCACTAATATGTCAACAAAAATATATGATATGAAGGGTCTTGGCTTGACTTCCTTTTCTACTCTATTTGTGATAAGAGTTAATGTTTAGGAACTACCATGATTCTCATGGTAGAAATAACTATAGTAAACAAGCGTATCAAGATTTAGTTATAGAATTTCTTTACTTAAGTTATCTATACTTAACTTGGTATTCAGGGTTTGTGGTAGATAATACCTTGTTATAATCATTAGAATATTAAGTCTTCTTCCTTCAGTTATTGTATGGAATACCATGTAATGATCTCTAGAAGATCTAGTACTCCTTATTAAGTAGTGTGTTGTGACTTAGTTTTATTACATTTGATCTACCCTTAGATAAAAATATATTACTCAAAGATAAGGTTTTAGCAAAGGTCATATTGAAACTTATCGCAGTCAACTTGATGATCTACTTCAGTTCCACCAAGTGAAGAGAAGCTTCAATCACTTTGACAAGTTATATTTGAAAGCGCGGAAATTATCTAGGTTTTCTATGCATCAACGCAATGGACACACCTGATCTCAGCTTATTTCTAAGCTCTAATGTTGGGATGTTACACTGGCCTTTAGGTCGACACCATGGGCATGTGCTATCGCCAGACCCACGGAGGCACCGTGCCCTTTCTGGGCATTCTTGAAGTCCGTAGGGACACCTTCAGTGAAGGAATCGATCAGGCCATCTAGGTCTTCAATAAGTTTATCCTTGGGGACCATCTCCTCTCGAAGATGCCCAAGAAAACCCTTGGCCTTTTTGAGCAAGTCCTGGATGTAGCCGCTGCGGTCTTTGACTGTAGCCATGGCGCCGGCAAACGCATCCTCATGAGCAAGAGCCTGTGGGTCGAAACTCACCCCAAAAGCGTCTGCAATAGCTCCATGTAAAACCATCAGAGGCTGAACAAGTGAAGAAACAAAAGCTTCAATGGCACAAAAACTACAACAACAACATACCTGAAAGTGCTTTAGCGATGGAGAGAAGTTGTTCCATGAATTATATTTCTCTGTTTGTGGAAATAGCTGCCAGGTCCTCTTCGCGCTGCTTCAACTCCTGCTTGAAGCGATCGTAGGCCGCAAGCTCCTCATCTCGCTTGGTCTCCACCACACTGATTCCCTTCTCAAGGGAATTCACCTGACGAAGCAAGTCATTATTATCCTATGCAAAAAAGGACAATATATCAAGACCAATCAAAATAAATGTGTAGCAGCACAACACAAATCGACAAAACTCACTTTGCAGTTGGCGGTTGTTGATATCAAGCCTAGCATGCTGTCGGCCCAGGTCGATGATCTGTTCACCGAAGCGAATAGACTCCTAAAGAATGGGCTGCAGAAGAAGGACATATATCAGGACTCGTTTTTTACCCCAAGCTCTAACTCTTCGAGTAAGAAAGTTTTGCAAATACTTACGTGGCCATCCAAACAATTCGAAGTTTCCTTCTGTGTTGACATCCGAGCAAGAACCAGATGCTCCACCACGTCGGGAGAACTCGGGGAATTTGTGTCGGAGTTGGCCACTATCTTTGGAGAAGGCGCATGATCCACCATACCCTTATTCTTGGAGTTCACGACTCCTGCCTTCTCCAGGAGACGGCAATCATTAGACGAGGAAGAGGTGGTCATGCTTTAGAAAAAGCACAGGCCATGTCATGATCAACGCAAGTCGCAAAACATAAATTTTCAAACAATATCAAAATAAAAGACTCACCCATCGTAATTTTCGAGGTCGAAGGAATCATCCAACCCCTACTTCTGCTTCTTTATCTTCTTACGCGATGGAGGAGCAACATCACGCACAGGTACCGCGTGAATTGCATCCGCGACATCCACCCAAATCGAAGGATGCTCTACCCTCTCCGGAGAAGAAGTGTCCGAGTCCTTGCTTCGGGAGCGCTTGCGAGTGGTGCCCTCGCTGCACTCGGAGGCTTCCTGCTCCTCAGCAACGGGCAAGGTAGACCCAGATTCGTCTTCCTCCACAACGTGAGAGGGAATTATCCCTTCAGGCTACAGAGGCAGAATATTCTTCAGCTTTCATTCCTACCAAAGAACAAGGTTACATATGCAAAACGCCCTGCGGGAAAACAAAGCACAGTAGAAGAAGAAATGACGAACTTACCTCATGAGGGGGTGACTCACGTAAAATGGCAGCACGACTAAATCCCTAGGGAGTTTCTCCTGGCGGGTGAACTTGGTCAGTCCCCTGAACCTTTTGTCCACCTCGCCTGAGGACAAGTTCTCCAGAGAGACGCAGGTGACGTCGTCGACGCCAGTGCAAAGATACATCAGGTGTTCCCTAGCCTATAGTGGCTGCACCCAATGGCTCATCCAAGTCATGACGATGTCCGGGCCGTCAATCTCCTTCCCTCGAATGAGCTGAAGATCGTAGACGCGCTTATACAAAACTTCGACTTCCTCGGCCTCGCCGGGCATCACCACATTTTTCCAAGACCTTCTCCTCTTCAATTCCTCTTTTAGATCAAAAGGAGAAAGTCCATAATGTTTACCATCGGCCTTCTGGTCACGGATGTAAAACCACTTATCCCTCCATCCCTAGATAGACTCGGAGCTCTTGAGAGAGGAGTATTGAACATTCGGGTCCACATAGAAACTGCAGCCTCCAATGTAGTAGACCATAGATTTAGAACCCAATTGCCACTTCATCTTGAAGAGGTTTTTGAAGAGGCCGAAGTCCGACTCGATTCCGAGCCAACACTCGTAGAGAGTGATATAGCACGCAATGTGCAAAATAGAGTTTGGGGTCAGCTGATGCAGTTGGAGCCCATAGAAGCAAAGCAAACCTCACACAAATTTGTGGAGGGGAAGAGAAAGGCCCTTAAGGACGAAAGCAAAGAACATCACCCGAAATCCAATAGGAGGATCGGGGATTATCTCCAAGCTAGGCTTGTGCTCCTTAATGGCGGTGCACCGCCACGAGATATTGGTGACGCGCATTTTAGCACCCTTCTTCTTCCCGACTATAGTAGCAATACCGGACTCAGAGGAGGCGACTCCCTTCTTCCTGGCCGTGGCAGCGGCGGTAGCATATCCAGCAGCGGTGGTGTCCTTCTTCTTCCCCATCTTCTGGTGGTGAAGGGATCGCATGAAGTAGCTTGGAAAAGTTCTAAACCCGTCCACCGCAGCAGCGGGAGCAAGGGTGATGGAGCATCAACAAAGAACAATGGCAGCAGTGCGCGAGGAGGAAGAAGATGGATTTGTGGAAAATTCACAACATGGAATCCCTACTTAACCACAGGAAAAATGCAATCCAATGGCTCACAGTGATTCACCCAGACGCGTGGCACAAATCAATGGAGACGCGTGGCGAATGGAAATAGTGAACCGTCGCCACATTTTCCCCACTACGCACGAGAATTGAGGAGGCGTAGTTAAAACGACGATTACATATGTCTGGTCAAATCCTAGTCAGAAATGGGGCCCCACCTTCGTCATGTCCCTTCAATGCCTCTTAGGTAGGCAAATGATACCATCTAATCGTCAGCACTGACGTCATCTACTCCACCAGGAGATTTTTCCTCTACTACTCTATTCCTTGCTTGACTCTTGATGTATACACACTTCTATTCTTGTAGACACTTGTTGGGCCTCCAAGTGAAGAGGTTTGTAGAAATGCAGCAAGTTTCCCTTAAGTGGATCAGCTAAGGTTTATCGAACTCAGGGAGGAAGTGGTCAAAGGTATTCCCTCGCAAGAAATCATGCAATCAAGATACAAGAATTCTCTTGTGTCCCCAACACACCCAATACACTTGTCAGGTGTATATGTGCACTAGTTCAGCGAAGAGATAGTGAAATACAAGTGGTATGAATAATTATAAGTGGTAACGGTGCCAGAAAATAGCTTTGATGGCGCGTGGTTGACGGGTAGGAAAAGACAAAAGGAAATCTGAAATAAAGATGGAACCAAGCAAACATGTAACGGATCTAGTTGCAAACGGTGTTTCAATGCTTAGAAACAAGGCCTAGGGATCATAATTTCACTAGTGAACACTCTCATATAAATATCTTCTCTTTATGATACTACTCTGAACTACTCTCTGGTTGGATACTCTAATCCATTGTAGGGCTATAACAACACTCCTCAAAGTTTGCTTTTCCCATCTAGATAAACCCACACTGTCACCTTGAGCGCTAGATGGTTCCAACAAACACCACAATTTCATAGAGGCATCCAACTCCAAATATAACTCATAACAATTTTTTGTAATCTCTAGCCTAAGTGCCACCATGGTGTGCACGCTATCACTTTCACACACATGGGGAGAGCCAGAGATCTATTAAAGCACTTGAGTAGCAAGGTAGATCTACTTGATTACAAAGCTCATGATCACAATATGATCATGCATAGAGAGAGAGATGAACACATAGCTACCGGTAGAACCCTTAGCCTCGAGGAAGAACTACTTCCTCATCATCATGGGAATCATCAACGGTGATGGAGATGGTGGTGGAGATCGATGGAGATGGCTCCCGGGGCAATTCCTCATCCCGGCAAGGTGCCGGAATAGAGACTTTCTGTCCCCCGAATCTCCCCTTTGGTGGCGGCGGTGTTCCAGAACTTTTCGTGGCTGGAGGCTGGATTCTTTAGGGTTTCTGCATCGGAGGCTTCTTATAGGTGAAAGGGCAAGGTCGGTGGAGGTCGGAGGGGCCCACACCACCCCTGGCGCGGCCTGGCCTGGCCTGTGCCACTAGGTGGTGTGGCCAGCCCCTAGCCCCTCTTAGTCTCGTCTTCTGGCTCCGTGAGTCTTCCGGTAAAATATCGACTTTGCCTCTTGTCCGGTCAATTTCCGAGAATATTCATTTTATGGCTTTTCTAGAACCAAAAACAGAAAAAAAAACATGCAACTGGCACTGTGGCATTTTGTTAATAGGTTAGTTTTAGAAAATGTGTAAAAGTACTCCAAAGTGCAGACAAAACATAAGAAAGTAGATATAAACAAGCATGGAACATCAAAAAATTATAGATGCATTTGCAACGTATCAACTCTACGAGTCAACCAAGCACTTGGGGGTTACTCCTAATAGGAGTGCTGGCCGCGCACCCGAAGACTTCATAGGCACAGAACTGCCTTCACCAGTACAAGCCTCTCTTCGAATCAACGATTCGATTATAGACTCAGGGGCTACTCCCATAGGGAGCACTGAATGCACAATCGACAGAAGATAAAATGACAACACTTGACAATTGTTCAAAGTCCCCACTCGAGTCTACGACTCGAATAGGCACTCAGGGGCTACTCCCATAGGGAGCGCTGGCCGTGCACCCTATGAAAACTTTAGTTATTAAAAGTATGTCGACTACATCCACATTTGAAACAGTGACTCCACCTCGTATTTTCCCTGCAAAGAGACTACGTCTCCTGGGCCACCCGAATCACCTCTGGGGTGACTAAAAATTTGGATGCCGCGTTTACAACATGAAGGTAAGAACTGGAAAAGGCCTGGCAACGCATCTGTTGTGCTCTACTAGATATAAACCGTTCCTACAGGAAGGAAGAAATAAGTCTTGATAGACGCGCCGAGTGCCTACACCTAAAACACTAGAATTCAAACCATGTAAGGCCTCTGCGGCAAGAGTCAAATTACACCAGCGTCATTCCGAATTCCAGTTCGGGGACTCGAATTTGAGTAATAGCGTTGTTCTGTCCTAAGGCAGTTAACTCATCCCGATTCGTGATATGAATCAGGCACACATATTGACAATCCCTATGACACGAACTATGGCACTCGAAAGAACTTCGGATGAGCCTATGTCCCATGCACTCGAAAGAGTTATCGTCTCCACACGAATCTATGATTCGGCTGGACACTCGGGGGCTATTGACATGGGTAAACCTGACATGTACTTGAGATTAGCCTATATGGTTTAGCCAAAGAAGGAGTCCACGGTGCAATCAAAGCCCAACAAGGATTCAGGTGGCCCATTGGAGTTTGACTTCTTGAAGGACACGGCAAAGTGTAGATAGAAAATTTAAGCAAAATCCTAATATGTAACCAACTCGACCTCATACCCTGAGACCTAGCCTTTCTATATAAAGGCCAGGAGGGGCGGCGGGGAGGACCAACTAATACACCCCCGCATACTGCTTGCAAGATTGCATCTACGCACCCTTGTAAGTATCAACTCCCTCATAAGCAAAGAGTAGACAAGCAGGAGTAGGCTCCTCTATGAGGCCTAAACCTAGGTAAAACCTCGTGTCACCTATGTGCTTGTTTGCTAGTCGATCGATGCCTCCAGCGCTCCCCACTTCCTCGAACCTAAGTCCATCAATCATGGGCATTGACAAGTTAACCCCTCATCAGGCCTATTTTGTGGCCCTATAAGACGTAGTGACCTACTTTTCCCTATTCGCTAACAGGAAAGAAGGAATATTCCTCCCAAAACACAAAGCTACACAAGGTGCGATAGTTCAAACAAAAACTGTACAAGGTGCATATATACAAGCTAGTAATAATACTGATAACTATATTATAGAAATGACGCTACGAAATAAGCACCTCTACATGGATTATACCACAGAAGGCAATACTAATTACAAAAGAATGGTAGGGCTCATATAAATTGATTCAAGCTGGCCACTAAAACCAGTGTACTAATAGTCAACTTTTGAACCACAATGCACAAAAAGATGACACAATGATACACAAGAAAGATCCACAACTCAGTCTAGGGACGGAACAATGAGCCTAACACACCTAAACTAGGCCTAAATCAAATTTCCGCCTGTCTCACACTGTTCCAACCATCTTTGGGAAGGCTAATAACTCTCATAGGATCACCTTTAGTTGGCTGTAGGTTGTAGTGTTTGATCTGAGGGAATTGTATTCCGTGAAACCTCATGTATGCTGTGTACACATAGTTTTTCCTCATGAATGGGAACAATGTGCCATCAGGACCCTTGCATACATGTTTCTTCATCATCTTGTTAATCATTGGATAATTGAGACCGAGAAATAGAGAGTTGTTGCCTAGGCTATTAACCTGCCTCCAAACGATGACTCCTAGAGGTATAGGAGAGCTAGGATCCTCTTCAAAAATGTACACACGAGAGGAAGGATATATGCACAGATTAGTCCCATTTTGAGCATGGGGAATGATTTCACCCTCTTCGCCATGGGAAACCCCCATGCCATATGTCGTAATTATGATCATCAAGTGTTCGCCATCAGCCGATCGAGCGAGGAACCACATGTCTGGCTGATCTTTCTGAATAGGTGCTGGGATTACAAACGGAAGCTCCCTATTTCTTGCAACATCGGAATTGGAGAAAAAAAGTGTGTTACTGGAATACATATTCTAACACCACCATTCTTCATTGTTCATGCTAATAGTGTGAATAGGAAAATCCTAACAATAATATTCCTCAATAAATTAACAACATTAAAATTGCATTTCTTATTGTGCTATTCCGAATATTTGGCTTTCTTGCTTATCTTCGGGCATCCACTATGTTGTCCATAAGCTTATCCACATGGAAAAAGTAGTCCTTATGGGATTCCATATACATAGTGGAAGCTATCCACAAGTTAAAAACCTTAAGGATCACCCTTAAGCATATGGGTGGTCCATAAGCATAAAAATATTGATATCTAGTAGACATAGAAATAGAAAATAAATTTTAATCACAAGACTATGAGAGGATAGCTCTTACACATGAGTCCAGTCTTATGGAAAAATATGACTAGATACATTGTAGTGCAATCAACTAGCTTATGGTATAGGAAGTGAGTCCCATATTAAAGATAGGTTTGGCCACATACATAGGTGATGCCCATAGTTTCCTAGTTGTTGTAAGTTTCAAAAGGGGGACCGATCATTCAACTATATGAAAAAATAAGGGACTCTTTAGATCACATGAACACATGAATGAGAAAAAACGCCGGAAGTGCCACTTTTTATTGATATACAGGCATGTACACTTGAATCCTATAGGATTATATACCTACAGTATTTTGGATCAAGTGGTGTTTGATTGCACAGAAAACCAAAGAAATTTTACAAAGAGGTTGGAGTGGATGGAAAGTTTCCTCCAAAATAGAATGCAATGGAAATCTTTGAAGGAATTCCTAAGGATTATACTCTTTCAAATCAAACAACATTTTATAGAAAAAAATGCTAAGGATCCAAATCCTACACAATTCCTCTGAATCCCAAGGCAATCCAAAAATAAAAGATCGGTGTCCTACAAAAATCCTATAAGATTCCTACAATCCGAGGAGGGCCTAAAAGTACAAACAAATAAAAAAACCAAGCTTCATTGTGTTGTGCTCACATTTGAGATGCTGGTTAATATACATTTCATATTATGACAATGAACAAACATACTAGTGCAGGGATGCCATCATACACTATATTTTTGGAAGACATATTACTGGTACTGATTCATTACTAGCAATGGTTCATTCATTTTCTTAGGACTTAAAGGTTGTTCTCATTCATTCATATGAAAGGTAAAACATAAACAAGGTAGTTAAAGAACAACTTCACTGAATCACTCACAATGTATCATGGAACTAGAATTACCTTCCAATGTTGGATCCAATCAGTAGGTGCAGCCTTGACTTGCGACCGCAAAAATAAGGCCACCGTGTTCAATGGAATCATAGTACTCTCATCTTCCATGACCTGAATGGTCCAGACATCTCCAAACTTCGGTACCGCCTTCCGGGTAGGCGATTTGACCGTCGAACAACGCGAGGAGCTTATAGTCTATTTAATCCCCAAATTATGTGGGCATTCTAGAGATTACGATCTTTAATAGGTCAAGACATCCATCCCATAACTTTTGAAACTTTTCTCCATCCGTGTGGATTCACAAAAAAACTTTTGAAATATGTATGAGTTCAAAATTAGTACAGGTAAGTACTAGTAGAATTACATGTTATATACTAGATGTGGGGCGGCCTGAATGCAACAAGTATCCGATGATGGAAGGTCGATTACTCGATAGGTGTAGATGTTAGGCACCAGGCCCTGATCTGGTCCACGGTGGCGAGCCAGTCGCCGTTCATGCCAATCCAGAATTTTTCATGCATGAAGGGCAGGATGGCGGTGCGCCGAGGAGGGTCAAGGGGTACCATGTCGTACACCATGTTGTGCAGACGATGTACCTTCGTACCGTCATAGTGCTCATCGAACCAATGAGAAGGCTAAGGCGTTAGTAGGCAGGGTTCATTCCAATGCTGAAAGTTCAATTTCATACCTTCGTTGTTGGCGATACTATCGTAGAACTCTTGCAGCATGCGGCTAGCCTGACAGTGCTAGAAATGTCCATACCCTGAACGATGAGGTCGACATCGTCCGCGCTGAGTTACTCCCAATTGCATCGCTCGCTGAGCTTTCAATTGGGCATCACAGCCGGATGGATTTAGGCGGATGCCAAGTGTGATTGGGGTTTTCTATAGGAGGAGGGGGAGTGTTATGCAAGGAGTGGGTGAGAATAGAGAGCGTGGGGGAGATCGTGGGCGGAGTGGGGACTAGGAAGAAGATGAAGATGCAAAGAAAAAACTAGAGGGAGGAGATTTTACTTGCTTGCTCTGTCTAGTCAACATTAGCATGGAGGACACTGATGGCTGTGAAATACCACCTCTTTTAGCCATATAAATTGTGCCATTTATCTCTCATATCAAGTTTCATCCAGCTATAGCTATGCCTTATATGCATGATTTCTATTTCGCATTTACTTTCAGTGGTATAGGTAGAATTTTGTCACTTTTCCTTGTCTACGACATGTGTGTAGGTGTTGATGATGATTATGGATAAAGCAAAGGCAAAAGTAACAAAGAGAGCATAGTATGGAGGAGCTGTAGGGACCAGACTTAGCCATTTGAGAGGTTGGAAAAGTCAAATTTTCCAACTTCTCGAAATAAAGATCCAAGACCACAGGGTGGTAGCCCTCGACGGTACAAACTCAATGAGCCCAAGAACACCCAAAATAGAGTCCTTATGAAAAATGATGGCCAAAATACTAAAGGGGACAGCCAGTTTAACGAGTAACTATACGGCCGGAGCTATTTTTTTGGAAGTATATCTCTGCCCGTATAGTTGCCAAAAAGGTCGCAGACGACGATATTTGACCCCAGAAAAGCTCCAGAACCTTCCCTAATTCATATGATGGTATTGGGGGAACCCTATGGCACCCCCAAGGCTTATATAAAGGAGGGAGAACCCAAGAGAGAGCCACCAACTCATATCCTCCACCAAAGTGGAGCCCTGCCGTCGTGCCTCCGCCATAGCCGCCTCCAAACAGATGTACAACATCACCATCACACAAGAGGAGAAGGTACTAGGATCTTGAAGGCCTCCACATCAATCTACATCATCATCTTCATCAACAACGTCTCCATCATCGATCCCCTTTGGTTACTTGTTGTAATTCTAGATTGAATCTTGGATTTGCACTTGTCTTCAATTGTATCATCATACTTCATCCATATGCTATCCATGATGTTGACTGCCTTCATGTGTGAGTAGTTTCCTTTGTTCTTGGGGAGATGGAGAAACCCTAGTATGAGATTGAATTGAGATAAATATTATTATGTGATATTGTTCATTATGTGCCTATGTTAATTGTATTAATCTTGATGTTGGGAGTTGTGCTCCTCCTCAATATTTTCCTCTTGCGGGGACTTGATGAAGGGGATTACTTGGTGGTAGACGAAGGGATGTATCACTTCCTATGACTGTAAAGCTGTTGTCATTCTTTACGTACTAACTTGGGGAATCAAGGAGAACTCATCAATCCATGTCCCTGCCATGAGAGAAATCAGTTAATAGTGCAGTAACACGATGGTTGTCAGTTACTGTCTGCTATGGTTATGAGGATGATGTGTGCAGCGGTTGCTGGCTATTCGTCCATATATGGAGCTCCTCCCACACATATCATAAATGGTCTTATTCATTATAATAGTTTTGATCATTCTTTCTAATTACTAGCGGTGGATCCACTACTCCCTAAGAACTCTTTCCATCATCTTGCAGACTTTTGTAATTATACTTGCATGCTCTTGTTTACTTACAGCTTTAGTTTACTTATTGTTCTCTTATTTGAAAACCCAAAAATATCTTTTACACATAACTCGCATTTTATCTTGTTACTTAGAACGTTATTTAGCATTACTATTTCAGTATTTAGTTCAAAGAGTTATTAGACTTCAGACTCCTCCTCCATGTGGGATCGAGATCTTTATTTCGAAACTAGCTACAAACAATCTGTGCACTTGTAGTCATCAAGCTATTTTCTGGCGCCATAGCCAGGGAGCTAAGCGCTGTAGGTCTTTTAGCTTTTGTTTATTTACTTTAGTTTTCCTATATTTTGTTTTAAGCTTTCTTTATTTGCTGCATTTGTATTTTTGATTTTCTTTACAAATCAAAAACCCATAAAAATATTTTTTACTATTCATGTCTTCCAAGAAGACTACTCTTGAATAGGAGAAGCTCGCAAGGAAGGAGAAGTTGCGAGAAATACTAAATCAATGGCTGGCTCTAGTGAATGATTATACATCCATGCTATGTTCCTCATACCGGTTTTCTTGTAGATTCTGCGGATCCAAAGATCATAACGCCTACCAATGTAAGTATAACATTGATCCCGCATTAGAATCTTATAATAGAAATGAGTTTAAAAGCTTAGTTGATATGGAAGTTCTAGAATTTGTGCTTTATACTGGATTTTGAGAATTGTTTTCTTCTATAAAAAATAATATTCGAAAAAGATGCCAGGAGGTTGATGAAATAATTGAAGAAGTTTATCCTATATATTCATGTTGACGTGAGTACTTTATGGAAAATGTTTTGGCTTGCACTGTTTATGAGCGGGTTTCATCCCGCATGAAAAAGCCTAGCCTTTTGCATGATCAAAAAGCTAAAGAGAAGGCAACATCATATGATGAACCTCCACCAAAACCGCCTGAACACATTGCTAATAAAGAGGTGGCACTTGATGTTGCACCCTCTCAACTAGTGGAAGGTAAGCCCGAAGGTAAGACTATCGCTGAGCTACTCGCGGATTATCTTAGTAAGAATGAAGAGGAGAAACTTGATCAACCACTTGAATCGTCTACTTCTGAAAATAACGTTCCACATACAAATAGTATGCATGCAAACGATATCTCATTATATATTAATGATTTCTATAAGTCCCAAACATATGATGATTGTTCTGAGGAGGAACTAGAAAATGAATCTTTCTATGAATATTGTGATGCTATTAACATGGGACAGGAAATCCCATTGGAGAAGGACGAAGTTCCTTCCCAAGAAGAGGATGAACACGAAGAAAACTGCTAATCCTTGAGGATATGCATCTACTGGACATGTGGAAGTAGGTGGATTACTTTTCTGGTAATTTGTTCGAATAGATGAGAAAATATAATGGTAAGCCTAACAAGCTTTATGATTATGAATACATTCCTCTCTTTAAAGAATTTATATCAACTGATACTCACATAAACAGTAATAATGTTAAACTCTTGGTATACAAAGTTTATGAAGGGTCTCATGAGCTGCTTAGGAAAATTGGTATTATTATGAAAAGTAGCGATAATGAGGATTTAGCAAGGTATCATAATATTATGAATTATATTGTCAAGAACATTTTAGTGGGAATGCACTTGTGATGAAGAGAAAGGAGCTATGTAAAACAATAGTTCCCAAAACAAACATTTTGTAGGAACCACTGGATAACGAGGAGGAACACCAAAAATGTGAGGTTGAAGAAAAACATCATTCTACTAGTAATAAGTTTGTTTATGATGCCTTAGTCTCTAGTAATGATTCTTATTGTGTTGAAACTAAAGATAATTTATCTGCGGAGGCTTTATGTCTAGATACTCATTTGGAGAACACTAATAATGATGAACTAGAGATAAATCGTTGTAGCATTAATGAGCAGGTTTTGGGAGAGCACATATTTGATTAAACATTTATTGATGATGCTTATTTTTTGTGATTGGATTGATAACTCTAGAACTGATGACCTTGATAGTAAGGGTGGTGAACTAGAGAATAGAGACACTTTTGAATTTTTTCCTGCTGCTAAAGATGAGTATTATGAAGTGTTTCCTCGTGATAGTGTAGCCCAAGAAGAGTACTATGAATTGTATCCCGATGATGCTATCAAAGGTAAAATGTTTGACTTTGCATGTAAATATCTAATCCTTTTGTTGAAGCTATATAGGGAGGTATGCTCACCACACATGGCGCATCAATCATCATTTGTGAGCAATAACACATTTATCTACAAGACTTCGATGCACCACAAGAAGGTGTTACTTCAAATAGGCTATAATAGTAAGGGCTCCAAACCTCTTTTAGAGGTAAGAATAAATAATTCTCTGGCTGCTATCTATTGAAATCATATTGGAGAAAAGCCTGGCTACTTGGTTATGAAAGCACTTCCCGGGAGGCAACCCGGAAGTCATTGGGTGTCTTTCTTAATTTTTTGTCTTGAGTCGTGATGCATTCATGTAGCATTGGCATTTTTATTATTTGCATGATTTGCTATTAGAGTTATTTTGTTGTAGTTTTCAAAAGGTGGAATTTATTGTTACTACATGCTGTTGTTGGTCGAAAATTAAAGTTGTTATTTTAATGTCAAAACAAGGTATATCACTAAGTTTTAGGTTAAGAAAGAATTCTCGAAGAAATAATTTTTTTTGATGCATACAGAGAGTTTAACGACCAACTATATGGCTGGAATAAAAATTCGGGCCATATATTTCCAGTCGTATAGATATCTTTGCCATCAACAATTTTTCTTCCATGCATACAAAGAGTTTAACGACCAACTATATGTCAGGAATAAAAATTCCCGCCGCATAGTTCCGGTCGTATAGATATATTTGCCATCGACAATTTTTCTTTCATATGTACTGAGAGTGTAACAACCAACTATACGGCGGGAATAAAAATTCCGGCCATATAGTTCCGGTCGTAGAGATATCTTTGCCATCGATAATTTTTCTTTCATACATAAAGAGAGTTTAACGACCAACTATACGGAGGGAATAAAAATTATGGCTGTATAGTTCCGGTCGTATAGATATCTTTGCCATCGACAATTGTTCTTTCGTATGTACAGAGAGTTTAACGACCAACTATATGGCGGAAATAAAAATTCCGGCCGTATAGTTCTGGTCGTATAGATATCTATGCATATGTATATTTTCTTTCCCAGGGACAGACAGTTTGACAACTAACTATACAACGGGAATATTTTGTTCCGGCCGTATAGGTGCACCCATATAGTTGCGCTGCCAGGAGGAAACCCTAATATTTTGACAGAAGGCCAACTATACGGCGGGAACGCATTGTTTTAGCCGTATAGTTGCGCCTGTATAGTTGAGAAAACCCCTCAAATGCTAACTGGAAGGTACCCATTGCTCAAAATTTAATCGTTCTTCTTCTTTCTTCTTTCTTCTTCTAAAACCTCGAAACACCACCAGGGAGCTTCTCCAATGATCTAGAGAAGCCGAGCATATGTAAGAAATAAATTTCTATCTCAGAAACCTCCAAGACTATAATTCTCTATAGAATTCCATGTTTTTTTACTATCCTTTTATCGATGGGGTAAACGAACTATGTTCGTATACCAAACCGATGCATTTTATTTTGTGTGTTATTTTCGCAGGGACTTGAACCTTGTGTGACAACGTGTACAGTAGTGCTAACTGTGCAAACACTTACATGAGCCACTTGGTTTCTTCAATTTAACACTTCGACAATCAGTGTCTGGTAAAACCTTCCAACTCGAACCTCTTTTATTAAGAACATAGGGGCTGCACACTCGTGTTTTGTATTTTGTCTCACTTGCACTTCATCAAAATTTGGGAGTATGTACAACTATTCGACTTAGTTTGTTGAATTAACGTTGGTGCTTAGGTTAATGAACCGACTCAGTGGGACTTGTATTTTTATCACTTGTGAGATAAATCCATGTCTTAAAAAACACAAAAATATTTCATTTTCTTTTTTAGCTTTTAAGCAGGTCCTCAAGGAAGGCATACCAGGCCATATCAAGAAATACATGTTGAAGCAAAGGTTCTTTGTCCATCAAAATAGAGGTTACTTGTACCTCAATGGTAAAGTGTGTCACCCTTGTTTTCAACTATGCTTGGGGAGGTAACCACTTATCACACTCTCTTTGGGAAACTGTACTTTCTCTTTTGTTTTGGTGATATACTCAAGTTTTGTCCTTGCAAATTTCTAAGCTTGGGGAGGTTACTTCTGCATGTGTAGAGTCTTGTGCAATGTTCGTATTCGATGAAGGTTTAATTCAATCATGTATCATGTTGTTTATGAATGCTTGTTTAAGTGAGTCTAGTTATGTATTCATATGGGGATACACTTGCTCATGATAGGCACCATGGGAGTTGACTTAAAGCTTGTATGCATCTTGCCAAGTTGTTTATCAAGCTTGTGAGACTATTTGTGATCCTCTAGAAAACATTCCCACAATCTCTACACTTGGAAAGAATAAATACTTGATCAAGATCTTTTGAAATTTGTTGGTTGTCAGTAAACAACTTTCTCTTAAATGAATAGGTTATGCTCTACCCCATAATGTCAAAACAATAGACTTGACAGTTTTCTTACGACCGGAGTTGTCAATTGGAAATGATATTTCGAAATTATGAGTTCTATCCTAAATAAGGTGTTCATTAATTGTCTTAAAAGTTTAGCCTTAAAGATACTCAACACCATAGATGTGATGATAGACTTGATAGTACTCTTTGAAAGGATTTGTTTGAAGAAACTAATATTTAGCAGTAATTGAGATGCATGCAAAATCTTGACCTATTGATTAAAGTATGATATTGGTTTATGCGTGTATGCACCACTGTCGCACAACATGGGATGCTAACAACTCCAATGGCCTTTGAACAGTCCAAAAAGAGGAAACTCTTGGAGTTTGGCTATGAGTTTCCCAACATATGTAGCATAAATGCTATATTTCGGTATGCATTGCTATTCTCATGGGCCTGCGTTCAAAGCGAAAGAGGAAATACTCCTCTTATGAGAAATCATTATACCAAAAAGGGAAACCTTGGTAATGGTCATGAGTATCCTTCTTAGCCTGCACAGTCTGATTAAACACACTAAGTTTGGCATGATCTCATTACTGATGAACTGAAGTTTTAGAAAGACAAAGAATAGAAAATGAGTGTTTGATAGCCATGATTCATTGATGTGGATGACCAAAAGAGACACTCTAATGCTATGCTTCTTTTGACATGTTCTCACATTTCCTTTTGGCATAAATCTCGTTACTAAGAGATAAACTTTCTGAAATCCCAATAACTGATGTTTCACTTGAGAGCCTTAACTAGATGACATGATTGGGTAGACTATTCCTATTTATGCTTGACATCTATTTGTGACTAAGTTTTGCCTCATAAAAAATAATTATATGAAAAGTTATACAAAAGGTGCAATAAGAGGATTTTGTTTGCAAGTAGATTCACTATTGACATGGACCATATAAGTTCGGATGAATCTTTAGTTGTGTTTATAACTGAGCTTGTGTTTCCTTGTATGAATACATGTTTTCTCTCTTCAAGCTTTTAGAAGAAATAAGGATGCAAGGCATTGATTTCCAATGATAAGGTATTTCACAACCATTAATTTATTACCAACCCTTCTAGCTCGAGGACGAGCAAGGTCTCGCTTGGGGAATTTGATGGCTGTGAAATACCACTTCTTTTAGCCATATAAATTGTGCCATTTATCTCTCATGTCATGTTTCTTTCCAATATAGATATGCCTTATATGTATGATTTGTATTTCTCATGTACTTTCATATGAGCTTTGCACATTTTGTAGTTTAGGTAGAATTTTTTCACTTCTCCTTGTATTTGACATGTGTGTAGGTGTTGATGATGATTATGGATAAAACAAAGGCAAAAGGAACAAAGAGAGAATGGTATGGAGGAGCTGCAGGGACCAGACTTGAGAGGTTGAAAAATTCAATTTTTCTACCTTCTCAAAATAAATATCCAAGACCATAGGGTTGTTGCCCTCGACGGTACGAACTCAACTAGCCCAAGAACACTCAAAACGGAGTTCGTATGAAGAAATGGTGGCCGAAATACTAAAGGGGATAGACAGTTTAACGAGCAACTATACGGCCGGAGCTATTTTTTGGCTGTATAGCTCCACCCGTATAGTTTCCAAAAAGGTCACAAACGACTGGATTTGACCCTAGAAAAGCTCCAGAACCTTCCCAGTCAAATGACGGTATTGGAGGAACCCTAGGGCACCCCGAGGCCTATATAAAGGAGGGAGGACCCAAGAGAGAGCCACCAAGTTATATCCTCCACCACGGCAAAGCCCTGCCGCCGTGCCTCTGCCATAGCCGCCTCCCAACAGATCTACACCATCACCATCACACAAGAGGAGAAGGGACTAGGATCTTGAAGGCTTCCACATCAATCTACATCATCATCTTCATCAACAATGTCTCCATCACCGATCCCCTTTGGTTACTTGTTGTAATTCTAGATTGAATCTTGGATTTGCACTTGTCTTCAATTGTATCATCATACTTCATCCATATGCTATCCATGATGTTGATTTCCTTCATGTGTGAGTAGTTTCCTTTGTTCTTGGGGAGATGGAGGAACCCTAGTATGAGATTGAATTGAGATAAATATTATTATATGATATTGTTCATTATGTGTCTGTATTAATTGTCTTCATCTTGATGTTGGGATTTGTGCACCTCCTCAATATTTTCCTCTTGTGTGGCTTGATGAAGGGATTACTTATTGGTAGATGGAGGGATGATAGCACTTACTATGACTATAAAGCTGTTGTCATTCTTTACATACTAACTTGGGGAATCAAGGAGAACTCATCAAGCCATGTCCATACAACGGAAGAAATCCCTTAATAGCGTAGTAACGCGATGGTTGTCAGTTACTGTATGATGTGGTTATGAGGATGATGTGTGCAGCGGTTGCTGGCTATTTGTCCATATATGGAGCTCCTCCCACACATAACATAAATGGTTTTATTGATTATAATAATTTTGATCACTCTTTCTAATTACTAGCGGTGGATCCACTACTCCCTGAGAACTCTTTCCATCATCTTTCAGACTTTTGTAATCATACTTGCATGCTCTTATTTACTTACAGCTTTAGTTTACTTATTGTTCTCTTATTTGAAAACCCAAAAATATCTTTTACACAAAACTCGCATTTTATCTTGTTACTTAGAACGTTATTTAGCATTACTATTGCAGTATTTAATTCAAAGAGTTATTAGACTTAAAACTCCTGCTCCCTATGGGATTGATATCTTTATTTTGAAACTAGCTACAAATGATATGTGCACTTGTAGTCATCAGACACCACCTCCTAGACTTCACTGTATGTTAGACTAGCACGCCACACATCTAGTAGTTTGACAATACTCTGACTTACTATGTATCAGAGGTGCAGTATTGTCTACTCACATCAGTTTGACCAGAGGGTTTTCTTTTTTTAGCTTTCATTTCAACATACTATAGTATTTTCAACGGAAAATAGGTGGACGAACAACTACTACTAGTAGTAGCCGCGACATGGATACTTGTACTTTAATCTTGTTCCTCTACATGCAAAGGTCGTAGCACATGACCGAAAATATATACTACACTAGATATAATGCATAATACAGGTGTATCCGTGGTAATTTTGGCATATTGCATGTGTTCATATATGTTCTTGTACAAGGTACATGGAATTACATGTGTACATCATGCAACCGCGTAGCAAAATGAGAGACGTGCACGGACACCAAATACACCAGATTCCGCTCAAGTCAGGTAACGTGCATGACTTTGTGTGGCTCTAAATTACTGACTGGAGGGCCCTGTTTAGGTCGACCAACTTGCCAGTGATAATCTGCATGCATCATGCGCTCGGAGCCACTAGAGAGTTCAACGACGGAAATTGCAATTTGCAACTAGTTGCACCGGCAACAAGCTGTTGCATGTCGCACTTCCAAGTTTTCAGAAAATGTAAAATAAATCATTAACATAGATCATATTTATATACTTCATCTATAAATTTCCATCCAAAAATATTACTAGTACATGGTCGAGCCACCACAAACGAACAAATGAACACAAGATATTGTTCGATTAGGTTTTTTCTTTTTCACACAAGTCAGATAAGATATTATTGCGGGACCGAATATTGTAGATGCACAAGATATGACATAGCCAATGATCTGGATCTATTTCACATTTTTGAGAACTCGAAAGTGCAACAAATAATAAAGGGGTGCGGGCGCAACGAGTTGCAGAATATTTGAGCCGCACTGACTAGAACTATGGCTTGCATATAAAAGGAGTTTGATCAGTTTTATCAAATCGCAGGCCTTGCACTTACATTGAAGTGAAATGAGTGTTAGAGTACAATAGGTTAACAGCCAAGGCCATGCGATACAAATCAGGAAAAGTAAATAATTCAAGATAGGCAAATCCCTATTCCATATGACCTTCTTTCTTGAACCTTTAATTATGCCGGTTCCAGTCCTTCGCGTTGGCCAAGCTTGGGACGAACCATAACGGAGTCTGCCGCCAATTCAAGACAATGTTGGTTGAGAAACCAACAACGATGTCTTGAGAATTCATACTGCAGCGACATATTTCAGGATGAAGATTAAATCCACCAAAGCCAACTGCATGTGAGCGAGGTGTATACACAGTTGGTCCTCATCAGATCACGAGGGCCAAGTGTTGCCACGCCAACTGGAATAGTGATCAGATAGTTCAATCCAAGGAAGAGAGAAAATGCTCCAAGGTCTAAAACACTCCACCATTGCCTCGGTGGAAGTAACCTACTAGTGTCAATCGAGAACACATGGCAGCGAAACCTAGTAGAATAGGTGTGAATATTGTGGTCGTGATGATTAGCAACATTTTCAGTGACAAGATAACTACCTTAAGTAGTGTCATACCGCCTATCACTAACGCCCACCGTATTGATCAGAATAAGGCTACCACTATTAGGAGATCTTACTAACCACCACAAATCAGGACTGTACTCACGATTACCATCAAAATTAGGTGGCCCTAGAAGATGCACATGACCTTGCAACGAATGCACATTCAGAGGTCAGCTGAGCGAAATTTGAATGATGAAGCCTAAAAATTTTAAGGATGAAAATTTTACCCATGCCCGAGGATCCCATGCATAAACATTGACAATCTGAGTTACATCATAGACATGTTGAACATGCATAAACATCCCTTGTGGATAATTGCATCACGGTAGCTGAACATGCTGAACTTTTTCTAATGAACCGTCCACATACCACGAGAATCATCAAGGAAGGTAATTACAATGTCGAAGATGGCCAGGATAGAGAAATCCTTATAGTTCCCAGTAGCTGTGTGAACTCGGCAAATGGCTACCTTCAGTAGATTAGTAGGCTGACTAGCCGCGACAAACTTAAGTACCTCGGGTGTGGCCTCAAAATTGAAGATTGCTGGTAGAGGAATCCGGTGACGAGTGAACACATTCACAAGCTCCCAGTTCCAGGCAAGGCCAACAGCGGCGATCCAATCTCCATGGCAGCCTGCCCACTTCTAACCCTCACAATCTGGCATCACATCATCGGAGGAGGACCTGTCCAGCAATGTCATCTCGCACAAGGTCCACCTAAATTTCTTATGTGGCTTCTTCTTTCCCCTGCTGCAATAGTAGCTACCCTTGTAGAATAGCTTCATGCGATTGTCGCGGTAATAGACATTGTACTCACGCGGTAGCTCAGTTGGGTGAGAGTGAAGAACACAGGGAGACCAAACGGATGAAATTTCACTAGGGATGCACTATGTGTTTCCGAGTAAAGATAACATTTGCAGCAGCCAACGAGGATCGTGGCGGTGATGACATTGCATCTTGCTGAGATTTCTTTAAGGGGGCCATCAGAGAACACCCTAGTAGTGTCCCAATCATCGATCAATTAGGCCATCGCGATGAAGAGCTCAAGGAGGTGGGGGCGATTAGCGTTTGGTTTTAATTAGGGTTTAGGAGGCGAGAGAAAGCGGTAGCTTGCAGGGCAAGATGAAAAATAGTCTATCAAAATGGGCACCAGAGTTGATCCTAGAGCAGCATGGCGGCGTTGGTGCGTGCTTGTATTGGTGTGCGAGTGGGAATGGCTGCCGCCTGGACACTAGAGGTGAAGTGAGGATGGAGATCGAGGAAAAGAGAAATATGGAATGAAATAAAACCAAGCGTGCCTTTTTCTCTCTGTTAAATCTACTGTGTCTATCGACCTAGGCTACAAAGATGATTGGAAAGCAGCATGGCGGCGTTGGCGTGTGCTAAGGTGGGCGAGTGGGGATCAGCAAGAAGATGGATACAAAGAGGACGAAGAGAAAATAAAAATATAATAAATCGATTGAAATCATACCGCCTTTATCGAGCGTGGTTTTTCTCTCTTCTCTGTGTTTCCTTGTGCCTATCGAGTAAATAGGTCTAGCCTTTGTAGTAGTATAGCATAGCTAGCCTAGCACGGGATAGAGCTGTACTATCCTATCAAATGTATGGTCATGGCAGAGAGACAGTTTGGAGTATACTCGTAGCTCCTATTGCAGAACGCAATAATCCTTGGATCTTCCACATTCATCATCGTGTGCAGGCACATTCAGAACAAGTACTATACTACTACAACTAATACACACATAAAGGTTCCACTAGAAATTAAGGAACCAAAACTGGAATACTCCTGAACTCTTGTAGTACAACAACAAAATGCTCACAAAATGGGCTACCAGTAACATCTGTACACCCACACGCTACCACCTCAAATAAGATTGTCTGCCACACCGCGAATTTCCCCTCCCCTGTCGGCCTCTACGCCCTGTTCCCGGACCCCAAATCGAACTTCTCTCCGTTCAATAAAGGAAAAAAGTCAACAAACTCTAAAAAAATCAACCATCCACCAAAAGAAAATCCATTGTATAATCCATCCCGTTCATTTTGAACGGACGGTCGCAATTGCTTGAGAGACGCGGGAGTAGTCGTCTGAGCTACTGGATGTAGCTCCACGAAAGCATGCGCCTGAAAGCGACAGAAGAATTTATTCTCTATCAATGACAAGAGAAGATTGACGATATACAGTACCAGATCAACAAGTTAGTGGTTTTATCCGTCTGGCCAGTGAGAGCCAACATGAGTGGTGAACAGCTTTGAAGTGCATCGGAACAGGTTCCTTTAAGGTATATAGTACATACACCTCCGTTCTTATTTAGGATGGTCACATAGTGCTAACTAAATTAGACTAGTAACTTGCACATGTTGCTACCTTCATAGTGCGTAATAACATGTGTGTACTATCACGCAAGGCCTAGTTAATTAGGTTTAGAATCATATACTACTACTATTGGAATCTGTGATGTTATGGTAACTAGATAACTTATTATGACCCTTTCTTTTTTCATTAATTAACTCTAAAAAGACATTTAATTCGAGACAAGTGTATACGCTTACTGGTAGTTCAAGTTTGTCCTAATTTCATTAAATTGTCAAGATGCAAAATCTTAGCAAGTAGTTGAACCTCTTGTCAAAACTCTCGGTGGTTTCCGATATATTAATTAACCAGCTGATGGGTACCTCCAAAAGCTTTTTCTTAAAACTTTCAGAGAAACCTACAATTTACTTGTAGTTCAAATTTGACCCAATGTCGACAAATCTGCATAAAGTCATTGAAGTAGCAGAGTTAGATAGTAAGTTTCAAAAATCATAAAACATAGGAATCGTTAGTACAACATGTTGGTCCACTATATAGATGTCTAAAAACTTGGCTTGTGGCATTCAAATCCATATTCTTCAGACTGCCTTTACGAAAAAGAACAATATCATCATCACTCAGAAAATTAAGAATGATCGTTCCTAATATTTGGAAATTTACATCGACAACATTCTTTACTACAAGAATATGCACCTGTATACCTCCAAAAAGACAATTAATTTAGGATAAATCTATCGCACTTACTTGTATCTCAAGTTTGACCTAATTTCGTTAAACTATCAACATGCAAAATCTTAGCAAGAAGTCGAACCTGTTGTTAAAACGCTTGGTGGTGGTTTTTGATATATTAAATCACCCCCAAATGGTTACCCCCAAAAAAACGTAAAACTTTCAACGCAACCTACAATTTACTTATAGTTCAAAATTGACCTAATTTAAACAAATCGACATAAAGTCACTTTCAAGTGGGCAGAGTTAGTTATAGGAAGAAGTTTCAAAACTCATAAAACACGGGAATCATAAGTACATCAAGACGCTCCACAATATATGTCTGAAAGCCTTGCTTGTGACACTCAGAACCATATCCTTCGGACCTTGTTTATCAAAATGAACAATCTCATCATCACTCAAAAAATTGAGAATGTTCTTTCTTGATAGTTGGAAACTCAAACCGGCGGTACTGATTACGACAAGAAGATGCATTCATCTACCTCCCAAGAGACATTTAATTCAAGAAAAATCTATTATGCTTACTTGTAGCTCAAATTTAAACTAATCTTTCGTTAAATTGTCAAGATGGAAAATCTTAATTAAAAGAAGTTTAAAACCTGTTGTCAAAACTCTCGGTTGGTTTTTGATATATTAATTGACCCCCCAATGGGTACACCTCCAAAAGTCTTTTGGTAAATATTTAGAAGTAACCTACAATTTAGTTGTACGTAGTTCAAGTTTGACCTGATTTTGATAAATCGGCATGAAGTTATTCAACTGGTGTAGAGTTACTTGGCTATAGGGAGTTTGAAAACTCATAAAATATGGGAATTGTAAGTAAATCACGGTCTTCCACTTAATATGTCTAGAAGCTTGCCTTATGGCATTGAGATCTGTATTCTTCAGACTTTCTTTACGGGAAAGAACCATCGCGTCATCACTCGGAAAACTAAGAATTTTCTTTCCTGATAGTTGGAAACTCACACCGACGACATTGTTTACGACAAGAATATGCACCCATCTACCTCCGAAAATACATTTAATTCAAGAGCAATCTCTCGCGCTTACTTGTAGGTCAAGTTTGACCTAATTTCGTTAAATCGATAAGAAGTCACTGAAGTGAGCGAAGTTAGCTAGGAATCTTGAAAAATCCTAGTACTAAAAACTTGGGTTTTATGTATAAGAAACCATGGTCCAGTTTGTGTGATAATTGGGGCGGTTGCATTTTCTTTTAACTGTGGTAGGTCTCGTAGGAGCGAGGTGCTTGAGAGTTAAGACGGTTGGTGGAAGTAAAAGTTACTTCAAAGATCTCATAAAAATGAAAATTGCATCCAAGTCCATGTATTTAGCACATAAATACCCTAAAACTGAGCAATGAAGTGTATGGTTTGAGGCTAGTGCATACTAGCGTTCATCGTGCTAAAGACTATCAGTAGAATTTTTCTAGATGCTAAGAATGGAAAAGAAGATCCAACGGTTATTAATGTTTCTATTTGCTAGTCTTAATCTAATGATCAATGTTCAAAGTTAATCCGTACACTATATGTAGTGGTACGATATTGTAAGAGATAAGACAAGATAAAGATAAGATAAGAAGTACTACTAGGAATGGCAGATCTAATGGTAGGTCTCGTAGGAGTGAGGTGCTTGAGAGTTAACATGGTCGGCAGAAGTACAAGTTACATCAAGGACATCATAAAAATGAAAATTGCATCCAAGTCCATGCATTTAGCACAAGGACCTTGAAACTGAGCAACGAATTGTGTTGCGCATACTAGCATTCATCATGCTAAAGACTATCAGTAGAATCTTTCTAGATGCTAAGAATGGAAAAGAAGATCCAAGGGTTATCAATGTTTGGATTTGCCAGTCTTGATCAAATGGTCAATGTTTTGTACACTATATACTGGTATGGTATTCTAAGAGATAAGACAAGATAAAGATAATATAAGAAGTACACTACTGTGAATGGCCGATCTTTTGTATATCCTTCCCTCCCGATGTTTGGGAAGCAAGTGAAAATTTCAAAAACCGGAAAAGTTTGAATTTTTGTGCCGCCAAGGACCAAAGTGGTTTCATTCCTATGTACTCCTCGTCCCTACTCCACATCAACGCGTGGCTGCCAAACACGCCAGAGACACAGAGCTGTCGTAAAAAGGCACATGTGTGCAGCGCCACGTTGTGGACAAGGGAGAGATCAGCCGGGCCAGTGCGCGAGGGGAATGGGGAGGAGAGATGGAGGATAGCGAAGGAGAGGGAAAACACATGATATGTTTTGTGTGCATAGGTCCTAAAATTTACTACTAGTAGAGAGGCTGTAGGAGTACCTCATGTCAGGAACCCATCATAACTTTGCATTGACATGGAACCGCCTTCAACTCCTCTTCACGGCTGCGCTTTTCCCCTACCAATCTTTTGTTCTCTCAGCATGTACAGCACGTGGACATAGGTGAGCATATTATAAGCAAAGAAATATACTAATCCCGCAATGTGAAAAGAACCACACCTTAATAAGGCCTAGTATGTGGCCTACAATTTCATAGAAACATACAATTTACTTGTAGTAGTTCAAATTTGACCCAATTTCGATAAATTGACATAAAGTCATTCAAGTGGCCGGAGTTAGCTAGGGAATTTGAGAACTCATAAACCACAGGAAATCATAAGTACAACATGTTGTTGGTCGACTATATATGTGTGAAAACTTGGCTTGTGGCATTCAGATCCAATATTCTTCACACTTTCTTTACGAGAGAGAACGATCTCGTCATCACATTTGGAAAATTGAGAATATTCTTTCCTAGTAGTTGGACACTCACACCTATGACACTGCCTACTACAAGAAGGTGCACCCATCTACGTTTGAAATGGGATTTAATTCAAGAGTAGTCTATCGCGCTTACTTGTAGCTCATGTTTGACCTAATTTCATTAAATGGTTAGTATGCAAAATCTTGGAAGGAAGATGAACCTATCGTCAAAAATCTTGGTGGTTTCTGATATATATTTATTGGCCCCCAGGTGGGTACCTCTAAGATATTTTTGTAAAACTTTCAAAGCAACCTACAATTTACTTGTAGTAATCCAAATTTAACCTAATTTCGATAAATCTACATAAAATCATTCAAGTGGGTGAAGTTAGCTAGGAAATTGGAGAACTCGTCAAACATGGGAAATCGGAAGTGCATCATGTTGGTCCACTATATATGTCCGAAAACATGGATTCTGGCATTCAGATCATATTCTTCGGACTTTCTCTAAGAAAAAGAATAACCTCGCTTGTCATCTCTGGGAAAATTGAGAATTGAATGTTCTTTGCTGATAGTTCGAAACTCACACCGACGATATTGTTTTCTACAAGAAAATTCACCCATATACCCCTGAAAAGACATTTCTTTCGAGAGAAATCTATCGCGCTTACTTGTAGCTCACTTTTGACCTAATTTCGTTCAATTTTCAAGATGCAAAATCTTAGCAAGAAGTTGGGGCGGTGGTATATTCTTCTAACTATGGTAGGTCTAGTAGGAGCAAGGTGCTTTAGTTAACACGGTCAGTGGAAGTACAAGTTACATCAAGGACCTCATAAAAATGAAAATTACATCCAAGTGCATACATTTAGCACAAAGACCCTAAAATTAAGCAATGGACTATGTTTTGAGGTTTGCGCATACCAGCGTTCATTGTGCTAAAGAGTAAAGACTATCAATAGATTCTTGTAGATGTTAGAATGGAAAAGATCCAACAATTTACAATGTTGGGATTTGCTAGTCTTGATCCAACGGTCAATATTCAAAGTTATTCATACACTATATAGTGGTACTCTCGCACGTTTAACCATGTCAAAGTCAATTTTTGAAATGTTTAAGCAAACATAACATACAGAATATTCATATCTACAATATCATACGTATTCTATATGATATATTAATGTATGTTTCATTGTGTTTCAATTGTATTGATTTTTTCAATGAGTATAGTTTTTAATACTGTATATAGTTGGTCAAACTTTGTAACGTCTGGCTTTGACTAAACCTAATATGTTTAGTAATATTAAACAAAGGAAGTATTGGATAAGATTAGGAAAACATCATTTTTTTAGAACCCACACAAGATTTTTCTTAGCATCACATATCCGAATATTACATTGAAGCTGATGATTAACCAAACTGCAAACAAAGTAAACCCAATCCCATACGGCGTACTACAACTTAACAACTTCTAGGGGACTCCTTGGTCTTCTCAGGCAACTTGGCAGCATCCTTCGTGGGAAACTTGGTTGCGTCCTCTACGATACCATCGCCAAACAGGGAATCGTGGATGTTGGGTAGCACGCCGTCGTGCACGATGGTAACGCCGGCCAGCCACTTGCTGAGCTCCTCGTCGCATATGACACCAAGCATCACGTGCCTCGGGATGATGCGGATCTTCTTGCCGTCCTTTGCAGCTTGCCCGACGAGCTCCAATACCTTGGTGGTGAGGTACTCGAGAATGGCCGCGAGGTAGACAGGAGCCACGAAGCCTATGCGCTGGGAGTACCGACCCTCCTTGAGGTAGTGCCCGATCTGGCCAATGGGGAAATGTAGTCCGGCCTTGACGGACCTCGACACCTGCTTCTTCATGTGGCTGCCTAGGTGCGAGACTGCGACCTGGAGTGGCCAGAGCAGGTTTCGGAAACCGGGGACATGTCTTCTTTTTCTCCATGGACTTTGTCGCTGTTACCTGGGTCTTCTTCTTCTTCCCATGGGGAGCTCCGGTCTTAGGAGCCATAGCTTCAACGTCTTAAAGGAGCAAGTGGAAGAAGGGGAAGAAAGGTTAATTATGGAGGGCCGGTGAAGGTGCCCAGGTCCCTTATATTGAAACTTTAACATCGTTGTTTTTACTGGTTTACAAGTATGAAATTTTAATACTAAAAGGGTGTCTCCATTAACATATGCATAGGACAGGGTTCTACTCCCCTTTTCAAAAATAAAATACCCGAATATTTTTGATTTGTGATGATGTCCAATCTATTCTAGAGCCAGCTCCGTCCCTTCGCCCCTTGGATGTGACCCATTGTTTTCTAGAGTACTGTTGTATAATATGGCCATGACACTTGTCATTCTTTCCTTGTGTCCTTGTTTTCTTTCACCTTTTTTGAAACATGGTCAGATGTGTCAGCATGAAAATTCATATAAAGAAGTTATATCTTTCAAAACAATCATTGGTTTTCAGTATGACTGCGTGCGTACAATAATTATATATGAATTTTGGAGAAATTTACAAGAAATATATCACGCACTTGTAGTTCAAATTTTACCTACTTTGGTTTTATCGACATAATGTCATTTAAATATATGAAATTAGCTATAAGGCTTAAAACTTCATGAAACTTGTTAACCATAAAACATACTCTACTTTGTGTGAAGTTTAGTGTGTTGTGGCATTCAGAGCCATACTCTTTGCACTTTCTTTAAAAAATAATTATATGTGGCACTTCTAAAATTATATAAAAAAATTCTATACCTAAAAGTTGAAAAGTCCCATTAACAACATTAGTATGACATGCCAAGATGCATCCTATCTACCAGAAATGGACACGTTATTATAAACTATGTAGATAATGGCCACGACTTTTGTCATTATTTAACTTGAAACCCAAGTATGTTAACACATCATTGGTCATATTATGAAGAAAGTGTTTTCTAAACATTGTCAAAATTCATGTTAATCATTTATGAAAGAGGACACCTTACTAGGAGTAACCTCGGCAATGCCCATGGAGATGGACTTAGGGTTTTGTCGAAAAGACAACGCTAGGGATTTCGTCGGATGTCTGGCAAACAATGGAGTCGAAGTCGCCTGATTACTTGATGAACAACACTATTACAAATCGCTTGGGGTTTTTTTAGTACCTCCTGATAGGCTTCTCCTATCCTATATATAATAGGACGTGTCTCAATGCCGTATACATATAGGTTACATATGTATGATTACAACACCAACATAACGTCAGTTCATATTTCCTTTCCCAATACAACTAAGGCTTTTATCAGTTGCTTCTTTGGGCCATCATCACGAATCTCCATGGGCCATGACCTTCGTGTAGCCAGGGTAGGGAATCATAAGCAACCAAGTAATCGTACCTATGTTAGTAGCCCCCAAGACTCTACCTGAACTGTAGATTCTGGTTGAGTTTCAAAGCATTTTTAGTTTTTCCCCTTTTTGCACTGTTTCCATTGTTTTTTAGTTTTATAGGGATTGGTACAACAAGCCTGATGCATCTGATGGATCAGGAATCAGTTAATTGCTATTGGGCAAAAGCAATGTTGACCTACATCAAATTCAAATCGCTAGGCCTGAACTCAGAATTATAACTGGTATAATTCAGTTCGAGCCGCTGAGGTCTTATCGAATACTGAATTCCAATTATATTTTATCGGGTACCCAACGCGTCTGTCCGGATTTTTCATCGTATTGTTGATACGGATATTTTACTGGAAAAGCGCATTCTTGTGCGATTACCAGGCCACATAGGACGAATCCTAGGGTCTTACCTTCATGTCTTGGACATGACATTAGGAGTTTTGTCAAATCGGGTGCGATCTAAAAAAATTATATTGACTTTTGCCAGCGGCCTTGTTTGGCTGCTAGAATTTCTGAATTTTATTAGACTTTTTGTTTTAAAAATTGATAGAATCTCTCGATGGGAGTAACCTTTTGAGGATACACTAAAGTAAAACTCATAGGTTTAGGTGATGATTGTCTTGATTTTGTATGCATAATTTGAATCGTATCGGGTGCGCGCCTATGCTCCCAATGGGTGCGCGCCTATGCTCCCAATGCTATGTTCAGATGCATGTATCTGGACATAGGCTCATAATTGCTATTTGTTTTCTTAAAAAAATGAAAATAGAGATCCCCTGTTTTGTTGGCGAAAAAGTATAAATAAAGACTTAGAGTATGAAAAAGTTACCTTTTATTTATATGTCGAAGCCGTTGATACATCATTTGGTGGATTGCCGCCTGGCCGTTGGCCTAAATGTTCTGGCTAATAAGCCAGAACATAGGCCTTATTGTAATAAATATTGCGAGAAAACATAAATTCCTAAGCGTAAAAGGGCCGTAGTTGTGCGACATTCCACGAATTGGAGTATTTGACTCCTGTCTTCGTGTCGTGTAGCTGATATGCTCCTCCGAGAATATCTTCTGTGACAATGTAAGGTCCTTCCCAAGGCGGATCCAATTTACGGTAGCCCTCTTGTTTGAGGCGAAGAACTAGGACCCATAAAACAAAGGACCTAGGACGCAGCCATCGGCTGTGGTAGTTGCACAAGTTTTGTTGATATATAGTAGCTCTTTGTAGGGTGGTGTCTTGGGCTTCATCAAGTTCATCAACATTGTCTTCAAGTGTTTTTCTTGATGCCCCTTCATCATATGTAGCTACTCATGGAGATTCGTGTGATACTTTGACTTGAAGGACGACTTCAGCGCCGTGGACCAGAAATAAGGGTGTTTATTGTGTCAAATTATTTGGTACGCAAACTCCACAAAACAGATGGTAACTCATCAACCCATTCTCCTTTTGCCCTGTCGATTGGTGCTAGTAATCTCTTCTTGAGGCCAACAGTTACTAGGCCATTGGCTTTTTCCACTTTCCCATTGGTTTGCGGGTGGGCTACTAAGGCATAGCTTACTTTGATACTCATCTCCGCACAGTATTTCTAAAACTCATTGGAAGTAAAATTAGTTCCATTATCCGTGATGATGCTGTTTGGCACGCAGAACCAGAATACTATGGATTTGATAAAATTCACAGCCGAAATTTCTTCATGGCTGGTGACAGGCATTGCTTCAATCCATTTAGTAAATTTGTCGATTGCTACTAGCAGAAAGACGTGTCCTCCTAGAGATGATTTGTGAAATTTACCCACCATATCGAGTCCCCACTGAGGAAAAGGCCAAGCAAGAGGTATGGGGTTTTACTCAGCGGTGGGTGCACCAGGCTTTGTTGCAAATCGCTGGCATGTCTCGCATGTTCTGACTATATCCTTTGCATCTTGCACTGATGTGAACCAATAGAATCCTGCCTTGAACGCTTTGGTGGTGATTGCTCGACTACCAACATGATGGCCACATACTATTTCATGTATATCCTTGAGTATAATTTTTCCTTCATCGGGTGTGACGCGTCACTATAGCACACCCAAAATACTTATTTTGTATATATCTCCTTTGATGATTCTAAAGGATTTTGATCTTCGAGTGATTCTCCGAGCTTCTATCACATCTTCGGGTAGCTCTTCTTGAGTCATATATGCTATGTATGGCTGCATCCATGTAGGCTCTATTATGATGACCTCATCAACTTCTGGTTCTTCCTCGATGACGTCTTCTATACTCGTGCTAGCGGGTGGAGCCCCCGAGTCCTTTCGCGGCTTAATCTTTTTTCATGCTTTCAGTGCTATGACCTTAGAAACTGTTTTGGCTTAGATAGAGAGCTCAATTGTTTCCTCCCAAAAAACCTCGGGTGGCACTGGTAGGCATAATGACCCGATGTTTGCTAGATCGTCGGCTTCTTCATTGATTGCTCTTCCTATGTACGAGACTTCGCATCCGTCAAATTGAGCCTCCATAAGGCTATACAGATCACAGTAGGAAATTATGTTATCGTTGATAGCGTCGCACTTGGTAATTGCTTGATGTGCTACAAGATTAGAATCACCAAATATTTTGAGGCGAGTTGCACTGCAAGGTTTATCCATACGCATAACGTGCAACAAGGCCTCATACTCAACTTTGTTGTTGGATGCAGCGAAGCTCATCCAAAGTAGATATCACATTTTATCGCCTTGTGGTGATACTAGTTTGACTCCTGCCCCTGCTCCTTCCATTCTTTTCGATCCATCAAAATACATTGTCCATGCGCATTTTAGTTGAGTCCATTCAGTGATAAAATTAGGCAAAACTTGGGAGTTAATTGCTTTACGCTACTCATATGTGATATCTCGAGGGGAAAGCTCAATGCCCCATAGAGAGACACATCCAATTGGCTCTGGATTATTGAGGATATTGGACAGAGGTGCTTCGTTGACCACTATGATCAGGTGTTCCAAAAAATAATTGCGTAACTTATGTGCTGTCATAAACACTCAATACGCTAGTTTCTGATAATGTGGGTACCTTTGTTTGGATGGCGAGAGCACCTCTCTTAAGAAATAAACCTCGGGTCATTCCATGAACAGAACCGTGATGACCACTTGATTTGTGGCAGCAATGTAAAGAAGTAATGGCTCTTTCTCGCACGGAGGCACGATGATAGGAGTTGTCTAAAGTGTCCTTTTGAGATCTTCAAAGGTGCATTGAGCTTCTTCCATCCACTCGAATTTATTTGATTTCCTCATGAGGGCGTAGAATGGTAGTGCTTTTTCTCCTAACCGAGCAATAAAATGGCTGAGTGCTGCGACTCGCCCAGCCAGCTGTTGCACGCCCCGAAGATTCGTTGGGTTTTTCATTGTTAGAATAACTTGTATTTTCTCGGGAGTGGCTTCAATTCCTCTTGCTGATACGAGGTATCCGAGGAGTTGCCCTGCTAGGTCTCCAAAGGAGCACTTCGTCGAGTTGAGTTTGATGCAAAATTTGTCGAGATTCTCAAATGTTTCTTGAATATCTTTGATAAGAGAAGACCCTTGCTTTGTTGTAAATATAACATCATCAATATATACTTGTATGTTTGTGCTGATTTAGTTTACTAGGCAGTTATGCATCATTCGCTTATATGTTGGCCCGGTGTTTTTGAGGCCAAAGGGCATTGTTGTGTAGCAGAATACACCATAGGGCATGATAAATGTTGTTTTCTCCTCATATTCCTCCTTCATACGAATTTGGTGGTATCATGAATATGCGTCCAGGAAGGAAGGACATTCGCACCCCACGGCTCCATCGATTATTTGATTGATTCATGGTAGTGGGAAATGATCCTTTGGAGAATGTTTGTTCAGCGCAGTGAAGTCAATGCACACCCGCAACTCTTTTGTATTTGTCTTTGGGACGCATACTGGGTTTGCAACTCAATCTGCTTTCTTTAATTGTTTAATGAATTTGGCATCAATAAGGTGACGGAGCTCCTTTCCAATGGCCTTACGTTTTGGCTCTACGAAGCAACAAAGTGACTGTTTTACTGGCTTCACCTTTTGATCCAAGTTTAATGCGTGCTCAGCGAGTTCCCTGGAAATTCCTGGCATGTCAGAAGGTAGCCATGCAAAGATCTCCCAGTGCTTACGGAGGAACTCGATGAGCATGCTTTCCTATGCGGGACGAAGATTGGAGGCCACAAATGTTGTCTTTGTCGGGTCGGCAGGGTGGATATGTACTTCCTTTGTATCTTTCACGGTGTCAAAAACCTGATCGGGATTGACACGCGCTATTTCCAGAGGTTCTGCGTTTGCTGACATTTATAGATGCTCTAACTCGGTTGCCATCCTGAAAGATTCTGAAATCTTGTTGAACTCCCGATCGCAATTGTCAGATCGTGTGAAGCTTCCGTTGGATGTTATGATTCCCTTCGGCGCTGGCATTTTCATAACTAGATATCCTTTGACTGTTATGAATCTTGCAAAAGCTAGGCGTCCCAAGATCGCATGATATTGCGATTGCTAGTCCATGACTTCGAACTCGAGCTTTTCTCGCCTGAAATTTTCTTTGGATCCAAAAACAACGTCAAGAAATATTTTAACTAAGGAAATTTTGGCTTTACATGGTATTATGCGGTAGAAGTATGTTTCTGATGGTGCTAGATTTACCAAAGAGTAGTTAATTCTCTCAGTGTTTTGGCGCAAATCAAATTTATGATTCTTCTTGTATCCATGAAAAATTTGCTCATGTCGAATCTTACAACTTGTGCTTCAACTATCAAGGTCGAATGACCAGGTCATGGTACTCAAAGTGGGTGATCAGCTCTGCTGAATGTGATTTCCTATTCTGACTAGTGAAGATACTCGGGTGTGGCTGGTGGAGCCATCTCTGCCATGTTGACTTGTCTTGTGATTAGCTTACGGATCCTGTTGGATGGGTGTTGATACGTCCAAAATGTATCTACTTTCCCGAGCACTTTTGTTATTGTTTATCCTCTAAACTTGTGTGATTTGGATGCAACTAGCGCGGACTGACGCTGTTTTCAGCAGAATTGCATTGGTGTCTACATTTTGTGCAGAAAATCAACTATCACGAAAAATCCCGGAAAATATGCAAAAAATCCTATTTCACTAGAAGACTCCCGGAGCCAGAATACGAGACGGAGGGGGGCTGGGCCCAGGCCACACCACCTGGCCGCGCAGGCAAGCCTAGGCCGCGCCAGGGGGTGGTCTAGCCGCCCCAGACTCCCCCTCGGTCTCCCTCTTCGCCTATAAGTTTCCTTCTTACCTAAAAACTCAGGGGGGGTCGACGTTTTTCCAGAAGGAGTTCCGCTCCGCTGCCACCACCAGATTCCACGAAACAGCACCAGAAACTCTGTTCTGGCACCCTGTCGGGATGGGGAATTGGAGGAGATCATCGCCATCATCATTACCATCGCTTCTCCATCGACCATCCATGTTTCCCCCATCTATGAGTGAGTAATCCCCCATTGTAGGGTATGGGGATGGTAGGGATTGGATGAGATCGTTCATGTAATGGCATCAGATTGTTAGGGAATGGTGCCTAGTCTCTTTTATTAGTGCTTTATGACTTTGTTGCGACTTGTTATGCTTAATGCTGGTCACTAGGGCCCGAGTGCCATGATCTCACATCTGAACATAGTATTGTTTGTGGTCTTACCTGCAAGTTGTTTACACACGTTGTTGTCCGGAACCAATGGCCCCAAAGTGATAGAAATCGGGATAACCGGAGGGAATGGCCTTGATGTGAGGATCACATGTGTTCACGGAGTGTTAATGCTTTGCTCTGGTGCTCTATTAAAAGGAGCACCTTAATTGCTAGTAGTTCCCTTGAGGCCCTGCTGCAAACGGGCTGGCAGGACAAAAGATGTTGTGCAAGTTCTCATTGCGAGCACGTATGACTATATATGGAACACATGCCTAGGATTATCTAGTACTTGGATGCTTTATCTTATTTATCTACAATTGCCCTATGTTCTGATTGCTATATGAATTGTCTTGTCCATGCAACACCCGTCCATCAATCCCTATGCCTACCACACTCGAATCCTACTGTTTACTGCTATTGTAACCGTTGTCTTTACATTACTACTACTGCTACTTTACTATTCCTACTACAAAACTGTTGCTACTGATAAACTGCTGTGAGCAAGATTGTTTCCAGGTGCAGCTGAATTGACAACTCAGTTGTTAAGCCTTATAAATATTCTTTGGCTCCCCTTGTGTTGAATCAATAAATTGGGTTTCACTTCCCTCGAAAATACTGCGATACACCCCCTATACTTGTGGGTCATCAAGACTATTCTCTAGCACCGTTGGCGGGGAGCATAGCTTTATTTATTAAGTTCACTTGGATTCTCTATTGTTCGCTGCTATCCATCCATCATGGTTAAGTCTCGTGATGGCAAGGTTCCTATTTTACCATCCACTACAAGAAGAGGTACGGTTCTGAACACTTCTATTGCTCTTGATTCACCATCTATTATGAGTAAGTTCGTTACACCACCACATACACATGCTACACACACTACTACTACTACGGAATCTGAAACTTCTGATGCTTATGATGCTGCTTCTACTTTGCTTGATAAGAGTGGTTCATTAGGTCCTTTCCTAGATGCTATGATTGCTAGAACTATAGCTAGAAATACTAAAACTCCTAATGAAGACACTACTACACCTGTTAGTTCACCTGAGTCTAGTGAAATTTATGATATTGAAGATGGTTATGTTGAAATGACCGATGAATTTATTAAAGAATGTAAAAACACCCATGATAGGAGCGCTACCAAGAGTCTCCTTGAGAGGCGTACTATTAGACTCAAATTGTCTCTTGTTGCTAAGTTTGCTGCTTCTCCCATAAATATTAAAGATAAAGATTATGATTTCTCTCTCGATCTATCTTACATAGCTATTGTTGAGAAAGAACCTTTTTGTGGGACCAAGAATGAAAGTGCGGTAGCACATATGAATGAACTTTATACCATGAGTGGCTTGTTTTATGATGATATTAAGACGCGTACTTACTTTGTTGCTAAGATTTTCCCCTTTTGACTGAAAGGAGAAGCTAAAACTTGATTTAGTAATTTACCCCATGGATCTATTGATAGCCCTGATTGCTTGAGTAGTACTTTGCTGTGGAAATATTTTCCTCCTAGTGCTAGACATGCTATTTTGCAGGAACTTTTTGATTTTAAACAGGGAGAAAAAGAGATATTGCCCAAATCTTGGGCAAGGTTTTGTGCTCTGATTCATGCACAGGCTTGAAGTCCATTACCTAAGAATGAGCTTCTTGATATATTTTATAATGGACTAACCGAAGAGTCTAGGACATACCTAGATAGTTGTGCTGATTGTGTTTTCAGGAATAGGACTCCTAAGGAAGCTGAGGAATTAATGGCTAAAATAAGTAAGAACTATGATGATTGGACTCCTCCTGAACAAGCCATACCTGAAGTAATTGTACCTGAACCTACTATATCAGTGCCTATTCCAACATCAAAGAAGAGGGCACTTATTGAATTAAATGATGAAGTGATGAAGGAAGCTAAGAAATGTCTTAAGGAGAAGGGAATTAAAGTTGTAGATGTCAAGAATTTGCCTCCTGTAAAAGAATTATGTAAGCCTATCCCCTACTCATCCACTATTGAGGTACACTCTCTCCAACACTTTGATGAAGGTGATATCCCTTACTCTAAACCTCCTGATCAATGCTTAGAAGAATTCGATATCTTTATTGTTAAGCAAGATAATTTTAATAAAAGGGTGCAAAATCATCTACTGGAAAACACTAGAGCTATTGTTGAGTTGAAAGATATTGTGGAAAGAACATTTAATGATGTTAAAATGATTGTTAAACACTTTAAAATGGTTCAAAGTCAAATAGATAAACTCGTTAAGGTGCAAAAAGACTGGCTAGTTAATGCTGCTAAAGAAAAACATGCTTATGAAATTAGAACTAGAAGTGGTGCTGCTACCCAGGATCCTCTATATCCTGAGGGGCATCCCAAAAGAATTGAGCAGGATTCTCAACAAGCTGAAAATAGTGGCTCTACTAGTAAGAAAAGGAAAAAAGAAACATAAAACTATTGTAGAACCCTCTGAACCTGCTATAGATCCCAATAGTATATCTATTTCTGATGCTGAAACTGAAAGTGGTAATGAAGAAAATGATGTTCCTAATGAAGAAAAAGTTGAAGAAGAACCTGAGAAGCACAGTAAGAATACTAAATACACTAAAGAAGATTTTGTTGCTAAGAAACATGGTGGTGAAAGAGAGCCTTGGGTCCAAAAACCTATGCCTTTCCCTGATAAGAAACACAAGTAAAAGGAAGATGAACACTATAATAAGTTTTGTGAGTGGATGAAACCTTTATTCTTGCAAATTCTTTTGACTGATGCTATTAAATTGCCTCCTTACTCAAAGTATATGAAGGATATTGTCTCGAATAAAATGAAGATCCCTAATGAAAAAAATTCTACTTTGCTTGCTAATTATTCCTTTAATGGTAAGGTTCCTAAGAAACTTGGAGATCCAGGGATTCCAACTATCCCTTGCTCTATTAAGAATAGTTATGTTAGAACTGCTTTGTGTGATTTGGGAGCTAGAGTTAGTGTTATGCCTTTCTCCCTCTATAAGAGGCTTCAACTAGAAAAATTAATACCAACTGATATATCTTTGCAAATGGCTGATAAATCTACCACTATTCCGGTTGGTATATGTGAGGATGTACCTTTTCAAGTGGCTCATAATTGCTTGATATTAACTGATTTTGTTGTTCTTGAAATGCCTGAAGATGGTAATATGTCTATTATTCTTGGGAGACCTTTTCTTAATACTGCAGGAGCTGTTATTAATTGTAATCAAGGAAAGGTTACTTTCAATGTTAATGACAAGGAACATACTGTCTATTTCCCCCAAGAATATTGAAAGGACTTATGGTTTGAATTCAATTGAACATGTTGAGGGCATTCAAGTTGTAGAAATATATTATCCCACACCAAGATAAAAAATCGAAACTATTATGATTGGGACCATTGCTATCAAGGTTGAGGTAACATAATCATTAGTGGGATACAAAGTTTTATCTGATATGGAATTGTTTTGGTAACAAGACCTGATCAACCTTGTTGACAAAAGGATTCCGTTGAACAAAACAATGTTTTCATTATGATTATCTATGTTTACTCCTATTGCTATCCATTTTAGTTTTTGCTTTCGTTTAGTTTTCTTTTTTGTTGTTAGTTGCTTACATGTTAGAGTGTCTTAGAACTCCTGTAGTTCTAGCCTTGTTTTGTCCTTGCATTTTTTTCCAAAAAAATCTGTCTATTAGAAAATCATTCTTCTATACCTGAAAATTTCCCAAAAATAAAGTGTCTCGAAAAATTCCAGAAAATTCATATTAAATTTTTACGTGAAAAAAGCAGCAGAGGAGTGCCTGAGAGGTACCAGGGGGACCCACCAGGCAGGCTCACCACCTGGTGGCGCGGCCTGCCCTAAGTGGCTCCATGCCATGGTGTGGGCCACCCCTGGCCCTCCACTAACTCTCTCACCTGCCACTTTCTTCTCTCTCCTGAGTAAGCTCTAGTTCATTGCTCAAAATCGCGTTCTTGCTGTGCTTGCTCTCGATTTTTTCGATCTCCTTGCTTAGCCCATCTTTGTTGCTGAAATTTGGAGCACTTGTTCTCCGGTATGTGACTCCTCCCCTTGTCCAAGTAGATTTGTGTTTAGTGGATTATATCTTGAGTATTTTGCTGCTGTAGGTGATAGGTTATGAGAGCTTGTAAGCTTGTTTGATGCTTAGAGATATAGTTTTGATGCTTGTTTAGGCCTCTCACAAGTCCCTATGTGTAGAATCCTTCATTTTATTCACTTCGCAATCAGTTGCTTAATAGGTGTTTAAATTTCAGAAGACTAAGCATGAACAACCATACCTTTGGAGAGATATTTGAGAGGAATGCACCTAGGAGGTCGAGGACCTCAAGATCAGCCTCTTAGTTTAGGCCATCATACAATGAAGATCTCATTGCGACTCGTATTGGTAATGAAAGGGATGATGGGGATGCACAATCATCTACTTTTCCTTGTTTTACTTTCTTACAAGTTGCAGGGATTCTTGATGATTTCTTGCTATTGATTGAGAGGTTTGGTTTGACCTCATATATGCAAGATGAGAGTGAGCAATACGCTATGCTCACCAAAATCTTTATTGAGAGCTTCACGTTTACTAACACGCCTTATCATTCAACTGTCTCTTTCAAAATTTATAATCTGCCCTTTACCATGCCATTGGAAAGATTTTGCAGCATTGTAGGTGTAAGCATAACAGGGACCGTGAAGAAAATTCAAGGTCGACCTGCTGATTTGCTGGAGCTTTACCGAGGGGTGACCAATGATGATGACCGCGTGGCGCAACGCGGAAAGATAAGAAATATCCAACGCCCTACTCTTAGATACTTTGCATATTATCTTGCTACTAGCATACTTGGTAGGGAGAACACAAGTAATATCTCCAACTATCATTTAGCCTTCCTTGCTGCTGCGCTTAACAATGACACTCGGTACAATCTGGGCTCTCTTATTGCTCGCCACCTCGCTGCTAGGGGGCCTATCTATGGGGGCATCATTGCCTCGCGTATGGTCAATGCATTAGAGCTTTCAGTGGACCCTAATGATATTGTATTGGCACCGCAAAGGCTTGACCTTGTTGCTATGAAAACTCATCACTTTGTCACTTCTGCTTCTGATTTGGACAGTCCAGTATATAGGATGTTGTTTACTAACGGGGATGAGAGGGAAATCCCATTGCCACAGTCTTCTTTGTTTAATGTTCATAGGAGACCGTGGTCGCGCTGTAAGGAGGAGCTGGACGAGCATCTTCTCTTGTTGGGTTTCCACGAGCAGCACCAGGAGGATGTACCCTCCTACGATCACCCCGCACATTACGGAGGGACGTACTCGAGCTCGCACCAAGACGATGGTACCTCCTCGTCATACTACGGTGACATGTCATCCTTGCCGGCTTGGGATTGATACCCACTTAGGCCAAAAGCCTAAGCTTGGGGGGAGGTACGCTGACATCGCACTCATCTCCTTATCATGTTGCGTCGGTACTTTGTATATTCATGTTTCATTCTCTTTTCAGTTTTTGTTCTTTCTTTGCTTTTGCTTTCTAAAAACACAAAAAGACCAAAAATATTTCTATTGTTTCTCTTTGGTTTGCTTCTTCTTCTTTTCGCATTAGTTTGTTTTTTCCCTTTTTTGCTTTGTTTGAACTATTCAAAAAACCCAAAAAGATTTTGCTTTGCTTGTTTTTCCTCTTTGGTTCTTGTTTTCAAAATCGAAAACAACAAAAATATTTGTCGTTCTTCTTTGGTTTTGTGTGTTTGCTACAGGGTTCCGCAGTCCTTAGTGGGTATTGGTTTCATATTATTATTCAAGCCACACAAGTGAAGAGCAATAATGAGGATTAATGACAACTTGAGGTGTGGTAAGAGGCTAGTAACGAACTCTACTTGTTTTCATTTTTGTACATATACTCATCATTGTGGGCATGCTTAGCCTGTCCGTGTAGGGTGTATGTTATCTTTGGATGCTTAGTAGTTCTTTCTTTCGTATGATTAGTTCCAGCTTGCTAATAGTTGGTATCATGTCATATGAATATTTGCCTGCATTACTCTATTCATAACTTGGTATGACACCGTGGTATCCTCCTCTGAATGTTTCATTTGAATTGACTTGGCACATGCTCACGCATGCACATGACTAAAATAATCAGTTAAGCCTCAATGAATTATTTTGCCTTGAGGATCTTGAATCACTTTCATGCCATGTTTATTCCTGTTTTGTTGCAAGCATGATTATGACAGCTATTGCTCTCTCGTTTGTTGCTCACTTAATATTGCTAGCCTTCACCTTCACTGAGTATGTTTTACTCACGTTTCCAACTCCCCAAAACCAAATATTGCCAAAGTTTCCACCATACCTACCTATTAGCATCATTTGCTACTTCCGTGCATATTTAATATGCCTTGTTTTCTTCCGAATAAAATGTTTGCTTGTTACGAGAAAGTTAGTTTGTAAAGCTCTCACAAACTTGATGGCACACTTTATTTTCTTGCATTTAATAAACCTGAACCATTGCGTCCTCCCTTGTTGCGTATATGCTTGCGCTTTATGAGTTGAAGTTAGCAGAAACATGTATCATGGGGAACACTTTCAACATTTCATTGGTACTTAGTAGCTCGTAGATATCATGTTCTTTTGCTTATGGATCCCGGCGGTGTGAAATAAAAGAGGAACTTGTAAGATCATGGAGTTTATATGTATGTTAGAGAAACGTCTGGGCCGCTAGCCTAAGCCATGCCTAATTATGGTGGAAACTTGCAGCATAACCATAATGAGCATTCTATGAAGCATCCTCAATAAAAATCTATGCACATAGTAAATAAAAAGATCGCTGAGATGCTCATTGTCTACTTGCCTTGTCATTTTGATTATGGGATAGCTCATGTGTCATGTGCAAGGGGTACCCATTGGTGGTTCTCTATGATACGTATATACTTACAATGACAAGAGTTTACTTGTGACTGAAGTTGAGTAGCACGAGGATCGATCTTCGTAAGTAAGGGGCATGAGACTTCGATTTATAACTTGTCAAGCATATCATATTAGTTGTGTGACTTTAACCTTAATCACCTTAAAGATGCTTATGATAGGGGCAATTGAAGGGTTACGGGTAGGCTACACTAGCGTAAAATCAAAATTTTCTACCGCGTCAACCGGGAATACTATTGTCATAGATCACGGGATTACCGCTAGACGCGCAGGTGCGGAACTCGATGAAGCACGTTGCGGCAGTGTAGATGTTCTACGTCTCCTCCTCGTCCTCGTCCCACGAGCAGCTCCCCTTTGCGCGGCTCGTCCAAGTGCTACAGATGCAGCACCTCCGAGGTATCCACACGTCCGGAGTGGAAGCCGTCACACGCCAGACTGCTAGGTCTGCGCGTGCAACACAGGCGGAAGAGGAGTGGCAGCTGGGTGGAATTCTCTCTCCTTTTCAGCTCGCCTCACTCCCTCTTATATAGGCATCCCTGGTGGGCTTCTACATTAGCAGCCCATTAGCAGCCTAAGCCTGGTCTAATTCGGATCCAATCCTCATTAGGCTTCCAGCCCCTAAAGTGTGTGACCCTATAGGTTCATACACGTATAGACATGACGCGAGTACACTTACTCCGTCAATAGTTGGTAGCGGCCTCTAGCAAGACGTGCCAACTCCTAAACGCATATAAAGATCATTCGAACGAACCATCACAAGGTTGAGTACATGTCTTTCCCTTTGCCTCACGATATTTGGTCTAGCTCTAAGCTGACCTCTCTTTCTCGATACTATGATTCAGAATCCCTTTACTAGGTTAACTCTTAACCATATGTAGCACGGCCATGCATTTCTGGATCCGATCACTCGAGGGGCCCAGAGATATCTCTCTCAAGTAGAGAGGGGCAAATCCCATCTTGATTGACCGATGCCTTGCAGCATGTATCAGGACAAACCCGAAAGCTACCTTTATAACTACCCAGTTACGGAGTAGTGTTTGATAGCCCCAAAGTAGGTCGATCCACATCTCAAGTACATGCGACAATCTCAGGTCTAAGGACAAAACGTACACGATGTGTAGAGAGAGCTGCAAGTATTATTGCTAGTCTCATGTTGGGTCAGTCCAACCCCATGTTCATAACATGTGTCCACATCATTGGTTTGACATCTCCATGTCAATGACTTGTGAAACATAGTCATCAACCAATCGATGTGCTAGTCTAATATTCACGTGTGTCCTCGCATGAACTCCGACTAGGGACAATTATTAGATAACCATACAAGTAAAGAGTTTCACAAACAATTCACATAATTGCCAATCAATACAAGTTGCCTGGTATATGGATATTCAAGGAACATTATAATAACTCATGGATACACATGAAATACAATCATCTCTATGATTGCCTCTAGGGCATATTTCCTTCAGTCTCCCACTTGCACTAGAGTCAATCTAGACAGTATCTAATACCTATTGCTCTTGTGTGCGCTTCATGCGCAGGCTGCGGGAGTGGCTTAGTCAAGGGATCAGCAACATTTGAGTCCGTATGTATTTTGCATAACATGACACTACCTTCATCAATGAACTCACGAATCAGATGGTAGCGCATGCGAATATGTTTGTTCTTCTGGTGCTGTCTAGGTTCTTTGGCTTGTGCAATAGCACCATTGTTGTCACAATAAACGTCCAAGGGATTGGACGAGCCCGGAACCACACCAAGAGCGATCAGGAAATTCCTAATCCAAACAGCTTCCTTTGCAGCCTCCGAGGCAGCAATATATTCAGCTTCTGTTGAAGAGGAGGCTACTGTATCTTGCTTGGAACTTTTCCAGCTCACAGCACCACCATTCATGACAAACACATAACCTGATTGCGATTTCGAGTCATCTGAGTCATTAAGGTAACTCGCATCTGTGTAACCCTTTACACCGAGTTCAACCTCACCTCCATAAACTAGGAACATATCCTTAGTCCTTCTCAAGTACTTAAGGATATTCTTTACCGCTGTCCAGTGAATCTCACCTGGATCAGCCTGGTATCTGCTCGTAACACTTAGAGCATAGGAAACATCTAGGCGAGTACATGTCATTGCATACATGATGGATCCAATAGCCGAAGCATATGGAACCCTACTCATGCATTCTCGCTCATCAGTGGTCGAAGGACACTGAGTCTTGCTGAGTTTAATGCCGTGAGACATGGGGAAGAACCCCTTCTTAGACTCTTCCATGCTGAACCGTTTCAACACTTTGTCAATGTACGTACTCTGGCTTAATCCAATTAGCCTCCTTGATCTATCTCTATAGATCTTGATACCCAGAATATATGCCGCTTCTCCCAAGTCCTTCATAGAAAAACTATTTTTCAATGAGGTCTTAACAGTCTCGAGCATACGAATGTCATTTCCAATCAATAATATGTCATCCACATATAAGATTAGAAACACAAGTGATTTCCCATTTTCTTTCTTATACACACAAGGTTCTTGTTTGTTTTTGGTGAAGCCAAACTCCTTTACAACTTCATCAAATCGAATGTTCCAACTCCGAGATGCTTGCTTCAGCCCATAAATAGACTTTTGAAGTTTGCATACCTTTCCAGCATTGTTTGGATCGACAAAACCTTCGGGCTGCATCATATACACGTCCTCAGAAAGGATTCCATTTAAGAAAGCCGTCTTGACATCCATCTGCCATATCTCATAATCGAAATGTGCAGCAATGGCTAGAATGATCCGTATAGATTTAAGCATCGCTACGGGCGAGAAAGTCTCGTCGTAGTCAACTCCTTGAACTTGTCGAAAACCTTTTGCAACAAGTCGAGCTTTATGGATGTGAACATTTCCATCCATATCAATCTTCTTCTTATAGATCCACTTGCACTCGATGGCTTTAAAACCATCAGGCAGGTTAACCAAGTTCCAAACTTGATTGTCTCCCATGGACTCTATCTCGGATCTCATGGCAATCAGCCATTTCTCAGAGTCTGGGTCCACCATCGCTTCTGCATAGGTCGCAGGCTCATCATTGTCTAACAATAATAACTCTCGCGCTTCGCGGAGCCTCGCCGACCTTCGTGGTTGTGGTGCTTCTATTGCCACGGGTTCCTCAACTTGTTCTGCTACAATAGCATCACTCGTAGAAGCATCCCCGACTGGCTCATCTTGAACTTCTTCAAGTCGCACCGACCTTCCACTCGTTCCCTTTGTGAGAAACTCTTTCTCTAGGAAAACACCGCTACGAGCGACAAACACTTTGCCCTCTTCTCGGTTGTAGAAGTAATACCCTAAGGTTTCCCTTGGGTATCCCACAAAAATGCACTTATCCGATTTGGGTGTTAGCTTTTCCGACTGAAGTCGCTTGACAAATGCATCACAACCCCAAATCTTTAGAAAAGACAAACTAGGATTCTTTCCAGTCCACATCTCATATGGTGTCTTAACTACGGATTTAGATGGTACCCTATTTAGTGTGAAAGCTGCTGTTTCTAGCGCGTAACCCCAAAATGATAATGGTAAATCCGACTGGCTCATCATCGATCGAACCATGTCCAACAAAGTTCGATTACGCCGTTCAGAGACCCCGTTTCTTTGAGGCGTTCCGGGCGGCGTGAGCTGTGGAACAATTCCGCAACTCTTAAGATGATTGCTAAACTCGTGACTCAAATATTCACCTCCGCGATCAGATCGCAAGGCCTTTATTTTCTTGCCACGTTGATTCTCTACCTCATTTTGAAACTCTTTGAACTTTTCAAAAGTTTCAGACTTATGCTTCATCAAGTAGACATAGCCATATCTACTGAAATCATCAGTGAAAGTAATGAAGTAGTGATATCCTCCTCTAGCTGTCGTGCTCATTGGTCCACATACATCAGTATGTATGAGTTCCAACAAGTCTGTCGCTCTCTCGGGAAACCCCGTAAAAGGCGTCTTGGTCATCTTTCCAAGTAAACAAGCTTGACATGTCTCGTATGATTCAAAATCAAACGAAGTTAGAGGACCATCACCATGGAGCTTCTTCATGCGCTTTTCACTTATATGCCCCAAACGACAATGCCATAGATAGGTAGGACTCAAATCATTTGGCCGAAGCCTTTTAGCACTAACATTGTAAACATATGCATTATCAAGATTTAAAATAAATAACCCATTCACAATGGGAGCATCAGCCACAAACATAGCATTCTTAGAGATTACACAACCATTGTTTGTACTCGCGAATGAATAACCATCCCTCATCAAACATGAAGGTGATAAAATGTTTCGACCCATACTAGGAATGTAATAACAATTATTCAACTCCATGATAAATCCTGACGGAAGGTGAAGTTGCATGACGCCGACGAACAATGCAGCAACCCTTGCTTTATTTCCGACGCGAAAATCCACTTCGCCTTTCTGCACTTCTCTAGTCCTTATTAGCCCCTGCATCGAATTGCAAATATGAGCAACCGATCCGGTATCAAATACCCAAGAGTTAACATAAGAATCTGTGAGAAAAATGTCCACAACATTTACAACAAGTGTACCTGAGTGGGAAGTACTCTTACTTCCACTTTTCTTCAAAGAAGCCTGGTACTTGCTGCAGTTTCTCTTCCAGTGGCCATATTCGTGACAAAAGAAACACTCAGTGTCTCCTGCAAGACCAGCCTTTTGCTTGGGTGCAGGGTTTGGCTTAGGGATCGTATCCTTAGCCTTGCCCTTCTTCTTCTGCCAAGAAGTGCCCTTTTTCTTGAAGCTAGGCTTGTTCTGCACAGCCATCACATGGCTATGCCCTGCACACTTCTTAATGTCACATTCTGCTGTTTTCAGCATCCCACATAATTCATTAAGGCCCCTCTCCACCCCATGCATATGGTAGTTCGAAATGAAATGCCCATAGCTAGATGGAAGAGATGCCAAAATGAAGTCAGTGGCCAACTCTTGGCCTAATGGAAAACCAAGCTTTTCCAAAGTCTGACTGTAACCAACCATTTTGATCACGTGGGGGCCTACAGCTGCTCCCTCTGCCAGCTTGCATTCCACAAAGGACTTAGCGACATTGTACCTCTCAGTCCTAGCCTGAGTCTGGAACATGTCCTTAAGTGCAACGATCATATCGCACGCTTCCTGGTCCTCAAACTGCTTTTGAAGATCAGGTTCCATGCATGCAAGCATAAGACAACTGACCTCAAGAGATTCATCACATGCTTTCTTGTAGGCATTCTTAAGGGTAGCAGTTGCATTATCAGCAGGTTCATCCGGGATTGGGGTATCCAGAACAGTTTCCTTTTTCTCAGCCCTGAGAACAATTCTCAGGTTACGGACCCAGTCCGAATAGTTTGTTCCATTTAGTTTATCCTTTTCAAGAATCGAACGCAAAGCAAAAGGTGATGAATTGTTCGGTGCCATTGATCTACAACAAAAAAAATATGCAAAATACTAAGCCATGTAACCATGAAAGAGTAAAACATATTAAACAATTTAATAGCATATACTCCCACTTAAATCAACATCCCTCTATTGATACTAAGTGATTCAAGATCCACAATTAACAAGTCGACTAGTGAGCTTTAGCATCACTGCTAGAAGACAAGGTAAATTGGTAAGCAACCTTTGCTAATCATATCACATATGACTCTTGTTGTTGGGTGACATCTCTATGTCAAAACTAGGCGCCCAACCTTTATGCCCCAAGGTCCTTAACTGTTAAGATGACCTTGTTAAGCTCACCAACCCTTATGCGTGTAGGTATCCGATACAAACCCATCCAGCCAAGGAAAACCGTGGCACCCTAATTTCATAGACCCACCAACGATTGTACAGGGCATAGGATGGTGCAAGGTTTGGTTGGGAGGGCATGGTTTAACTTAAACTTTGTGAGGGATCATTCTACTTCTATCATCTAAGCATGCATAGTAGTAAAACGTATAAGAATAGCATTCACATAGATGTGATACAGTATGGCCCATTTTCTCATGGTGATCTCCATCGCCATAGAACCTGTCCACCATGATGATCTCGATCTTCATGCTCTATGCGAGCCATCCTCCAAGTGATGAGTTCTCCAAGAAATAATACAAGCTATTACTCCTAACATCTAGTAATCAAAATTACATTGTATTGGGATCATCACAAGTTGGCACGCAGGCCATTACAATAATTGACAACACATATGGCTCCAGCCGTGTTGCCCAACTCACGACACGCAGGTCATGAAAAAATACATACATGCATCACATACATTTTTGGGCCATACTAATCACATAAATCCTGCAAAAACAAGTTGTGCATAGAATCGCATTCTACCGGATCATGTGAAATCGTACCACCTATGAACCTTAACGAGATACAAAAAAAGGGGGGCTACGACTAAGGGGGGTCTAGGGGGTCTCCCCCTGCGGGGTTCGAAGGGGCAGCGCCCCTCGCGGTACCTTTAAGGATTTTGATCGGCAAATCCAATTTACCATAAAACGACCATAGTTCCGATTTGACCAAACTCCTTTGATCACGGTACGTCGATTCAGATCTAATTCCCGATTCGATCAATCATATTGATCTTCGCATGATTCAGAAGGATTTATGTGTCACTGTCTACCCCGATGGCGGAAACCGACCGGTAGGGGTAAGTCGTTCGACGACCTTAGAATCACGATCACGGAAAGTAAGATCATAGATCAATCCAGAAACACCGCCATACAAACGATCATATCATTCATATCAATCTACATATCACCATATGCAAACTTCCCAAACCTATGACTGAATAGCATCGGCTCTGATACCACTGAAGGGTTACGGGTAGGCTACACTAGCGTAAAATCAAAATTTTCTACCGCGTCAACCAGGAATACTATTGCCATAGATCACGGGATTACCGCTAGACGCGCAGGTGCGGAACTCGATGAAGCACGTTGTGGCAGTGTAGATGTTCTACGTCTCCTCCTCGTCCTCGTCCCACGAGCAGCTCCCCTTTGCGCGGTTCGTCCAAGTGCTACAGATGCAGCACCTCCGAGGTATCCACACGTCCGGAGTGGAAGCCGTCACACGCCAGACTGCTAGGTCTGCGCGTGCAACACAGGCGGAAGAGGAGTGGCGGCTGGGTGGAATTCTCTCTCCTTTTCAGCTCGCCTCACTCCCTCTTATATAGGCATCCCTGGTGGGCTTCTACATTAGCAGCCCATTAGCAGCCTAAGCCTGGTCTAATTCGGATCCAATCCTCATTAGGCTTCCAGCCCCTAAAGTGTGTGACCCTATAGGTTCATACACGTATAGACATGACGCGAGTACACTTACTCCGTCAATAGTTGGTAGCGGCCTCTAGCAAGACGTGCCAACTCCTAAACGCATATAAAGATCATTCGGACGAACCATCACAAGGTTGAGTACATGTCTTTCCCTTTGCCTCATGATATTTGGTCTAGCTCTAAGCTGACCTCTCTTTCTCGATACTATGATTCAGAATCCCTTTACTAGGTTAACTCTTAACCATATGTAGCACGGCCATGCATTTCTGGATCCGATCACTCGAGGGGCCCAGAGATATCTCTCTCAAGTAGAGAGGGGCAAATCCCATCTTGATTGACCGATGCCTTGCAGCATGTATCAGGACAAACCCGAAAGCTACCTTTATAACTACCCAGTTACGGAGTAGTGTTTGATAGCCCCAAAGTAGGTCGATCCACATCTCAAGTACATGCGACAATCTCAGGTCTAAGGACAAAACGTACACGATGTGTAGAGAGAGCTGCAAGTATTATTGCTAGTCTCATGTTGGGTCAGTCCAACCCCATGTTCATAACATGTGTCCACATCATTGGTTTGACATCTCCATGTCAATGACTTGTGAAACATAGTCATCAACCAATCGATGTGCTAGTCTAATATTCACGTGTGTCCTCGCATGAACTCCGACTAGGGACAATTATTAGATAACCATACAAGTAAAGAGTTTCACAAACAATTCACATAATTGCCAATCAATACAAGTTGCCTGGTATATGGATATTCAAGGAACATTATAATAACTCATGGATACACATGAAATACAATCATCTCTATGATTGCCTCTAGGGCATATTTCCTTCAGCAATGAGAGCTCAAAGCAAATGAGTACCATACTTTCAGCATTTGGAAGCTTTTCAAATTATTCAAAACCTTTTCTTTTACTTGTTAAGTCTCAACACATTCTTTGAGCACCTTCTTGAGAGCATAGTTGTCATTCTTTGTGCTTGTCTCAAAACTTGATTATTTGTGTTATGACTTTGATGCTTGTCTCTTTGAAATCTTTACTTCTAGTCTTCACCTGAACTTCAGAGGTGCCTTAAATCAAAGGCAAGCGAGATACCACTCTATCATACCTTTTTATGAGCATTGTAATGTTGCTTATGTTTATACTTCATGCTACTTATTATTTTTTAGTTCGAATCTCTCGTAGCTTGAAATTCCTATTAAGTAAACTTAGTTGCATAGTCCTTATTATGAATTGTCTAAGTAGTTGATCACATGCTGAGAATATATACATCATATGAAGCAAATGTGTTCGTGAAAGTTCTTTTATCGCACTCAATTTTCAACTGAATTGCTTGAGGACAAGCAATAAGCTAAGCTTGGGGGAGTTGATACGTCCAAAACGTATCTACTTTCCTGAACACTTTTGCTATTGTTTCTCCTCTAAACTTGTGTGATTTGGATGCAACTAACACGGACTGATGCTGTTTTCAGCAGAATTGCATTGGTGTCTACTTTTTGTGCAGAAAATGAACTATCAGGAAAAATCCTGGAAAATATGCTAAAAATCCTATTTCACTAGAAGACTCCCAGAGCCAGAATACGATACGGAGGGGGGATGGGCCCAGGCCACACCACCTGGCCGTGCGGGCAAGCCCAGGCCACGCCAGGGGGTGATCTGGCCGCCCCAGACTTCCCCTCGGTCTCCCTCTTCGCCTATAAGTTTCCTTCTGACCTAAAAACTCAGGGGGGTTCGACGTTTTTCTAGAAGGAGTTCCGCTCCGCCACCACCACCAGATTCCATGAAACAGCACCAGAAACTCCATTCTGTCACCGTGCTGGGACGGGGAATTGGAGGAGATCATCGCCATCATCATTACCATCGCTTCTCCATCAACCATCCATGTTTCCCCCATCTATGAGTGAGTAATCCCCCGCTGTAGGCTATGGGGATGGTAGGGATTGGATGAGATTGTTCATGTAATGGCATGAGATTGTTAGGGCATGGTGCCTAGTATCTTTTATTAGTGATTTATGACTTTGTTGCGACTTGTTATGCTTAATGCTTGTCACTGGGCCCGAGTGTCATGATCTCAGATCTTAACATGTTATTGATTCATTATGATTGTATTGTTTATGGTCTTACCTGCAAGTTGTTTACACAGGTTGTTATTCGGAACAAATGGCCCCGGAGTGATATAAATCGGGATAACTGGAGGGAATGGCCTTGATGTGAGGATCACATGTGTTCATGGAGTGTTAATTATTTGCTCCGGTGCTCAATTAAAAGGAGCACTTTAATCGTCAGTAGTTCCCTTGAGGCCCCACTGCAAATGGGATGGCAGGACAAAAGATGTTGTGCAAGTTCTCATTGCGAGCACGTATGACTATATGGAACACATGCCTAGGATTATGTAATACTTGGATGCTTTATCTTATTTATCTGCAATTGCCCTATGTTCTGATTGCTATGTGAATTGTCTTGTCCATGCAACGCGCTTCCATCTATCCCTATGCCTACCACACTCGAATCCTACTGTTTACTGCTATTGTAACCGTTGTCTTTACTTTACTACTACTGCTACTTTACTATTCCTACTACAAAACTGTTGCTACTGATAAACTGCTATGAGCAAGATTGTTTCCAGGTGCAGCTGAATTGACAACTCAGTTGTTAAGGCTTATAAATATTCTCTGGCTCCCCTTGTGTCAAATCAATAAATTGGGTTTCACTTCCCTCGAAAATACTGCGATACACCCCCTATACTTGTGGGTCATTAGGCGCCCTTTCTGACTCATTCACATTGCTCCCTTTGATCTAGGGTATTCATTACCTTGATCTGTTGTGTTTTGTGGTTCTCCTGCTGGTTGGTGTGCTGGCAGTGGTGGTGCACCGATGGCTAACGTGCCAGGCGTAGTGCTGTATCCTTGGTTCGATGCTTCGGTTGCCTTTGCGTTGCATAGCTTTTACATCTTCAAAAATGTTCGGCAGTCTTTCATCAGATGGTTGGATCGTCTTCTACCCACTGAGTTGACATAAAAGTGCATATTACAGAGTCCTTCTAGCATTTGCATTGCGGACATAGGTGGGTCCCTAGCTCTTGGCTGATACCACTACATTGATTCGCTTCCTCTGACTTCGTGTCTGCTATTGCGGTGCCTGCTGTTTTAATCGCCGTTCCTATGATTGCCCTCTTCCGAGAAACTAGCTGCGACATAACTTGGTCCCTTGTGTCCGTCGTTGTTCCTTTGTCTTCTGTCATTGCTACATTTATCCTTGTCTTTTTCGGGTGAACATGTTCGTTTGTTATGCAGCGCGTCCTCTCCATCAGAACAATGATTTGCTATGTCCATTAGCTATGAGATTATTTTGGGTTTGACCCGTCCTAGTTCTTCTATGAACTCTCGACGGCGAAGGCCGTCGTTGAAGGCGTTGATGGCTCTTTCATCGGATATGGCTTCGACTAAGTTCTTGATAATGTTCCATTGCTGAATGAAGGTTCTTATTGATTCTCCATGTTTCTGAATGAAGGCTCTTATTGATAATGTTTCATCGGATATGGCTTTGGCTAAGTTCTTTATAATGCTCCATTGTACGTTTGGCGGTCATGTGGAAGTTTGAAGACCATGGGTACTAAGGTTTTACGAATCTATTGGGTAAAGCAGCTAGCTCCACATAACTCATAGTCATCTTCACTATCGCTGTTATGGTATCTTTGGATATGGCTCTCATCCCTGGATCCATCGTTCCTGTGGTGCATGTTGTCGTTTGTTGTGCTGTTTCGCGGCTCGGACCCTGAGAAGTGCACCTGATGTGATGACCCTAAGTAGTCATCTTCACAGGCGTTGGGATATGTCGTGTTGGTGCATGATTCCCTATTCTTCTTGTGCAAGAGATGATCCTACCATGCCGAGGATCATTAAAGCCGAGCGATGAAGAGTCGCACGGGGATCATCGGGTGCGGGTTGAGTTCTGAGTAGATATGATTGTGCAGCAACAATTGCTGCTTGGGCTGTTTTTGCTTTGATGTGACCTATTTTATCCACTAACATAAACGATAGATCGAGTTGTTGAGTTAGTTCGTTTCTTTCAACTCTGGGGATGTTCTGCAATCGAGATGCTCCCCTTCTTGGTGGTGCTCCCCCAGTTACGCTTCCTGATCCTCAGGTAGAACTTAGTTGTGCCTGTCGTAAGATGGATTCGTCGGATAGCCTTTTTCTTTTGTCGAGTTGCCTTTGCATCCTTAGCAAGACTCCCTTTTTGTGATGAATCAGGTATTGGTATGCTAGTAAATCTTCATGTGTGGCATCGGCTGTCATTGGAGTTGCACCCAAAATTGCTTCCCTTGATTTTTGCCATGCTTCCGCTGGTAGCTGGATAGTTCGCCTCTCGGCTCCGCGTGGTTCTCCTCCTCCTTGGATTATGTTGTGGTTCATCGGTTCTCCTTTGTTTCCGTGGTTCCCTTCGTTGCTGCGATTTCCTGCATTGTCATCCGGGAGAATATCATCGGGCTTAAGGGTTACCATTAGAGTCGCGTTGTGTCGAAGGGTCCCCGATGATCACACACACTTGGTGGCGTGTTATGTATGGACTAGTGACGTCGTCGTTTGATCCGAAGGAGACACTATCTGGGGGATCAATGAAGTCCAGCAGTTTCTGATCTAGGTAAATTTCAGCCATCCTAATTCCAAAGTCAATACTCTTGTCACTTTCTTCGGGTTCTGTGTTTAGTGGATTTGATCCATGTGGCGTGATTGCCTGGGGGTCTGATCCAAAGGAGATATCGTCGTTTCCTTGTTTTCTTCGGGATCCCCTAGATCTACCATGATTTCCTTGTTTTCTTCGGCTACCTTGATCTACATCGTGACATCTACGGAAGTTCCGACGGATGATGCAGCTATCGTCGTAGGCGCAATTTTTTCAACTGGTAGTCCTAATGACATTAGAGCCGAGGGGTGCGGTGTTTCGGGGTCCTCTACTTGGAAGTGGAAACTTTCGATGATGAGATCTAATCTGCTGTAGAAATCGGTGGGTACTGAAATAGGGGTGGGTGGGCGTGGTGTCGCTTCTGTTGTGTTTTTGCTTGATGAAAAGGGGTCCACCGAATCCATGACATCACCATTCAGGATTCCCATAGAAAGTGTGAATTGACAAGGGGTAACCTCGGCAATACCCATGGTGATGGACTTAGGGTTTTGTGGAAAAGATAACGCTGGGGATTTCGTCGGATATCAGCCAAACAATGGAGTCGAAGTCGCGTGATTACTTTATGAAAAGTACTATTACAGATCGCTTGGGGTTTTTCCGGTACCTCCTCATAGGCTTATCCCATCCTATATATAATAGGTTGGGTCTCAAAGCCGTATACGGATAGGTTACATATGTATGATTACAACACGAACATAAAGTTGGTTCATATTTCTTTCCCAATACAACTAAGCATTTATCGATTGCTTCTTTGGGCCATCATCACGAATCTTCATGGGCCGTGAGCCTTCATGCAGCTAGGATAGCGAATCATAACCACCCGAGTAATCGTACCTATGTCAACACCATACATAAGTGCTTAACATTTTTATTGTTTTCTTTACTTTTGTTTAATTTATCCCAAATATAAGGGATGAGTGATGCAGATATGACCTTGACATTGGTAACTTGGCTTAAAATGTGAACAATGTTCATACATGGTTGTGACCATATTGTGTAGCAAGTTTTTCGAAAGTTGTCCAAATCCATGTTTGTAGTTTTTGTCCAACAAAGTACAAATATAAGAGGACACAATGGGAAGATTTTTGTTTATAATTTCTATTTAATTTCTTTGATTTTTTTACAAATAGGTTTAAAATTGTTGGCACACAACTTTATAGCAAAAATTTGAACCTTTCAAAACTCTTGGTGCTTACAATATATAGTACTAGTCCCTCCGTCTCAAAATAGAGGTCTTAAGTTTGTCTAAATTTGAATCTATCTAGACACTATTTAGTGTAGATACATCCAAATTTTGAGAAACTTAAGACATCTATTTCGAGACAGAGGGAGTACCTTCATTCTGCAAAGTAAGGTATATAGTATTAATTTTATGGAAAGACAAATATTATCAAGTTTGACCAATACTAAAGAAACAATATTATTACCATTTAAGTTTCAACTATGTATTATTACACCCCTCCCCCCCCAAAAAAATGGTGGGGACCCCGGATTTTCACCCGAGATTACCAAATTATGCAAACCATCACAATCCCATGATCAATGCATCCTGGAGCATAACCGACATGATATCAAAGTACACACATCCGTTACAGTACGATACAATAAGTCTTACAATAATAGTCTTACAACCTTGCCTCCATGGGTACAAATAGATAATAGCAGCGGTACTAAATAACACGGAGGACCCGAGTCAAGCCATAGCCCAACAGGTGCCTGACTCGGAGAAACGCCCTAGTTCACGAAGTCGTCCACGTACCCTTGATTGTCCTCTTCATCCTGCTCATAATCTGACCAAGTTGATAGCCAGGGAACATTGCTAGTGAGTACTTTGAATGTACTCGCAACCACCATACAAAGAAGAACAACGAGGATGCAGTATGGCTTTGTATAGGAGGGTTCCAAGGAGGCTATTTGAGAAGTCTCTTAGAGATATACTCTCAACTCTACCACCTGCTGTTTGCAAAAGTCTTTTTGGGGTAAAAATAGTTAGTAAAACTTGAAATTCTAGGCTGGGGTGAACCCTGATATTCACTTCCACTATGGTCATCCCATGACCAATACTTCACCTAGGTCCGACCATCCCATGGCCCATCCTCCGTGCCGTCCGACCATCCCATGGTCAAGTCTCTTTTTATAGACCTTTTTAGTAAATCAAAACCAGCACCGCTCTACAGAAGTTTGTCCAACCCGACCTGAACCGTGGACACGGCTATTCAAATAGATTTACCCTCTATAGAGGTTGTACACTTTACCCACAAGATCCGATACATCCGCCGCGAACTGTCGCGGATCGTCATACATCAGTATGCGGGTTTTGGATAACCGGACAAGACCTTCAGGATAATCCCCTCATAATACTAGCACCTACCCTATGGGTGTTATTCCCCTCAAAATCGAGAAATCGGGCGAGGACCAACCGGAGCGCTTTTTCCACTTCCCAAGTGTGCACTTTCAATGAGGGGCCCATAGTAACGCGTGGAGGCCTGCCGACCCTTTGTTCCTCCTCCAGGTCGATGTCCCACATGGACCTTTATCGGAGAAGGCCCACCCTCCAGGGAACCCTGATCCCCTGTAGTAGTTGCGAGGCACCAGTATCAGAGAGAACCACTTTCAGGTTAAGCCCCTTCCCATATAGGAGTAGTGTGGTTGCACGGGTTTAAGTTGTTATAGCTAGACTGCAAAGAACCAGGTGTGTTTTTGAAAATAACTTTTCCTCCATCTTCAACTTTGGTGCCTCCACCAGTGGCACGAATACCAAAACATTTTAAAAGCTCCTCGAGAAGTCCCACTTGCCTAGGTTTTCTTTCAAAAACTTTTTATAAAACGATCCCTGCCTTCGGGCTCCCAACCTAGAGTTTTTGTTAGGCTAAATCGGGGTTTCCAAGGGGTTGTGATATATTAGACCACCTGAACTACTAGGATAGGAGTAGGAGGTCCAAGGGGGAGTACTTAGACAGTACCATAGGCATAAGTTTGGTGGAACCAAACTAATACCATAATAATAATATAGCGAGAAAAAAACCAATGCAATAGTAGTATAAGTAAAACAAAGTGCATGCAAATAGAGATGGGACAAGTCTCATGAACTTGTAGGTGACTTGCCTTGGTTGGTAGCTTGTTCCTGGTCCTCTTCTTCAAAATCTTCCCAATTACCTTCCTCAATCTCGTCCTCATTCGTATCTATCGCTGAAAAGGGAAATTATAAACAAACCACTATACCAAACATCACCCAAGGCACAAACAATGAAATCAGTACAGAACAATTGCACAACTGAACCAATCCAACGACACATTAGTAGCTACTGACTCTAGCAGTACTAGGCCATTGAAAGCAATCAAAAAGGTTTCATCAAACTTAAATGGTGATTTTTGTGGTTAAGACTAGATTAGCACTCAAGCAGATATTTCGACCAATATAAGTTGGTGAAAGTTGACCACAAAATACATATTTGAGTAGCTATAGAGAAAACTAAGCTAATCCCACTGGTTTCACATTTTTATCAAAAAGGGTTGATTTTTAATAAATAAACTACTACAAACAGAGCAAAAACTAGTACTAAAATCCCCAGGGAAAAACTACAGAGCCAAAAATTAAGCCCTTCCAGGAATTACTAGCACTAGCACAGGCCTAACTCTGGGAGTTGGTTTCATCCCAAAACTAGCTTCACATCAACCTTTGGAAAATAAACAAGAACCCTCTATTCATGACTTGCAAAAATAAGAACAGAGGCCTCACACATCCAAAATAGATGATTCCAGTTTTGCACAGTAGGCAATTGCAAGGGCAATGTCTGGAACTTGGTTTCACAATTTTCTAAGCTCTAGAAATAAAACTATGTATTTAATACTCTAAACAGACACTATTGACCACATAATTTCTCAGTACAAAAACAGACAACTTTAGACTAGCTACCAGGGGCATGCAAAAGGTAAATACTAGGGTTATTCCACAAAATTGGAATCAAGTCAGAACATTATATACATTTTATCTGGTGGAATTTAAGCTACAGAACAAATTTCTAGGAAATAAAGTAACCTAAAAAGAAGAGAAAGAGGGGCTGTCCAGAGGCTGGGTCGCGGCCCGCTACGGAGCTGGGCCGGCCCACGTAACGGTGGCCAGCGCGGGGGTGCTGGGGATTCAAATCCTGCAGCGGAGCCCACGTGTCATAGGCACAGCGAGGCGAAGGGGTATCTGGCGATGATGGCCATTGTATTAAAAACCAGAGCGACGGCCCGCAACGCGTCTTCTTCCCGGCTCGAGAACGTCGGCGAGCTAACCCTAGCTGGCACGGGCGGGGCTCGGGGTGGCTCACCTAGGGGCGGAGAGGGGTCGGCGGCGGTGTTGTTTGAAGCGGTCGAGGGAGGGGCGTCTAATGAGGTATGGCACGACGGCTCCGGTCGTCTGGATGTGTCACGCCAGTAGCGGTGCGGCTCGGGACCGTCGGCCTCCCGGCAGCTCCGGCGTGCCTGTCGACAAGAATAGCCATATGAGAGGGGCATTAGGGCCGGTTTAGGGAGGGGAGTGCAGTGGAAGGGGTGCATGGAGGAGAGATAGAGCGGGGAAGAGAGAACCTTCCCGTTCGTCATCGGCACCAAGACGGAATGGAGCGGCAGAGAGAGGGGGAGAGAGCTAGAGGCTCTATCTCCGCTCTGGGGTGTGCTGGGGAGCTCTAGGGTGGAAATGAGGAGTGGGAGGAGCGTGTGAGGGGGTTGGGGGAGCTATTAACGGGCAGGGCCAGACCGGGGTGCACCGGGTGCACGGCGAGGTGGTGGGGGTCGCGTGGGGAGCTGGGGATTGGCTAGGAGGGACGGTGGCAACGCCGTGGGGGTGACCTGGGGATGATCTTACCCCAGGGGGCTGGCCGGGCCTAGTAGACGGTGAGAGGGGGTGGCCGATTTGCGGTGCGGGTAGGCTATTCGACGGAACAGCACGGAGAGGCAGCGTGCTGTCTGCGTGGCTAGGGCCTCGTGGAGTAGGAGGGGTAGGGGCATAGTAGGGTGGCGGGGTTCTCCTCTGTCCATTGCCTGGTTTTGCACCGAGAGAAAGAAGAGAGGAACGGGACCGGGGGCGGTGGGCTGAGGTGGACGTCGTGGGTTGGGGGTGACTAGGCACGCGGGAGAGAGGAAGGTAAGGGCGGAGGGACCACCTGGGGAGTGGGGGCTGTCCGTGGTGGGGCCATATGGGACAGGAGGGAGGGAGAGGCTGCCGATTTTCGAGGTGGGCAAGATCTGCAAAGATCTCACTTGTCTCACCTCCTTGTAGTGTGTCGGCGCTTGCATGCGACTTGGGTGTGTGCAAGGTGGTAGTTGGGGTGGTGCTGCACCGTGCTAAGGCCAGGGGGAGAGGGTGGCACGAGTAGGGAAGAGGGAGAGGGTTTTGGGATGATCTAGGGTAATGTTGATGGGGTGGCCACTTTGGGGGCTTGCCAACTCGAGCTAGGGCCACCAATGGCAGAGGGAAGGGTATGGGGTGGTAGAGGGGTACTAGGTGAGCATGTCTAGGTCCTGGTTGCTTCCTGGATCATAGTCATGAGCTCAGAAGGTTCATCCAAACTTTAGACAAATTAAGGTGGCCATTCCCTAAGTGACAACTAGGGAGGTGAACACTCACATGCAAGAGGCTAGGGCTTGTGGTTTTACCAGGGCTAAGGGGGTGGTTCACAGGTACTAGTAGCGTAGTACCACTTAGTACTCTTGCATGGTACGAGAGGGTGAAGGATTTAATCAAGCCATAGCTCCAAAGTTGGAAGAAAAATTAGTTTTCCATGACTTAGCCAATTTATGGGTTGGTGAACCCTTGGTGGTCATGCAAGCATGTAAACTAGCAAACAGTACTACCAAACAACACAAGTGATCAAACAATTCTAAATAAGCTAGGCATATAAGCACACAAGTAGAAGAGTTTTATTTCCCCCTATTTTCTAGCTTCCCAACCCTCAACAAACATGGATGTAGAAAAATGGGATGTTACAAAAACTATGTATCATTCCACATATTGAAATAAGTATTTTCATATAGTACTGACATGCGGTGGAAATTATTTATATTTTGATAGACTGAGTGAGTGCACTCTAAGCCAAATTGTCTGGACGTACTTAATTACTAAAAAACAAATCCTATCACTTAAATATTGAAAATAATTTTCCTAAAAGTTAGGAACTCTCATTGACAACATTATTTACGAAAGCCAAGATGCTTCCTAGAACGAGATATAGTACACAGCCCGCCTCTTTTATGGACGCCATTTAATTTTTCACCCGGGCACGCTTCTTTGCGGCGAGACCTCCACGTCGTCGTCCTCGGCCTCCTCCCTATCGTCATCATCGGCCTCCTCCTAGTCCTCGTCTTTGGCATCCTCCTTAACATCAACCTCAGACTCCTCCTCTTCCTCAGTATCATCGTCTGTCTTATCAGAGTCACTCGGTGTTGGTGGTGGCATCCCTTTGAAATAGCGCTACCAGTGGCTATCTTCTTCATTAATGGAGTCAGACAGCGGCGACAGCAATGGCCTGTCGATTGAGTCTGGGCTTCTAGGTGGAGTTTCGGGGCCTTTACCATTTGACAGGTCGATCAATGTGTTCTAGAGAGAGTTGTCATACGACATTTTGGAAGGAAACAGAGAGAGATCGAGTTCTAAGCACAGTAGCTTGGGTGTTTTAGGTGAAAGGAGGGGTGCGTACTGTTGCAATTTATAATGTATATTTACAGTCGTGCTTGTGTTAATACCTTGAAAAGTATACCAAAATATCATAAATAGATTGTACTAGACTCGTCCCATCAACCAAAAAAGAAATATTGTACCAGACTTGTCGGTTCTTGATTTTTCTCGGCCCAAAAAATCCAGGAGGTGCCCGCTATGTCCAAAAATGAAGAGAATCATACAGATCCTCAGTGTCTCTTACTTACTTTGTCAAAAATTAAGTGTCTCTAGTACATGCTTATCTACAATACCACTAGTATACGTATACTCTTCACAAATTGCATCACTGAACTTTACTAATGGTGATATGGTGTGGGCCTCATCTTTTCTACACCGTTGCATCTCAGACTAGAAGTACAATCATTGCGTGAAAGATTACATGGGAAGTAAGGAGAAATAGAGGATAGGTGGATGGATGGTGAGAGGGGGTGAAGGAGAGAAATAATCTACTAGTAGTACATGTACCAGTACCGCGTGTCAGGAACCCATCGTAGTATGTAACTTTTCTTCTAACATTGCACCGCCCTCAACTCCTCTCACGCTCCGATTTACCCCTCCATTTCAAACCATATTCTTCGTAGTACTAGTACTACTATACTTTTTTGCCGGGGGGTGGGGGGGTGCGGCTAGTACTACTATACTTGGTTTACATAAAAAACATTCCTCTCATTTGGAAAATTGAGATTGTCTCTTTTCCTAATACTTATTGGAAACTCCCCTCGGCGACATTATTTTCCATGCCAGGATGCACCAATGTACTTAATATGGGAAATTATCATAAATATGATTTTGGACATGGCCATGACCTTTGTTGTTTCGGCTTGAAACCTAATCACATACATGCTAGGCCAATTTTATGAGGCAGTTTTTTTCCAAAGTTGTAAAAACTCTTGTTTATCATTTTTCATGGTAGGTAATACATGCAAAAGGATGCCATGGGTAAGTTCTTGTTTTTAGGATTTTTCTTTAGTTTCTTCTATTGATTTCAAAATAGGGTCAACATTGTCGGCATGCAAATTATTAGCAAGAAGATGAATCTTTCAGAACTCTTGGTCCTTCTCTTATATTGATTGCCTAGTGGGTAGAATACCTTCAAAGGCCCTGTTTAAAATCTTAAGAGAAATCTACCACTTACTTGTACTTCAAATTAATTTGACGTAGTTTTGATAAATCGAGATAAATCCATTTAAGTGCCGAAGTTAGAGAGGAACCATGATAACCTATGGTGAAACCATTGTCTTGTTGCATTCTGAACCATATTACTCGGACTTTCTTCACAAAAAAACATCACCGTCCTCACTAGGGAAAATTGAATGTATTCTTTCCTAATTGTTGGAAACTCCCACATCCAACAATCCATACTGCGCCAAGATGCAACCATATACCAAACTATTGTGGGAACTCTATCAAATTGTAAACTATTATGTGGATATGGCCTTGATGACCTTGGTCGTCCGTGTTGAACCCAATAATGTCCATACAACTAGTAGGACAATATTGTGAAGCTATTTTTCCAAAACTTGTCTAATCCCATGGTTACCATTTTCACGGAACGTGGTGCACAAAACATGATAGGACATCAGGATAAAAACTTTTTTTTTGTTTTTCCTTTATTTCATCTGATCCTTTTTAAAACGGTTTCAAAATTGCCAATATGGAAAATATGAGCAAAATGTTCAACCTATTATCAAAACTCTCGGTGATTTCTGATATATTAATTGACCCCCGATATGTACCTCCAAAAGCTTTTTTGTAAAACATTCAAAGCAACCTACAGTTTACTGGTAGTAGTACAAATTTTACCTAATTTTGATAAATCGGCATAAAGTCATTCAAGTGGGCGAAGTTCGCTAGGAAATTTTAGAACTCGTAAAACATGGTAAATTGTAAGTACAACATGTTGGTCCATTATATATGTCTGAAAACTTGGCTTGTAGCATTTAGATCAATATTCTTCGGACTTTCTTTACACGAAGGAACAACCTTGTCATCATCACTCAGAAAATTGAGAATGGTCTTTCCTTATAGTTGGAAATTCACAACAACAACATTGTTTACTATAAGAAGATGCACCATCTACCTCTGAAAAGATAATTATTTCAATATGAATCTACCGTGCTTACTTATAGCTCAAGTTTGACTTAATTTTGTCAAATTCTCAGGATGCAAAATCTTAGAAATAAGTTTAACCCATTGTCAAAAATCTCAGTCGTTTCTGATATATTAACTAAACCCCCGATGGGTACCTCAAAAAGATTTTTCGTAAAACTTTCAGCGCAACCTATAATTTACTTGTATTTCAAACTTGACCTAATTTAGATAAATCCACATAAAGTCACTTTCAAGTGGGCGGAGTTATCTACAGGAAGAAGTTTGAAAACTCATAAAACATGGGAATCATAAGTACAACATGATGATCCACTATATATGTCTGCAAACTTGGCATGTGGCATTCTAATTTGTATCATTTAGACTTTCTTTACGGAAAGGAACAATCTCATCATCACTCTGAAAATTGAGAATGTTATTTCCTGATAGTTGGAAACTCACACCGACGGGACTGATTACTACAAGAATATGCATCCATCTACCTCGCCAAAGACATATTTAATTCAAGAAAAATCTATCGCACTTACTTGTAGCTCAAGTTTGACCTAATTTTTTGTTAAATGGTCAAGATGGAAAATCTTAATTAGAAATAAGTTAAAAACCTATTGTCAAAACTCTCGGTTGGTTTCTGATATATTAATCGTGACCCCTCGATGGGTACCTCCAAAAGCTTTATCATAAATCTTTCATAGCAGCTTAAAATTTACTTGTAGTTTCAAATTTGACTTAATTTCAATAAATCCGATTGAAGTCATTCAAGTGGGCAGAGTTTGCTAGGGATCTTGAAAAATTATAAAACATTGGGAATCATCGGTACAACATGTTGGTCCACTATATATTTCTATAAACTTGGCTTCTGGCATTCAGATCCAATATTCTTTGGACTTTTCTTTACAGAAAAGAACTATCTTGCTCTTCAACACTCGGCAATTGAGAATTTTCTGTCCTAATAGTTGTAAACTCACACAGATGACATTGTTTACTACAATAAAATGCACCCATTTACCTCTGAAAAAGACATTTAATTCAAGATAAATCTATCGCGCTTACTTGTAGATCAAGTTTGACCTAATTTCGTTAAATTGACAAGAAGTCACTAAAAGATCCTAGTACTAAAAACATGGGTATTACGTATAAGAAACTGTGGTCGAGTTTATGTGATAATTCGGGGGGTTGCATTTTGTTTTAACTGTGGTAGGTATCGTAGGAGCGACGTGCTTGAGAGTTAACACGGTCGATGGAAGTACAAGTTACGTCAAGGACCTCATAAAAAATTAAAATTGCATCCAAGTCCATGCATTTAGCACAAGTACCCTGAAAGTGAGCAATGAAGTGTGAGTTTTGAGGTTTGAGCATACTAGCGTTCATCATGCTAAAAGTCTATCAGTACAATCTTTTTAGATGCTAATAATGGAAAAGAAGATCCAACGGTTAGAAATGTTTGGATTTGCCAATTTTGATCCAACAGTCAATGTTCAATGTTAATCCCTACACTATATGTAGTGGTATGGTATTGTAAGATATAAGACAAGATAAAGATAAGATAAGAAGTATAGCGAATGGCCGATCTAGTGGTAGGTCTCATAGGAGCGAGGTGCTTGAGAGTTAACACGATCGGTGGAAGTACAAGTTACATCAAGGACCTCATAAATCTTAAAATTGGATACAAGTCCATGCATTTAGCACAAGGACCCTGAAACTGAGCAATGAAGTGTGGGTTTTGAGGTTTACGCATAGTAGCGTTCATCGTGCTAAAGACTATTAGTAGAATCTTTCTAGATGCCAATACCGGAAAATAAGATCCAACGGTTAGACAAGATTGGATTTTCCAGTCTTGATCCAACGGTCAATGTTAAGTTAATCCGTACACTATATGAAGAGGTATGGTATTGTAAGAGATAAGCCAAGATAAAGATCACATAAGAAGTACTACTGCGAATGGCTAATCTAATGGTAAGTCTCGTAGGAGCAAGGTGCATGAGAGTTAACACGGTTGGTGGAAGTACAAGTTACATCAAGGACCTCATAAACAATGAAAATTACATCCAAGTCCATGCATTTAGCACAAGGACCTTGAAATTGAGAAATGAAGTTTGTGTTTAGAAGTTTGCGCATATATACTAGCATTCATCATGCTAAAGACTATTAATAGAATCTTTTTCAATGCTTAGAATGGAAAACAAGATCCAATGATTAACAATCTTCGGATTTGCCAATCTTTATCCAACGGTCAATGTTCAAAATTAATCCATACACTATATGCAGTGGTATGGTATTGTAATAGATAAGACAAGATAAAGATAAGATAAGAAGAACTGTGGATGGCTGATCTAATGGTAGGTCTCGTAGGAGCGAGGTGCTTGAGAGGTAACCGAATTGGTGGAAGTACAAGTTACATCAAGTACGTCATAAAAATTAAAATTGCAGCCAGGTCCATGCATTTAGCACAAGGACCCTGAAACTAAGCAATGAAGTGTGTGTTCTGAGGTTTGCGCATACTAGTGTTCATCGTGCTAAACACTATCAGTAGAATCTTTCTAGATGCTAAGAATGGAAAAGAAGATCCAACGGTTAGCAATGTTTGGATTTGCTAGTCTTGATCCAACGGTCAATGTTCAAAGTTAATCTATACACTATGAAGTGGTATGGTATTATAAGAGATAAGACAAGATAAAGCTAAGGTAAGTAGTACTACTGCGAATGGCCGATCTAATGGTAGGTCTCATAGGAGCGAGGTGCTTGAGAGTTAACACGGTTGGTGGAAGTACTAGTTACATCAAGGACATCATAAAAATGAAATTTGTATCCAAGTCCATGCATTTAGCACAAGGACCCTGAAACTGAGAAATGAAGTGTGTGTTTTGAGGTTTGCGCATACTACCGTTCATCGTACTAAAGACTATTAGTAGAATCTTTGTAGATGCTAAGAATGGAAAAGAAGATCCAATGGTTAGCAATGTTTGGATTTGCTAGTCTTGATCAAACAGTCAATAGTTCCTAGACCATACAATGGTATGGTATTGTAAGATATAAGACAAGATAAAGAAAAGAAAAGAAGTATAGTACTTCGAATTCACGATCTTTTGAATATCCTTCCCTCCCAATGTTTGGGAAGCAAGTGAAAATTTCAAAAACCAGAAAAGTTTGAATTTTTATGCTGCCAAGGACCAAAGTGATTTCCTTCCTATGTACTATTTGCCCCTACTCCACACCAACACGCAGCTGCTGAACATGCCAGATACACAGAGCCATCGTACCAAGGCACACGTGTGCAGTGCCATGTTGTAGACGAGGGAGATCTCAGCCGGGCCAGTGTGTGAGGGGAAAGGGGAGGAGAGATGGAGGATAGAGAAGGAGAGAGAAAACACACGATTTGTTATACGTGCATAGTTCCTGAATTTTACTACTAGTAGAGTGGCCGCAGGTGTACCTCATGTGAGGAACCCATCATAACTTTGCTCTGACATGGAACCGCCTTCAACTCCTCTTCTCTGTTGCCCTCTTCCCCTCCCAACGTTTTATTCTCTCATCATGTACAGCGCATGGATAGAGGTGAGCATATGTCTAAGTAAAGAAATCTACTACTCCCGCAATGTGTAGAAAAACAAACCTTAATAGACCTAGGATGTGGCATCCGCTAAGGTTCACCTTATACATTGTGGAAAAAATAAAGTTATCTTTAATCCTAAGGTGCACCTCATGCTGGTGGGTTGCCCATAGACATTACAAAAATCATTTCCCCTCTCTCCTTATTTCATGTGATCCTTTTCAAAAGGGGTTCAAAATTTTCAAGATGCAAAATCTTTGTAGCTATAAGTCGAACCAGTCGTCAAAACTCTCCGTATTTTCTGATATATTAATTGACCACTCGATGGGTACCTCCAAAAGCTTTTTCATAAAACTTTCAAATCACCCTACAATTTATTACTTGTAGTTCAAATTGGACCTTATTTTGATGCATCGACACATTCATTCAAATGGGCAGAGTTAGCTAGGAAGTTTGAAAACTCATAAAACATGGGAATTATTGGTGCAACATGCTGGTCCACTATATATAATATATATGTCTCTAGACTTGGCTTGTGGCATTCATATCCAATATTCTTTGAACTTTTCTTTACAGAAAAGAACAACCTAGCTCGTCTTCACTTGGAAAATGTAGAACTGAATGTTCTTTCCTCATAGTTGAAAACTCACACTGATGAAATTGTTTACTACAAGAAGGTGCACTGATCCACATATTAAAAGACATTTAAGTTCAAGATAAATATATCGCCATTACTTGTAGGTCAAGTTTGACCTAATTTTGTTCAATTGTCAAGATGAAAAATCTTAGCATGGAGTTGAACCAATCGTCAAAACTCTCGATGGATTCAGATATATTAATTGTCACCCCTTGATGTGTACCTCCAAAAGGTTTTTCATAAAACATTCAAAGAAAAACCTACCATTTACTTGTAGTTTCAAATTTCCCCTAATTTCGATAAATCGACATAAAGTCATTCAAATAGGCATAGTTAGCTAGGAAGTTTGAAAACTCTTAAAACCTGGGAATCGTTGGCACAACATGTTGATCCACTATATATATCTGTAAACTTGGCTTGTCGCATACAGATCCAATATTCTTTAGACTTTTCTTGACAGAAAAGAACAACCTCGGTCGTTATCACTTGGAAATTTGAGAATAGAATGTTTTTCCTTATAGTTAGAAACTCACACCAATGCTAGTGTTTACTACCAGAAAATGCACCCACCTACCTCTGAAAATACATTTATTTCAAGAGCAATCTATCGCGCTTACTTGTAGCTCAAGTTTGACCTAATTTCGTTCAATAGTCACGATACAAAATCTTAGCAAGAACTTAAACCTGTTGTCAAAACTCTCAGTGGTTTCTGATATATTAATTGACCCCGCGATGGGTACCTCCAAAAGTTTTTTCTTAAATCTTTACAAGCAACCTACAATTTAGTTGTAGTACAAGTTTGATCTAATTTCGATAAATCGACATGAAGTCATTCAAGTGGGGCATAGTTAATTAGCTAGGGAGTTTGAAAACTCATAAAACAAGGGAATAGTAAGTAAAATACATTGGTCCACCTAATATATATGTCTATAAGCTTGGCTTATGGCACTGAGATCCATATTCTTTGGACTTTCTTTACGGAAAAGAATCAACTCACACTGACAACATTGTTTACTACAAGAAGATGCACCAATCTACCTCCGAAAATAAACTTATTTCATGAGCAATCTATCACACTTACTTGTAGCTCAAGTTTGACCTAATTTTGTTAAATTGACAAGAAGTCACCGAAGTGCGTGAAGTTAGCTAGGAAGTTTGAAAAATCCTAGTATTGAAAACTTGGGTATTACGTATAAGAAAGTGTGGTCCAATTTGTGTGATAATTAGGGCAGGTGCATTTTCTTTTAGCTCTGGTAGGTCTCGTAGGATCGAGGTGCTTGAGAGTTAACACGGTCAGTGGAATTACAAGTTACATCAAGGACCTCATAAACTATGAAAATTTCATCCAAGTCCATGCATTTAGCACAAGGACCTTGAAACTGAATAATAAAGTGTGTGTTTTGAGGTTTGCGCATACTAGCATTCATCATGCTAAAGACAATCAGTAGAATCTTTCTAGATGCTAAGAATGGAAAAGAAGATCCAATGGTTAGCAATGTTTGGATTTGCTAGTCTTGATCCAATGGTCAATGTTCAAAGTTAATCCAAACACTATATGTACTGGTATGGTATTGTAAGAGATAAGACAAGATAAATATAAGATAATAAGTACACTGTGAATGGTTGGTCTCGTTGGAGCGAGGTGCTTGAGAGTTAACATGGTCGGTGGAAGTACAAGTTACATCAAGGACCTCATAAAAGTGATAATTGTATCCAAGTCCATGCATTTAGCACAAGGACCCTCAAAGTGTGTGTTTTGAGCTTTGCACATACTAGCGTTCATCGTGCTAAAGACTATCAATAGAATATTTGTAAATGCTAAGAATGGTAAAGAATATCCAACAGTTAGCAATGTTTGGATTTGCAAGTCTTGATCCAACGGTGATTGTTCAAAGTTAATCCATACACTATGCAGTGGTATGGTATTGTAGGAGATAATAAGACAAGAGATAAAGATAAGATAAGAAGTACTATGAATGGCCGGTCTAACGGTAGGCCTCATAGGACCGAGATGCTTTAGAGTTAACACGATCGGTGGAAGTACAAGTTACATCAGGGACCTCATAAAAATGAAAATTGCATCCAAGTCCATGCATTTAGCACAAGGACCATGAAACTGATCAATAAAGTGTGTGTTTTGAGATTTGAGCATACTAGCGTTCATCGTTCTAAAGACTATCAGTAGAATCTTTCTAGATGCTAATTATGGAAACGAAGATCCAACGGTTAGGAACGTTTGGACTTTCCATTCTTGATCAAATGGTCAATGTTCCGTAGACTATACTGTGGTATGGTATTGAAAGAGATATGACACGATAAAGATAAGATAAGATGTAAAATACTGTGAATGGCCAATCTTTGTAATAACCTTCCCTCCCCATGTTTGGGAAGCAAGTGAAAATTTCTAAAACCAGAAATGTTTGAATTTTTGTGCCGCCAAGGATTAAAGTGGTTTACTTTCTATGTACTCCTCGTCCCTACTCTACACCAACACATAGCTGCCAAACACGCCAGAGTAACAGAGCCGCCGTACCAAGGCACACGTGCGCAACTCCACATTGTGGACGAGGGAGAGATTAGTCGGGCTGGTGTGCAAGGGGAAAGGGGAGGAGAGGGGAAGGATAGCGATGGAGAGAGAAAACACACGATTTGTTTTGTGTGCATAGGTCCTGAAATTTACTACTAGTAGAGTGGCCACAGGAGTACCTCGTGTCAGGAACCCATCATAACTTTGCTCTGACATGGAACCGCCTTCAACTCCTCTTTGTTGTTGCCCTCTTCCCCTGCCAACATTTTATTCTCTCAGAATGTACATCGTGTGGATATAGGTGAGCATATGTCTAAGCAAAATAAATATACTACTCCCACAATGCGTAAAAAAACACACCTTAATAAGTCCTATTATGTGGCCTACAATTTCACAACAACCTACAATTTACCTATAGTAGTTCAAATTTGATCTAATTCGATAAATCAACATAAAGTCATTCAAGTGGGCCGAGTTAGCTGGGGAGTTTGAGAACTCATAAACCGCGGGAAATCATAAGTACAACATTTTGTTAGTCCACTATATATGTGTGAATACTTGGGTTGTGGCATTCAGATCCAATATTCTTCGCACTTCCTTTATGGGAGAGAACGATCTCGTCATCCCACTCGGAAAATTGAGAATGTTCTTTTCTGGTAGTTGGACATTCACACCGACGACACTGCTTACTACTAGAAGATGCACCCATCTACCTTTGAAATGGTATTTAATTCAAGAGCAATCTATCGTGCTTACTTCTAGCTCAAGTTTGACCTAATTTCATTAAACGGTTAGGATGCAAAATCTTAGCAAGAAGATGAACCTGTCCTAAAAACTCTCGGTGGTTTCTGATATATATTAATTGACCCCCCGATGGGTACCTCCAAGAGCTTTTTCGTAAAACTTTCTAAGCAACCCACAATTTACTTGTAGTAGTCCAAATTTTACCTAATTTCGATAAATTGACATAAAATCATTCAAGGGGGTGAAGTTAGCTAGGAAATTTGAGAACTCCTTGATGACCCACAAGTATAGGGGGTGTATCATAGTATTTTTGATAAGTAAGGCTGTCGAACCCAACGAGGACCAGAAGGTGCTAGCTAGTGGTATGGATCAGGAATTCTCTACAAATACTTAGAAAACAGATTTTAGGTTTTTTGATAAAGCAAGTAAACAAAGTACGAGTAAACAAAAGACAGTAGGAATAAATGCAGCAAGTGGGCCAATCCTTTATGCAGCAAAGGTCAAGCCGGTTGTATTACTTAAGATGACCTTCTCGAGGACACATGGGAAGACTGTCAAGTGCTTTCGCTTCATATAGTTGATTAATCTTCTTTAGCTTGCTAAGTGTTGTGTGGGTGAACCTGTGCTAATGTACCGACCTTCCTAGGACTAATACATACTTGTGATTATACCCCTTGCAAACATCTGTAAGTACAAGAAAGTAATTAAGGTGGAAACCTAACACAACTTTAAACTCTAAGGCTCTTACGTCCCTTGTCCAATGGTTTTCTAACGGGGGTTCAGGTTTCTGTCACTCCTGCAACCCCTACGATTAGTACCCAAATACACAATGCATTCCCCTAGGCCCATATAGGTGAAGTGTCATGTAGTCGACGTTCACATGACACCACTAGAAGAAATACACCACAACTTAAATATCAAACTATTGAATCTTTCTCAACACAACTCCACTACTAACAACATGACTTCTCCCATGTTCTCAAGAACAAAATGAACTACTCACAAGACATCATATGGATCATAATCAGAGATGGAGTAATGATGTATAACAATCTGAACATAGACAATAATTCAATGGTTCACTCAATAGCATCAACTACAAAGAGTAATCAACACCGGAAAAATTTCCCCTATGAACTATGCAAGATTCAAACCAATTGTTACAGCTTGATGATGATGAGGGTGCTGATGGTGATGATGGTGGTGATGATGATGATGATCCCGATGAAGTCCAGCTTGATGGTGGTGTTGATGGTGACGATCTCCCCTCTCCGTGAAGGAATTCCGCCGGCAGAAATCTGTTTGCCGGAGAGATCTTTCTCTCTCGGTGTTTTCCGCCCCGTAGAGGCGGAGGAATCTTTCTGTGGTCGCTCCCCGAGTGTTAGGGGTTTGGGAGGATAATATACGCCAGAGGGGAGTGCTAGGGGTGGACTAGGGCGGCCACACCACCTGGTGGCGTGGCCTAGGCTGGCCCGCGCCAGGGGGTGGTGTGGCCCCCCTGTGGCCCATCTCTAGCCCCCCTTCTGGCTTCCTTCGTCTTCAAGAAAAATAGGATTTTCCATATATTTTCCTGGATTTTCTGATCTTCGCGAAATTTGCCTCCAAACAACACCTTTTCCATCAGAATCCTAACTGCAGCGGTCCATGCTCCAAAAGTCGTCAACCATGCAAAAACAAATGAAATAACATAAGTATCACCTCTTAATATGAAATATATCAATGAATAACAGTGAATTATGACATAGAATAGTGATGCAAAATGGATGTATCAACTCCCCCCAAGATTAGACTTTGCTTGTCCCCAAGGGAAATTAAACTCAATAAACATGACCTCGGGTTTATGGAGTGAAGAGTCGATAAAAGAATACGGACAAGAAGCATCACATTCATCAATACATAGATCATAATAGAAGACAACTCATTATTATATAACTTAACTTGGAATAAGTAAAGGAAACACAATAAAGATACATGAAGTAAATCATAATTGGTAATGGCAAACTTAGCTCTTCGTCAAAGAATAATTGATAATTTGCTGGAGTTCACAAATAATTGGTTTTCAATGATAGCTTTCAAAGTAGTAAACACCTAGATAAGAGCAATGTGCAAAACAAGGAACATAAGTAACATGATTGAATAAATCATCATTTGAATGAATGAAACACAACAACTCAAAATACGTGCTGAGATAGAAGGGGGTAGGTTTACTGACTCGACTAAAAAGTAAAAGAAAGGACCTTCGCAGAGGGAAGCAGGGATTGCAAGTCTCATAAAGAGCTCCCAAAAATTATGATACTTACTAGCTTTCAGCTCTCATTGCCCCTCATAGGCATCTTTAGTTGATTAAGGGTAAAGTGAGCAAATATGAGGATATGCATTGACAAGTTGTAAATCGATAATCTCATGTCCCTTGAATACGAGGGCCGCTCCTCATGCTACTCAAGTTTAGTCACCGGTAAGTTCTTGTCATCGTAAGCATATGTGTATCATAGAGAACTGCCAACGGGGGTACCCCTTGCCCGATGATACGGAAGAATCCCCATATCAAAATGACAAGGCAAGCAGACAACAAACATCTCAGCAATCTTCTTATTTACCATGGGAATATGGTGCTTTTTTCTCTCTTTCCTCTTTTCATAATCTATTTTTTCTTTTTCTCTTTTTCTCAGTATCGGACTCTTTTTATATAAGAAGAATGCTTCATAGATGCTCGTTATGGTTACGCTGCAGGTTTCCACCATGTCAGGATGGATTAGACCAGCGGCCCATGCGTTTCTCTAACACACATGCATAACTCCATGGACTTACAAGCTCCCCTTTCATTTCACACCGACGACATCCATAGACAAAAGAACATGATATCAACTAGGTACAAAGTACCAATGCGATGTTGAAAGTGTTCCCCGTGACAGCATGGTTCTGCTAATTCACAACTCACAAAGCGCAAGCATATACGCAACATAGATGGGCACAATGGTTCAAGTTTATTAGATGCGAGAAAGTAAAGTGTGCCATCAAGTTCGTGAGAGCTTTAATCACTAATTTTCACATAACAAGTTTAATTTGGGAGGTAGATAAAACAAGAATGTACTTGGAATAGCAATAATGCTAATAGGTAGGTATGGTGGACAAAAATGGCATGGGTTTTGGTTTAAAGGAGTGGATGCACGAGAAGAATTCCCTCTCAGTACAGGTTTTTGGCTAGCAAGGCTAGGTAGCAAGTACAAGAGTTGAAGTAAACAAACAAACATATAAGTGATAAAAACAAACATGCAATCTTCCTTGGAAGCACAAAAGATCTTAACTAGAGAATACTAGACTTATGAGCAAATCAAGAAAGAAAGATGATGAAATTATTTTTCTGTAGAGTACTTCTATCTTTTTCATTCAACTCTCAAAAATAGTGTGCTACTGACCGAGCCAGGTTTGCCAAAACCAACTAAATTAACTCAATGATCCCAAAGTGATACCAATACTAACAACAAGATCAATCATATAACCACGAATTGAAAACTAATATAAGCTATGCAAAAGAGTAAATGATAGAGCTTCTCATTAATATTCCTTAATGGCAACTCACACCAAGGGATACATATCTAACGAGAGAGGGGACACTTCCATAATGCAAACCATCATACATAATAACTTCTCTATTCATGATATGACTCTACTAAAAAAGGTAAAAAGATAGAAGATAGTGATGTGATACCGTGGCACTCCCCCAAGCTTGGAACAAACCAAGGGGATGCCAAACCTGATGACAAAATTACTCCTTTGGTGGTGGAGGTATCCTCTTGATGAGCTCTTTGATCAGTTTCCCCAAGTCCTCGATCTCGAAGGTGAGATTACGAATCAGTTGTGAGTTTTGCTCAATGCGGCTCATGATCATGTCGGGTTGAGAATTCCTTCCACACTCTTCCTCCTTGAAGTCTTCTTTTCCTGCATGGCTAGAACGAGGCAAATCCCAATTGGAGGGTAATTTCCCTTTGGGCATATTCTGGTATTGATGCTCATGGATAAGGGTATGGAAAGGATTCTTGGTCCATGGAGGAAGTGACCGTGGAGCCAAACAGTCACGCGGAGTTTCCCCCCAGTCTGCATCCGTGCAGTCCTTCTGATCCTGGCAGGGTTTGCCACCACTCCAATGCTTGAAATGGTAGTACCGGTGTGCTTTGCCTCCTCTTCACCTTCACTCTTGATCTCCTTCTCCTTCCCGAGGTGCTGGAGGTCTTTCTCCATAGGCTCCTTCCCTTTATCCTTGGTGGACACCATTGTGCTTCTAAACCTTCAAAGAGTATGTCCTGGCAGAAACAGATTGAAATGAAAACACAACGAAAACACGATATACAAACCTCGAGGGATCCAGAGGATTATATATTACGAAGTTTCATGACGAAAGGAAGGTACTTGGAGAAAACGAGTCGGAGGCGGAGTCTGGGGTGGCCACACCACGTGGTGGCGCGACCACGAGTGGGCTCGCGCCACAGGGTGGTCTGAGCCACCTTGGCTCCGTTTCCATCCCTCTTTCGCTTCGTAGCTTTCCTTATTGACTAAAAACTGCAAAAATATAGTTGGATAGTATTTTCGCGGAACTTTTCTTACCCGAACTGTTACCTATTTGAAAGCGGACTTTGCAGGTCTCTGAATTTGGTATCTAGTAGATTCTTCCGGAGTTAGAACTTGAATATTATCAATATCTTCATATTCATACACTTATTACTTGAGTCATAAAACCCTTCTCTTCCTTATTACACCATTATCTCCACTACCTGGAAATTTCTTTCACACAAAACTCCACACAGTTCTCATTAGCAACATTAGTATAAGTGAAGTGATAAAATCTTTTGATTTCAACTTCAACTGAAAACCATCAAAACATAAGCTACTGTAGCAATTCCTTCTGAAAACCCAAAAATAATTCAAAAAGGAAATCGAACAAAGAAGCAAATGCAAGAGTGACAAAATCTGTCAAAACAGACCAGCAGGTAAAGATCAATTTTTTCGAAAATCTTATGTTGCTCAAATCAAAAAGTGCAAAACTAACGAAAGTTAAATAACAACCTGGGTCCGGAGCACAAAAAATTACAGCTCAGTCCGACTGACAGAGATCTCTCACGAATTTTTACGGTGAAGCACAAAAATCTGTTTCGGGACAGCAACTTCCGCAAATATTACTTCTCTCTCATTAGAGGTTGATCTTGACACAAAAACCAAACAAAACGGATAAGGAGCGGTTATTACCGAAGTAATAACTTCCAAGACTCAAAGATACAAAAACAAACTGAAAGCAAAAACAAATTGGGTTGTCTCCCAAAAAGCTCGTTCTTCATAGCCATTAAGATGGGCATGATAATTTTGATGATGCGCACTCAGGAATATGAATTGAAGTGAAAGAGAGCGTTAAGAAGCAAAAACACACACACATTTAAGTCTAACCCAGTTCCTATGCAAGTGAATTTTGTAAACAAACAAGTTGTTGAAACCAGAGGCTACTTGCATAAGAAGGCAAAAGAAGTGCAACATAAGAACTTTCAGCATAAAACGAGGAAACTTGATATTATTGAGATACATAAGAACAATTTTCCCTCTCTCATAATAACTTTCAATATCATGCATAAACTTAACAATATAACTATCACAAGGGCCATCATAGCAATGATCGCTTATTCTAACAGAAAACACAGGAATACTAGCTCTCATAACACTACTTTGTGAAACAATATTAGAGGTATCCTTACAAAGGATAGTGTGTCCCTCTTCTTCATATTTAGTAACAAAGTCTTTCACATTTGCTATTATAGGTTCATCAACCATTTGTTTATCAGGTTCAACAGCTTTATTTGCACTTTCATTAACCATACTAGCTATCATAGAATGTTCCTTTATCTTAACTGGGAGATGCATTTTCTCAATATAAGGTTCAGGTAAGACATGGTTAGCAGTATAAACTTCAGTATTTCTTGCAGGAACACTCTTAGCAACATCTTTATAAGGTTCATGATACTTATTCCACTTCTTTCTAGGCACTTCAATATAGGAAGCAAAAGCCTTAAAATAAGAAGCAATAGACCATAAGCATTTTTAATATTTTGAAAGTCATCAGTTCCCATAAAAGATTTAATGCATTCATAATCATAATTTATACCTGACTTTCTACCTTTGTCATTCTCCCAAGCTTTAGCATTGTCTTGAATATGGTCCAGAAGATCCCATTTAGCTTCTTCCATGCGAGTGAATGATCCAGCACAAGAAGCATCCAATAAATCTTTATCATGAAGAGAAAGCCTTGCATAAAAGTTATTGATAATAATATTGTTGGGGAGCTCATGAATGGGACATTTGAGCATTAGTAACTTCAATCTCCCCCAAGTTTGAGCTGTACTCTCTCCATGAAGAGGCCAAAAGTTGTATATTTGATTCTGATCTTTATGAATCTCACTAGGAGGATAAAACTTTGAATAAAAGAGAGATACTATTTCCTCCCATTCCAGAGCTTGACCATTCTTCAGCAGCTTATACCATTCCTCAACTCTTCCTTTCAGTGATAATGAGAATAACTTCTTCTTAACTTGATCCGTAGTAATACCTGCACACTTGAACAACCCGCCTAATTCGTGTATAAAGAGTAAATGATCACCAGGATGGACAGTTGCATCCCCAACATAGTAGATATCCATAACATGATCAATAATTCTTATAGGTATTTTGAAAGCATCAATTTCAGCAGGTGGTGGTTTATCTACTACCTTAGCAGTGGTAGTAGCATTACCAAATAAGAAACTCAACGAATTATCCATAACAAAAATAAAGCAACTAACAGAAGTAAATAATACTCACAGTAGAAGTTTCCTTTACCAGTTCCACTCTCCAATAGCGCATCACTCCCCGGCAACGGCGCCAGAAAATAGTCTTGATGACCCACAAGTATAGGGGGTGTATCGCAGTATTTTCAATAAGTAAGAGTGTCGAACCCAACGAGGAGCAGAAGGTGCTGGCTAGTGGTATGGATCAGGAATTCTCTGCAAATACTTAGCAAACGGATTTTTAGGGGTTTTTGATAAAGCAAGTAAACAAAGTACGAGTAAACAAAAGACAGTAGGAATAAATGCAGCAAGTGGCCCAATCCTTTATGCAGCAAAGGACAAGCCAGTTGTATTACTTAAGATGACGAAACGTTCTCGAGGACACACTATCCTTTGTGTCTTAAGTGGCCTAATCCTTTATCGGAAGACTGTCAAGTGCTTTCGTTTCATATAGTTGATTAATCTTCTTTAGCTTGCTAAGTGTTGTGTGGGTGAACCTATGCTAATCTACCGACCTTCCTAGGACCAATACATACTTGGGATTATACCACTTACAAACATCCGTAAGTACAAGAAAGTAATTAAGGTAAAAAGCTAACCACAGCTTTACACTCTAAGACCCTTACGTCCCTTGTGCAATGGTTTCCTAACGGGTGTTCAGGTTTCTCTTACTCCGGCAACCCCTACGATTAGTAGCCAAATACACAATGCATTCCCCTAGGCCCATATAGGTGAAGTGTCATGTAGTCAACGTCCACATGACACCACTAGAAGAAGTACACCACAACTTAAATATCAAACTATTGAATCTTTCCCAACACAACTCCACTACTAACAACATGACTTCTCCCATGTCCTCAAGAACAAAACGAACTACTCACAAGACATCATATGGATCATGATCAGAGATGGAATAATGATGTATAACAATACGAACATAGACAATAATTCAATGGTTCACTCAATAGCATCAACTACAAAGAGTAATCAACACCGAGAAAGTTTCCCCTATGAACTATGCAAGATTCAACCCAATTGTTACCGCAATATGGAGATGATGATGAGGGTGTTGAGGGTGATGATGGTGGTGATGATGATGATGATCCCGATGAAGTCCAGCTTGATGGTGGTGTTGATGGCGACGATCTCCCCTCTCCGGGAAGGAATTCCCCCGGCAGAAATCTGTGTGCCGGAGAGATCTTTCTCTCTCGGTGTTTTCCGCCCCACAGAGGCGGCGGAATGTTTCTGTGGTCGCTCCCTGAGTCTTAGGGTTTCAGGAGGATAATATATGCCAGAGGGGAGTGCCAGGGGTGGACCAGGGCGGCCACACCACCTGGTGGCACGGCCTAGGCTAGCCCGCGCCAAGGGGTGGTGTGGGCCCCCTCTGGCCCATCTCCATCCCCCCTTCTGGCTTCCTTCGTCTTCTAGAAAAATAGGATTTTCCATATATTTTCCCGGATTTTCTGATCTTCGCGAATTTTGCATCCAAATAGCACCTTTTCGATCAGAATCCTGACTGCAGCGGTCCATACTCCAAAAGTCATCAACCATGCAAAAACAGATGAAATAACATAAGTATCACCTCTTAATATGAAATATATCAATGAATAACCGTGAATTATGACATAGAATAGTGATGCAAAATGGACATATCACTCGACAAACATGGGAAGTCGTAAGTGCATCATGTTGGTCCACTATATATGTCTGAAAACTTGGCTTATGGCATGCAGATCCATATTCTTCAGACATTCTTTATGGGAAACAAAAATCTCTTCATCACTCAAAAAATTGAGAATGTTCTTTCCTCAAATTGTTGGAAACTCATATTAATGGAATTGTTTACTACAACAAGATGCACCTATCTACCTCCGAAAATACATTTAATTCAAGAGCAATCTATCATGCTTACTTGTAGCTCAAGTTTAACCTAATTTCATTAAATTGTCAAGATGCAAAATCTTAGCAAGAAGTTGAACCTATCGTCAAAACTCTCAGTGGTTTCTGATATATGAATTGTACTATGAACCCCCGATGGATACCTCCAAAAGATTTTTCATAAAACTTTCAGAGAAGCCTACAATTTACTTGTGGTAGTTCAAATTCGACCTAGATCGACATAATGTCATTCAAGTGGGTAGAGTTAGCTAGTAAGTTCGAAAACTCATAAAACATGGGAATCATCGGTACAACATGTTGGTCCACTATATATAAATGTTTGTAAACTTGGATTGTGGCATTCAAATCCAATATTCTTCAGACTTTTCTTTATAGAGATTAACTACCCCGATCATCATCCCACTCGTAAAATTGAGAATTTTGTGTCCTGATAGTTGTAAAATCACACCGACGACACTGTTTACTACAAGAAAATGCACCCATCTACCTATGAAAAACATTTATTTCAAGAACAATCTATACCGCTTACTTGTAGCTCATGTTTGACATAATTTTGTTAAACTATCAAGATGCAAAATCTTAGCAAAAGTTGAACCTGTCGTCAAAATAGTTGGTGGTTTCTCATATATTAATTGTGACCCTTGGATGGGTACCTCCAAAAGATTTTCTGCAAAACTTTCAGAGAAAAACCTACAATTTTGCTTATAGTTTAAAATTTGACCTAATTTTGATAAATCGACATAAATTCATTCAAGTAGCTGGAGTTATCTTGGAAGATTGAAAACTCATAAAACACGGGAATCATTTGTACAACATGTTTGTCCATTATATATGTTTGTAAATTTGACTTGTGGCATTCATATCCAATATTCTTCGGACTTTTATTTACGGAAAAGAATGATCTCATCATCACTCGAAAAATTGAGAATGTCATTTCCTAATAGTTGGACACTCACATTGACGACATATTGTTTACTATAGGATAAGATGCACCCATCTACCATGAACTTACATTTAATTCATCAAGAGCAATCTATCACGCTTACTTTTAGCTCAAGTTTAACTTAATTATGTTAAACTATCAAGATGCAAAATCTTAGCAAGATGTTGAGGTTGTCGTCAAAACTCTCGGATGTTTATGATATATTAATTGACCCCGCGATGGGTACCTCCAAAAGCTTTTTCATAAAACTTTCAAATCAACATACAATTTACTTGTAGTTTGAATTCGACCTAATATAACTTTGAAAGGACATTTAATTTTGTTAAATTTTTGGCTCATGACATCACTCAAGAAATTGCGAATGTTCTTTCCTGATAGTTGGAAACTCACACTGACAAAATTGTTTACTACAATTAGATGCACCCATCTACCTCTAAAAAGACATTTAATTCAAGAGAAATCTATCGTGCTTACTTGTAGCTCAAGTTTAACCTCAATTCGTTAAATCGGCAAGAAGTCTCTGAAGTGTGCAAAATTATCTAGGAAGCTTGGAAATTGCTAGGACTAAAAACTTGGGTATTACATATAAGAAACCATTGTCCACTTTGTGTGATATAAAATTGGGGTGGTTAGATTTTCTTTTAACTATGGTTAATCCCAAAGGAGCGAGTTTCTTGAGTTAACACGATCAGTGTAAGAACAAGTTACATCAAGGACCTCATAATAAATGAAAATTGCATCCAAGTCCATGCATTTAGCACAAGGAGCCTAAACCTTAAAACCCTAAATCCCCAAACCGTAAACCCTAAACAAATGTCTACTCATTTGCCTAAAAATGTGTGGTGTGGCAATCTCTCGTGTGGCAAGTTTAATGAGCCCTAGCTCGTCTAGTCGACTCGTTTGAGCTTGGTTTTCTTTCTTAATGAACTTATGTGGGTAACATTTTTTTGCTCGTTAATGTTAGTGCTAAACAATACTATAGTTAATGAGTTTCATGAGTTACTCGTGAAGACCTCGGTCACAATAAAGAGCTGAGAAAGTGCGTTCGCCTAATTTTTGTATGCCAGTTATTTAATTGTGTACCATGTACTATATATACAAGAGAGAGAGAGATCTAATAACCAGTGGTTGGATGGTTCTGAGTGAAGTGATACTACCCCTAGCCCACCAGAGTTCAAACCCCATCAGGTTTGGCACTTTGGTGTCTCATAAAAGGTGTATTATTCATAAGTGGGAAGCGATGTCCCTGTCTATAGCTTGGTGTGTATGGTGACTTTGTCAAGGGAAAGCCCCACCGCAGATTATTCTCAAGACACAGTCTTTCGTAGGTGGTCATATAGAGGCAGGGCGTGAGCATGCGTTCATAGGGGTGAGTGTGTGTATGCATTTGTGAGTGTCTATGTTTTGTATTCGGTTTTCGAAAAAATTGTGAGGGGCTGATACATTGCAAATGTATCTATAATTTTTGATGTTCCATGCTTGGTTTTATCTACTTTCTTGTGTTTTGTCCACACTTTGGAGTACTTTTCATATGATTTCTTGGACTAACCTATTAAAAAGAGCCACAGTGCCAGTTGCCTGTTTTCTGCTGTTTTTTGGTTCCAGGAAGTCAGAAAATGAATATTCTCGGAATTGGACGGGACAAAAGCCAAAGTTGATATTTTACCAGAAGACTCACGGAGCCAGAATACGAGACGGAGGAGGGCCAGGGCCTGGCCACACCATGTGGTGGCGCGGGCTAGCCCTGGCCATGCCACCAGGTGGTGTGGGCCCCTCTAGCCTCCACCGACCTCGCCCCTTCGCCTATATATTCCTCCAGATGTGAAAACCCTAAAGAGTCAAGCCTCTAGCCACGAAAAGTTCCGCAGCGCCGTCGCCACCGAAGGGGAGATTCAGGGTACAAAAAGTCTCTGTTCCGGCACCCTGCCAGGATGGGGAAGTGCCCCCGAAGCCATCTCCATCGATATCCACCGCCATCTCCATCGACATTGCTGATTCCCTTGATGTGGAGGGAGTAGTTCTCTCTCGAGGCTAAGGGTTCTACCGGTAGCTATGTGTTCATCTATCTCTCTATGCATGATCATATTGTGATTATGAGCTTTGTAATCAAGTAGATCTACCTTGCTACACAAGTGCTTTAATAGATCTCTGCTCTCTCCATGTGTGTGAAAGTGACAGCGTGCGCACCATGGTGACACTTAGGCTAGAGATTACAAATACTTGTGATGAGTTATATTTGGAGTTGGATGTCTTTATGAAATTGTGGTGTTTGTTAGACTCATCTAGTACTTAAGGTGATAGTTTGGGGTTATCTAGATGGGAAAGGCTTACTTTGAGGAGTGCTGTTATAGCCCTACCATCGATTAGAGTGTCCAACCGGAGAGTAGTTAAGAGTAGTATCATAAGAAGAATATATTTATATGAGAGTGTTCACTAGTGAAAGTATGATCCCTAGGCCTTGTTTCTAAGCATTGATATACCGTTTGCAATTAGATCTGTTACATGTTTACTTGCTTCCATCTTTATTTCAGTTTTACTTTAGTCTCTTCCACGCCTTCAAGCTATCTTCTATCACCGTTACCACTTGTATTTCACTATCTCTTCACCGAACTAGTGCACCTATACACCTAACAAGTGTATTGGGTGTGTTGGGGACACTTGAGACTTCTTGTATCTTGATTGCAAGGTTGCTTGAGAGGGGATACCTTTGACCACTTCCTCCCTGAGTTCGATAAACCTTGGGTGATCCACTTAAGGAAAACCTTGCTGCTGTTCTACAAACCTCTGCACATGGAGGCCCAACAACTGTCTACAAGAATAGAAGTGCGTAGACATCAAGCGATTTTTTGGCGCTGTTGTCGGGGAGGTAAGGTAAAAGGTATTCACACCGGAGGATTAAAGAAGAAGAACCTCCCACAGCAAACGCCTATTTTCTGGTGTGAGTACTCGAAGTTATTTCCTTTAGATTCTGCAATTTTGTCTTTTTGTTTCTTGTTTTCACTAGTTAGGCTTAATGGAAAACAACAACAAAATTAGAGAGCTTTATAGGATTTATCTTGAGTTAGGACATGAAGTGTTTGAAGAGAAAATTCAAAAACCTATGGAACTTTATTTGCATGCTAATAGCAATGTTGTTAGTTTGAATTCTTTGGACACCATTATTGCTAATGCTATGGAAAATTCTAAGCTTGGGGAAGCTAGTTTTGATGAGCATGATATTTTTAGTGCCCCAAACATGGAGGAGAAAATTTACTTTGATGATACTATGCCTCCAATATATTATGATTACAATGATGAATATGATATTTTCAGTCCACCTACTATTGAGAAGGAAATTAATTATGACTATAATATGCCTCCTATATTTGATGATAAAGGTGATGAGAATAATAATGATAGCTATTTTGTTGAATTTGCTCCCACTACAATTAATAAAAATGACTATGCTTATGTGGAGAGTAATAATTATTATATGCATATGGCTCATGATAAGAATGTTTTATGTGATAGTTATATTGTTAATTTTATTCATGATGCTACTGAAAGTTATTATGAGAGAGGGAAACATGGTTTTATGTATCTCAATAATATTAGGTTCCCCTCTTTATGTTGAAAGTCTTGAAGTTGCACTTGTTTTGCTTTATTATGCTTGTTGCTTTGTGCTTTCATGACTTGTTTCTTTACAAGATTCCTATGCATAGGAAGTGGTTTAGACTTAAATATGTTTTGAATTTGCTTCTTGATGCTCTCTTTTACGTCAATTCACATTTCTTATGTGAGCATCTTCTCAAACTATCATGCCTAACTTAAAGGCGTTAAAGAAAAGTACTTATTGGGAGATAACCCAAAGGTTTTAGATCAGTCTTAGAAGTTATTATCTCTGTAATAAACTCTCCTTATCCCTTTTATTTAATTTTTGTGCCAAGAGTAACCTCTAATGAGAGAGAAGTAATGATTGGGAAAGTTGTTGTCCCGAAACAGATTTCTGTGCTTCACCGTAAAAATTCGTGTAAAATCTATGAACGTATTTTTGAGGCATGAATTTTTGTGCTTCTGCCCCAGGTTAGTATCTAACTTTCGTTAGTTCAACACTTTTTGATTTGAGCAACCGAAGGTCTTCGACAAAATTCGTATTTACCTGCTGGTCTGTTTTGACAGATTTCTGCCATTATTTCCATTTGCTTCTTATTGGTTCCTTTTTGAGTTCTCTTGGGGAACTGAGCTTTTTGAGGGAAGTGCTACAATAGCTAGTGTTTTATTGGAAGTTTTATTGGTTTTAGAACTGAATCTTAAGACTTATTATCTTGAGTGCACTAATGTTGCTAATAAAGATTGTGTGAAGTTTTGTATGAAGGAAAAATTCCAGGTGTATAGATGGAATAAGTAATGGGATAAAGGATGGACTAAAGCTCAAGCTTGGGGATGCCACGCATGTCACCCCAAGAAATATCCAAGAAGTACAAGCGTCAAAGCTTGGGGATGCCCAAGGCATCCCCCTCTTCGTGAATAAAAATCACAGGTTTCTTCCAAACACATAATTTTTATTGTTTCATGCACAATTGTGTTGTTCTTGGAGCGTCTTATTTTTCGTTTTTCATTTTGGTTTTCTTTTGCTTGGTTTGTTTAGTTTGCTGAATAAATTGGTTGGACCCCCTCTTTCATGCCTTGGTTTTCAAATAGTTTCGTTTGGTTTGGAAAAGAGTAGGAAAGTTCATGCTTAAGTGTTAAAGATAGCTTGTTTTTGACTGTGGCCTATGCTTTGTCATGCCATGCTTGATTTTGTTTTGGATTTATGCGTAGTATTCTTTGCTGTAGCATGACTTGTTATAAACAATTGAGATTGCTTAATGTGCCTTGGATGAACCATGCGTTGTTTTAGCATATTAAAGCATAGTATAGTGGTATTCTCCATTGATGCTTTATTTGGGTTGACTTGGCGCATGCTCACACCATGTTATGACTATCTCAAGTCACCATAGCCTTTATGATCCTTTAGTTTTCAACTTGTAGTATCATTTTATGCTTTGATCAATGATGTTTTGTCGCTCTACATGATTATGGCCATTATTGCTCTCTTAGTTTGTCGCTCCCAGTCTTTTGCTAGCCTCAACAACAAAGCATGAGTTCCACTCATGCATCCAACTCCCTAAACCAAGTTATTCCAAAGAGTCCACCATACCTACCTACTAGCTTATGCTATTCCAAGTATATTCATGCTTTTGTTTACCTTCCAAATTAAACTTGTTATGAGAAAACTAGTGATTAAAGCTCTCACGAACTTGATGGCACACTTTACTTTTTGCATCTAATAAACTTGAACCATTGGGTCCGTCTTTGTTGCGTATATGCTTGCGCTTTATAAGTTGAAATTAGCAGAACCATATTTCATGGGGAACTCTTTCAACATTGCACTTGTACTTTGTACCCCGTTGATATCATGTTCTTTTGCTTATGGATCCCGGCGGTGTGAAATAAAAGTGGAACTTGTAAGATCATGGAGTTTGTATGTGTGCTAGAGAAACGCCTGGGCCGCTAGCCTAAGCCATGCCTAATCATGGTCGAAACTTGCAGCATCACCATAATGAGCACTCTATGAAGCAGCCTCAATAAAAACCTATGCAAATAGTAAATAAAAAGATCACGGAGATGCTCATTGTCTACTTGCCTTGTCATTTTCATTATGGGAAAGCTCCCGTATCATGTGCAACGGGTACCCCGTTGGCGGTTCTTAATGATACACATGTACTTACAATTACAAGAGCTAACTCGTGACTGAAGTTGAGTAGCATGAGGATCGGTCTTCGTAAGTAAGGGGCATGATATTTCGGTTTATAACTTGTCAAGCATATCCTCTTAGTTGTGTCACTTTAACCTTAATCACCTTCAAGATGCTTATGATAGGGGTAATGAGAGCTGAAAGCTAAAAAGTACCATAATTTTTGGAAGCTCTTTATGAGACTTGAATCCCTACTTCCTTTTACAAAGGCTTTTCTTCCGCCATTATATTGAGTCTCCACCTTATATCTTTATGCACCTACTTTGAGAGTATAGTGGCCATTCTTAGTTCTATGTGCATTGTCCCAAGACTAGTTGATTGATGCATAACTTGATATTGCTTGTTTTAAACTATTGTATCTAGTCACTCTTATGAACTTTGAAGGTGTCATATGCATTTATATTTCCTACTCTATGAGGGACAAGCTGAATGCTATTATGCTATGTTTTCTTTATGTGAAACAAACAAACGTCTTGCAAAGCATTGTTATTCATGAATCTTTTGTTTATGTCTTTTCATGTTGCAACATAGTTGCTACGCCTTATTGTTAGAACTTTGTCTTTCATGTTATGATTGAAGTACTTTGATCCCAGCTTTGAATGTTTTGCAAATACTTTGATCAAGTTTATGATGGTGCATGTCACCTCAAAAATTATTCTTTCTTTTTATCACTTACCTACTCGAGGACGAGCAGGAGTTGAGCTTGGGGATGTTGATACATTGCAAATGTATCTATAATTTTTGATGTTCCATGCTTGGTTTTATCTACTTTCTTGTGTTTTGTCCTCACTTTGGAGTACTTTTCATATGATTTCTTGGACTAACCTATTAACAAGAGCCATAGTGCCAGCTGCCTGTTTTCTGTTGTTTTTGGTTCTAGGAAGTCAGAAAATGAATATTCTCATAATTGGACGGGACAAAAGCCAAAGTTGATATTTTGCCGGAAGACTCACGGAGCCAGAATACTAGATGGAGGAGGGCTAGGGCCTGGCCACACCATGTGGTGGCGCGGACTAGCCCTGGTCACGCCACCAGGTGGTGTGGGCCCCTCTGGCCTCCATCGACCTTGCCCCTTTGCCTATATATTCCTCCAGATGCGAAAACCCTAAAGACTCAAGCCTCCAGCCACGAAAAGTTCCACAGCGCCACCGCCACCGAAGGGGAGATTCGGGGGACATAAAGTCTCTGTTCCGGCACCCTGCCGGGATGGGGAAGTGCCCCCGGAGCCATCTCCATCGATCTCCACCGCCATCTCCATCGCCATTGCTAATTCTCATGATGAGGAGGGAGTGGTTCTCTCTCGAGGCTAAGGGTTCTACCAGTAGCTATGTGTTCATCTCTCTCTCTATGCATGATCATATTGTGATCATGAGCTTTGTAATCAAGTAGATCTACCTTGCTACTCAAGTGCTTTAATAGATCTCTGCTCTCCCCATGTGTGTGAAAGTGACAGCATGCGCACCATGGTGGCACTTAGGCTAGAGATTACAAATACTTGTTATGAGTTATATTTGGAGTTGGATGTCTTTATCAAATTGTGGTGTTTGTTGGACTCATCTAGTACTCAAGGTGACAGTTTGGGGTTATCTAGATGGGAAAGGCTTACTTTGAGGAGTGATGTTATAGCCCTACCATCGATTAGAGTGTCCAACCGGAGAGTAGTTAAGAGTAGTATCATGAGAAGAATATATATTTATATGAGAGTGTTCACTAGTGAAAGTATGATCCCTAGGCCTTGTTTCTAAGCATTGATACACCGTTTGCAATTAGATCTGTTACATGTTTGTTTGCTTCCATCTTTATTTCAGTTTTACTTTAGTCTCTTCCACGCCTTCAAGCTATCTTCTATCACCGTTACCACTTATAATTATCTATACCACTTGTATTTCACTATCTCTTCACCGAACTAGTGCACCTATACACCTGACAAGTGTATTTGGTGTGTTGGGGACACAAGAGACTTCTTGTATCTTGATTGCAGGGTTGCTTGAGATGGGATACCTTTGACCACTTCCTCCCTGAGTTCGATAAACCTTGGGTGATCCACTTAAGGGAAAACTTGCCGCTGTTCTACAAACCTCTGCACTTGGAGGCCCAACAACTGTCTACAAGAATAGAAGTGCGTAGACATCAGGGGCCTTTGGTTTGTATTGAGTTTTGCTCAGTTATCCAAAAGTACCTATGATTTAATTTAAACTAGGTCAATAAGAGCATGTGTAACATTGGAATTTTGGGGTGTACTATAAGAGAATCTTTTTCTTACTAGACCTAGGTCTAAACAATGGAGAGGGTGAGTCTAGCTAAGTTTTTTGGACCCTAGGTCTATTCAAGACACATGTCTAAGGGAATCAAATGGCAGTCGAACCCACTCATTAGTGTCTAGAAGGTTTTCTTTATTGTTTCTTTCTATTCAGATGAGTGGGTCCCCTATCTGGTCTAAACGGTGGAACACATTTTTATTTTCTTAGTCACGAGCCTAGTAAATTTCTAAGCTACATCTAGTAAGGGCGTGTGCAGTGTCTAAAAGTAGCTAAGAAAACTACTTTTGCTCTAGCGTTTAGAACTAAAGTGGGTCCACACAGCCATGCTAAAAATAAAAAGAAAAATAGACTGTTATCCACTGACTAGTGGGCCCTCATGCCAATTTATTCTCTTAGACATAAGTCTAGCACTAGACTCACGCTGAAAAATCTTTTTGTTAGCACCACCCACTCCATCGTTTAGACATATGTTTAAGACTTCATGTCGTGCTTGTCTGATGTCTGGGGCCTATGCACTCACTACCCTTGGGGCCCCGTTGTTATTAGTGGTCTAATTATATCCTATAGTAGCAAAAGAATGTTAGGTCTGACTCCTCAAGATCTTCTTTCTCGATGAAGCCTTAATGCTCGTCTTTGAAGGATGATTACGAGGGCCGTAGGAGGCGATGTTCCCATCGATAGAGAGGTGCCAATGGTGACTTCGTCAAGCTCATGCCCCACCGGACCAGTCTGAAGGCACAATCTTTCAGAGGTGCTCATAGGGGTAGGATGTCTGTTCATGCATTCGTAGGGGTCAGTGTGTGTATGCATTTGTGAGCGTGTGCATTTTGTATTGGGTTTTCACAAAAGAGAGAAAGAGATATGGCCTTCCGTTTATATTAAGATTTGCTCGGTTTCCCAAAAGTAACTATAATGGTCACTTGTGTCTAGGGTCTATGGGCTCAGTACCATGGGGCCACATTATTAGTGGTTCAGTTACATCCCATAGCAGCCAGCGAATGTGAGCTCCAAAACCCCTAGAACTTCCTTCACCATGAAGCCTCGGTGCTCGGATTTGAAGGATGGTTATGAGGGTAGTGAGAGGCAACATTCCTGTCAATATATAGCGAGGTGCCTATGGTGACTTCCTCAAGCTCAAGCCCCACCGGATCAGTTTCAAGATCCAGTCTTTCTGAAGTGCTCATAGGTGTAGAGTGTCCGCACCTGCATTCATAGGGGTGAGTGTGTGTAAGCATTTGTGAGCTTCTCCATTTTGTAGTGGGTTTTTGCAAAAAGAGAAGGGGGCTTTGGTTTATTTATTTATTGAGTTTTGATCTGTTTTCCAAAAGTACATGCAATACAAGTCAAACTAGGTCAGTGTTGTTTGGGGTCCCACGGGCTCTCTAGCACGGGCCCCAGTAATCCTAGTCGAGTTAAATCGAATAGTAGCTAGCGAATGTGAGCACCGGCTCCCCTGCCTCTTCCTTCTCCATGAAGCCTTTGCGCTAGGCTTTGAAGACCCGGTTGTTTTTCGAGCAATGTCGGTGGATTCAGTCATGCCGGTACGACGAACGACGGGGGATCTTCATGCGCAAGGCGGCCAGGTTAGGGTAAGTACGCCAGAGTTCACGGTCTCAGTTTATTTTCTCGAATTCATCTTATGGATTCTCTCCTTTTGGGGGTTTTCTGCCCGTCACGATTGACGATGTTTCCTGGGTTCAGATGCCGGCATGGATGGTAGACGTGGAGTGGTACAACATCGTTACCGATGCGGATCTCCGACTCTAGGGTGACTGCGACCTGGCGCCCCATCACCGGGTCGTGTTCGAGGGAACGAACTTCAGCCACAGGTTCTTGGGTTGCAACTACGAATGTGAGCGCGGGATATTCGTCCACTGGGTCGATCTACCGCACTCACTTTTTCTACGGCACGCGATGATGTCTCTGTGGTTACAGCTCGAGATCCATGGTGACCTCAGAGAGGAGGAGCAGAAGCGCCATCAGATGCATGTCGAGGAGATGGCTGTAGAGTTAGCGGATGTCTCCAACTCACTGCACTCAGTCGTAAATAGGATAGATGCTCTTAGATTTGGGTAAGTAGAGTTGGACATTAGGTTCTACACCATGTATGGTCTACAATCTAGATATTTAGCAGCCTTAGGATGCTTTTGGTGGCTGGCTATAGATTCCACTAATAATTAAGTAATACCTTTTTTTACTAGTACTCACCATCTCATAGTAGTGCCACATTAAATTACACTAGGTTAATTAATATGGGAGTAGTTGAAAGTCTACTAACAGCCTGTCTGGAGTTTGTGGTTTCTACTAATGTAGATAGTTTATTTGTTACTTCTATCTCTATCTATATACGAGTATCGCTACATTTTTTGCACATTTTTGCACCTCCCCCACCGCGCACCTTCTTTACCCAGTAGCATCCACCTTTCCATCGCATCAGCGTGATCTCCGGTGAGTCCACAACCATCTGAATAGTTGTTTAGGTGATTGCTATTTGAAATAGTATATTTATATGCCACATTAGGAAACTGGGATCACTATGGATGTAACCATGGAATTAGTTATAAGGTCCACTGAAAATAGGTAAGTATAACTTGCCAAGAAGAGTCTTATGAAGATGGGAAGCTTTCCCACTGGCTTTATTTCACAAAACGGTCCTCTGCTGAATAATGCAGTTGTAATTTACTACATATCATTCATAAACAGATAGTTGTTTGTTGGTGTCCTACATTGCTGAGTTCTTTAAATTATATTTTTTGGTAAAGGGGAACATGTCCAATCGTTGGCATCAGATTAATGCACGTATCCTTCTTTGCATTGCAAAGTTGATGTGCTCTTTCCTAAAATTTATTGATTTTGCTTCATTTAATTTAGCATCATGCACATGTCCCACACGTGGAGGAGGCATTATCGAGTGAAAAGTGTTTTTATTTATCCATCTGCTTTGCTAGAATTTCAGTAACCTACGCTTTGTCTCCGAAAACAATTTTTTCGATAAAGAGTGCTTTATTACTTAAAATGTCCCCTAAAATATATTGATCATTTTTGTTGCATCATGATTTGCAGAAACAAAGTCATTCTTATATGTTGCCGCTTACTAAGGCCAGGACTGCTCATGTGCCAGCTAAGAAGGCAAACCCTAGAGTACGACCCTTTTCATGTCGGTTCTGTTTCCTATGTTTGGGCAATATGCCTCTGTGGTTCTTTGACATTTGCGGAACCACTGTGGAGCTTGCATGATGTGTGTAGCTGAATTTGGATTTTTATCTTTGAAACAAGAATATGGTTTATGTTTTTTGAAACAAGAATCTGGTTTAATTTTGGATTTGTTATCTACAATTTCCACCTTATTCATATCGCTCATGGCGTATTGGTGCTGGTCACTATAAGGATTTGACAATTGCCCATCTCTGAGAGAAATACAAAGCTCATAGACACATGATTGCGTGCCTTCAAGAGAAAGAGAAACACCAGGACGAACAGATCAAATGCCTAAAAGAAGAAGTGCCCACATCCACTAAGTGGATATCTGATTTGACTGCAGGATGGAATACATCAATTTCAGTTGCTCATGATGTTGCTGTTGATTTTCAAAGTTCATGCCTGACAACTTAGTTCCTGAGTCACCTGATGTGGATGGCAACGAGCTGATTGTCTAGGCATACGACCAGATCTTGGAACAGGTGGGAATGCGAGCTGACAATCTTAGTGTTGTGCATTGTGCATTGTGTTGTTTACTTAATTCTAATGATGCACTTGTCCTACCAGCTTTGGTGGAAGAACATATGCAACAATCAACGACTTGCCGAGCGATGCATTTGGTCAGATTCTTGTCAAGCTTCCTTCGCACCCATCCTACATACTGAGGGAATCAGTCGCCCAAAAGCGTTTGATGGACTTCATGGGAAGCAACGATTTCAAAAGGCAAACCTTGGATTTTTCACCAACAGCTCCGAGGACGCTTGATTCTTAACAGATCATAATCTTGACCAATCCATCTTCCAAAAGCTGAATAGCCTCGTGGAAGTACATAAAGCCTACAAACCATATGTACTCGGATGTCGCAATGGTACTGTGCTACTTCATTATTCGCAAGGGTCTAACATGATAAAGGCCTAGGATCCAATTAGTGGAAGTGAAATAGTGATACCAGAACCACAAATTTGGTGGAGACGTGAGTATGATAGTGGCACAATTCTCTGTTCAAGAAACCATGGGAAATTGTCTTCACACTATTGTAGCAATTTCTAGGTTGTTTGGATAGTAACCAATGGTAACCAAGCACTGGTCTAGAGGTACTCATCCCAGTTAGGAAAATGGGAGGACTAGATTGAACCTGTCGAGATGCTGGCTAAGATCAATCCTAGTCCATCAACTCTCATAGGGGACATTTTGTATTGGCGAACAATGAACTCCAGATATATAATTGCCTTCAATAACATGACAACAAAACTATGTTATATTGAGTGCCCCCATGAGACACATGATATTTCCAGATGCAATTTTGTCATTGCTAAGGGGCATAATGGAGATGTTGTCATAGCGGTTATAAGAGACTTCACTCTAAACATGTGGTCCAGTTCAAGATCATCAACAGGCAAATGGGAAGCTTGGGTGCCTCATATAAAGGTTCAGTTGGATACTCTCCTTGGATTTGAGAAATCATGGGCATATGGTGGGAAAGATGAAGTAAGGTTACTCTACGCATTTGAGGATAGAGAAATGGTGGTTATATGGGCGAAGGAGGGAGTATTCAAATTAGATCTTAGCAGCATGAAGTCTAAAAAGTCCAGATCTCGTAAACGTTGGTGTACTTTAGATCCCTACATAATGACACCTAGTTAGTGTATTCATTCATGTGCAACCCTTGAATTTTTGTACACCTATGATTTTGCTGATCATTTTGTTCATTTCCTTTAGCAATTGACATGATTTGGAGTGCTAAATCAAAGAAACAAAAAGGAAGTCATGTTAGCAACATACCTGATTCAGACTACAACATCAAGGAGATGAAAACAACACTCGAATGAATAAGCAAGGCTTGTTTGGGCAAGCATGTGTTTGCCCGAGTTGTGTTATTTGGAGTTGTAATCTGATGTTTGTTTGTTTTGGTAGCTGAGGGAACTGTGGCGGATCCTTGGTTTGTGCTGCAGTCACAGCGGCAGGGGCTAGAATGTTGGAGTTCTATGTTCGTTTTGGGGGCGTATGAGTGTCTGATGAAACATTGTTTTATATGATGAAATGGTGTTCTCTATATAGTAGTGTATGTGATGAAATCTTGTTTTTTGTGTTCTGCATATACTTCTAGCTGGTGTTTGTGTTTTGATAGTATGTAGTAGTTAGTGCTTCATATAGTAGTGTTTGTTTCACAGCAGGATTTTTATTTGATCTGAATTCGTACTAGTTAGTGCTTCATGTAGAAGAGTCTGTGTCGACACCTAAATAATTAGTAGACCTTGGTTGCACACCATTTTCACATGATTGAATTAGAGCTACTTCGGACATTTTTTTGTTGTTATGTTAAACAAACATTCTTGTATCGGAGATCTGCATTATCATACGTCTGGTAGATAATCACTCTCCCCGACTTGGATCCCTGAAACAGAGAGAGAACAGCCTATTTTTTTAATTATTCCTTGGACAATCTCTAAATTCAAAATCACAGTTGACCACCAAAACCTACTGCTTACCCCATTTGAATTGGAGGCATCAGTTGATGTGACTCTTGCCTTAAATTCCTGACCAGATGGTGTTTAATCTACACAACCTTTTTTATGGTAACTGAGCAGCATAATAACCCACCAACCCCAAAGCATTTCACGCCCCTTTGTTTCAAACATTTTATATTATTACTTGGACCCTAGCCAAATTTAAAATCTCAGTCAAGAAGCAAAATTTACCGCCTACGCTATGTGAATCAAAGGTATCCAAGTTTCTCCGCAAAAATATGGTTATGGATGATCAGTTGATGTGACTCTCAGCCTTGAATTCCTGGACAGATAGTGTACGGTCTACTACCTGTTTTCTAATAGTAGATGGATGCTAGCCATATTCAAAATCTCAATCGAGTGGCAAAATCACCCACTTACCATGAAGCATTTCCTACCCCCGCCGTTTCAAAAACTTTGAGCCAAAATATCCCACCAACTCGGGGAGTACCATTTTTTTATTATTATTAGATGGGCGCTAGCCAAATTCAAAATATCAATCGAGTGGAAAAACCACACACTGTCCTTGAAGCATTTCGTGCCCTGCCATTTCAAAAACTTTAGAATTTAAAATTCCAATTCTATCCATTGTTCAGACGATAAATGGGCATGCTAAACTTGGTAGATGAGGGGCACGATCGTAATTATTTTTTTGCTCACCTCTATGGTCTCGATTCACCCAGTTTTTCCCGCTGGCCCTCCCAAAAATCCCAAGCTCCTCTGTCCCCTCCACGACCATCGCGCGCACCGGTTTGAGCTGCGGTTCGTGCACTGTCACGGAGCCTCTTCACCGACGCTCACCCATCAGATCTAGTTCGCTAGGCCTCTCTACCACTACACCAGAGCTGCGGTGTCATTCACCACACCGATGGCGTCATCGACCTCCCAAGCTATGTTTCCTCACCGTCGAAAGCTACCCAACAGTACCCGATCCGCTTCATTGGTATCCACCGGACATGATATAGTTCAAGGAGTTCCATGTCTACCGCTCCAGACCAGCTGCACGGTTGTCGCCATTCACTGCACCAGATCTGCCTCAGGGACGCTCTCGTTCACCGTGCTCAAGACGACATCGACCTCCTAAGATCTGCTTCCCTGATGCCAACAGCCACCGCAACATTAGCACCCTCGGTGACCTGGAAATCACTCGCACGGTACCGACGATGCTTAGATGCCTCTCTGACCAAGGTTAACCAAATCTCCAACCCATTTTTTTTTTGTCAGTAGTATAGCAGGTTCAAGCCTGTCACAGTGAACTACATTTTTGGATTCGTGCTAGTACATACAAGTCACTTGGCATGCCTATTCTTCGTGCTAGTACATACAAGGTCAGTAGACATGTTGGTTTGCATTCGCTGCTCTAAAAATTTCAAGTCATGCACATGTCTATTATTTTCTCATGCACATGTTATTAGCTACTCCATACAATAGTAATTGTCTGCTACCGTGTAATTCTTGGAAAATTTGAAGTCAGTGTAAAATATTAGTGTGGATTCCTAGCTCTACAGTTACTAAATCTATCTAGTTCGTCATGAGATCGGTTCTTGCTATTATTTTCTCCTTGGCATCATTCTGCTATCCTGTAGTAGCCGTTTAAACTCTTTGTACTAATTCGATTATAATTTTGTTGTTGCCATCTGGTTCTTTGAAAACTACATCACTAACTATTTTCTGTTTCTTGCATACAACTCAAAATGGAAAAATGAACATATTATGTTCTTTTTCTTGCATAGATTATTATATAGATTCACAAGGGATGCCATTACTTCCTTATTTCGTGCTGGTTCATCCTGAGCAATGGCATAATTGTCTGCTACTCTGTAGTTCACTCATGGTTTGCATTCCTGCTCTAGAAGTTCTCTTTTGATGCCATTATAATTTCTATGTGGTTGATTCTTATCCATGACAGTAACTACATGCCATTGTGTAGCTCACCGCAAATTCTAAGTACCCCAATGACTCTTCAATCCAGGAGATACCACTACTTCCATGTATATTTGCTGAAATGACCTGGCTATTTTATATTCATTGAAATTCTAAGAAACACTTTGTTTGATTGCTCATTTTATTCTAGGCACTCTTTTCTAATGCTTGCTTGTCCTGTTCTATAGGTTCATGAGCGACGCCATTCTATCTCGCTTCTGGTTCTAGTTTGTCTTAAGCAATGACATAACTATCCTCTATTATATATTGTTCATTCGGGGTTTGCATTCCTGCTCTACAAGTTCTCATATGATGCGGTTATAATTTCTATCTAGTTCATTCTTCGCTATGACAGTAACTACATGCCATTTTGTGGCTCGGCGCAAATTTCGAGTCACCCAATGTCTCTTGCATTTTAGGGTATACAATTGCTTCCATATATATTTGTTGAAATGACCTGGCTAGTTTTTATTTGCTGAAATTCTAAGCAACACATACCTTATTTTGATTGCTCGTTTCACGGTAGGCACACTTGTTTAGAGCAGTGCTTGCTTGTCCTGTTTGTTTGACGTGTTGGTTAATAATTGAACCATTGACCAGTTGTAAACTCCAGTTCATAGCTCCCGTCATATCAATCAAATGAGTAGTTTGTCTTGTTTGATGTATTAACTTGTTATTACTTAGTTTCAGACTGTAGTTATTACTATCGCCACCAAAGAGGGGGCCGCAAGATCATGTCTCCTCCAATGCATCTATCACACTCAAAGGAAGATGTAGGTGATCGACAGAGAAAGCAAATTGAGGACTCCGCTATCAACTCGATTGTCAACTGAAATTCCGAATTTTCTTTCCCTTGAGTTGATAATGTGTAATAATTTTAAGAAGTTTGCAGCTGATGTAATATCTAGATAACTCGCATAGGCCATGTAGGCATTTAGTTGATGTCGTCCACACATGGAGGTAGTCGTTACCGTAACTACGCCAGCCAGGTCAATTAGGGAACAATACCGTGCTTTGTTATTGGCATGTCTTGTATTCGGCCGACGATGAACAGTAAAAGATGCTCGCTAGTTACACACCCTTTGAGATATTAGCATGGGCTTTAGAAAGGCCAAACTATAAAAGACTATAAACATAATGGGCCAGCCCACACGTGGGAACATGTAACATTAACATGATGTAATAGTATTAGGCCATAACAGTAATAGGCCAGAACAGTAGCAGGCCAAAACAGAAACAAGCCATAATAGTAACATTACGCAACACTAGAAAGCAAGAAACTTTAAAAGGATAGAACAGTAACAGGCTAGAGGATTAAAGGTCCATAACAATCATAGGCCACAATAGTAAAGGGCCATAATAGTAAGGGCCAAAGGAGTTAAAGGCCAAAACAATAACGAGCCAGAATAGTATCATCCCAAGAAAATTCATGTCAAGAACAGTAACAGGCCGACGAGTTTAACAGGCCAGAATAGTAATAGGCCACTTGTGGGCCTGAATAGTTGGAGGCCGGAACAGTAACAAACCATTTTAAAAAGGACCTAGTAGACAGCCCACGAAGGGCTACGTGAATAGTGATGGGACGACAACAGGCCTTAACTGTATAGGAGCGACTTGGCGCAGGCTGCTAATGTGCCGAACAGTGTTGGACCAACATGGGCCTCCTGTAGGCTGAAATAGGATCGATCCTGAAATTTACCAGGGCGAAGCTGGCTGCATTAATGGGCCCACTTCAAACAGTGCAGGGCGAAAAAGTAACGGTCCGTCTACTTACTGGGCTCTCCTCATCGGTTACCCACTTAATAATTAGTAGGACTTAGCTGGGCTAGGCTTCTACCATGTTTTCTCTGACCATTAACGAAGCGGCTTTTACCACGAAGGCCATCCGTCACGGAAGACTTTTTAGCCCCAAAAAATAGGCCTTCAACCACGAAAATAGTTCATTGTAAAAGCCAACTTTTCTTTGCATGTGTGTCCTTTTCATAAACAACATGGACCCACTGACGTCATTGCCTGTGTGTTCTTTTCATAAACCAGATGGATCCACTAGATGTCATTGCATATGTGTTCTTTTCATAAACCATGTGGATCCACTAGATGTCATTGCATGTGTGTCGTTTTCCTAAACCACTTGGATGTGTGTGTATCAGTGTGCATCATTGTGGTTTTAGAAAAGAACACATGCAATGATGCCACTCCAGCATGTGTCTAACCATGTCAAAGAACTCTAGCAGCATGATGGGATTCAACTTCACCATGCATTGTATCACCAGTTTGAAAGATATTGCATCACCACACCCACTTGGATGTGTGTGTGTATCAATGTGCATCATTGTGGTTTTGGAAAAGAACACATTCAATGATGCCAGTCCATCATGTGTCCAAACATTTCAAAGAACCCTAGCAGCATACTGGGATTCAACTAGATGTCATTGCATGTGTGTTCTTTTCATAAAACACATGGATCCACCAGATGTCATTTAATGTGCGTCCTAATCATAAACCACATGGATCCACTTATGTCATTGCATGTGTGTTCTTTTCATAAAACACATGGATCCACTAGATGTCATTGCATGTGTGTCCTTTTCATAAACCCATTGGGTGTTTGTGTATCAATGTGCATCATTGTGGTTTTGGAAAAGAACACATGCAATGATGCCACTCCAGCATGTGTCCAACCATGTCTAGGAACCCTAGTAGCATGGTAGGATTCAACTACAACATGCATTGTATCACCAGTTTTAAAGATGCTGCATCACCACACCCACTTGGATGTGTGTGTGTATCAGTGTGCATCATTGTGGTTTTGTAAAAGAACTCATGCAATGATGCCACTCCAGCATGTGTCAAAACATGTCGAGGAACCCTAGCAGCATGCTGGGATTCAACTAGATGTCATTGCACGTGTGTTCTTCATAAACCAAATGGATCAACTAGAGTCATTGGATGTGTGTGTTTGTATCAGTGTCCATCATTCTGGTTTTGGAAAAGAACACATGCAGTGATGCCACTCCAGCATGTGTCGAAACATGTCCAGGAACCCTACCAGCATTATGGGATTCAACTAGAACATGCATTGTATCACCGGTATGAAACATGTTACATCACCACACCCACTTGGATGTGTGTGTGTATCAGGGTGCATCATTGTGGTTTTGTAAAACAACTCATGCAATGATGCCACTCCGGCATGTGTCAAAACATGTCGAGGAATCCTAGCAGCATGCTGGGATTCAACTAGATGTCATTGCATGTGTGTTCTTCATAAACCACATGGATCAACTAGAGTCATTGTATGTGTGTGTTTGTATCAGTGTGCATCATTCTGATTTTAGAAAAGAACACATGCAATGATGCCACTCCAGCATGTGTCGAACCATGTCCAGGAACCCTACCAGCATTATGGGATTCAACTACAACATGCATTGTATCACCAGTATGAAACATGCTACATCACCACAGCCACTTGGATGTGTGTGTGTGTATATCAGTGTGCATAATTATGGTTTTGTAAAAGTACTCATGCAATGATGCCACTCCAGCATGTGTCAAAACATGTCGAGGAACCCTAGCAGCATGCTGGGATTCAACTAGATGTCATTGCATGTGTGTTCTTCATAAACCACATGGATCAACTAGAGTCATTGGATGTGTGTGTTTGTATCTGTGTGCATCATTGTGGTTTTGGAAAAGAACACATGCAATGATGCCACTCCAGCATGTGTCGAACCATGTCTTGGAACCTTACCAGCATTATGGGATTCAACTACAACATGCATTATATCACCAGTATGAAACATGCTGCATCACCACAGCCACATGGATGTGCCTGTGTATCAGTGTGCGTCATTGTGGTTTTGGAAAGGAACACATGCAATGATGCCACTACAGCATGTTTCCAACCATGTCCAGGAACCCTAACAGCATGCTGGAATTCAACTCCAACATCCATTATATCACTAGTTTGAAAGATGTTGCATCACCACACCCACTTGGATGTGTGTGTGTGTAAGTGTGCCTCATTGTGGTTTTGGAAAATAACACATGCAATGATGCCACTCCAGCATGTGTCCAAACATGTGTAGGAACCCTAGCAGCATGTTGGGATTTAACTACAACATGCATTGTATCACTAGTGGGAAACATGTTGCATCACCACACCCACTTGGATGGATGTGTGTGTGTACAAGTGTGAATCATTGTGGTTTTGGAAAATAACACATGCGATGATGCCAATCCAGCATGTGTCCAACCATGTCCAGGAATGCCAGCAGCATGCTGGGATTCAGCTGCAACATGCATTGTATCACAGATTTGAATTTTGATGCATCACCACACCCACTTGGTTGGATGTGCGTGTGTGTATCAGTGTGCATCATTGTGGTTTTGGAAATGAACACATCCAATGATGCCACTCCAGCATGTGTCCAACCATGTCTGGGAACCCTATCAACATGCTGGGATTCAACCGCAACATGCATTGTATAACCAGTTTGAAAGATGCCATGTCACCACACCCACTTGGATGTGTGTGTATTAGTGTGCATCATTGTGGTTTTGGAAAAGAACACATGCACTGATGCCACTCCAGAATGTGTACAAACATGTCCAGGAACCCTAGCAACAAGTTGGGATTCATCCTCAACATGCATTGTATCACCAGTTTGAAAGATGTTGCAGCACCACACCCACTTGGATGTGTCTGTGTATAAGTGTGCATCATCGTGGTTTTGGAAAAGAACACATGCAATGATGCCACTCCAGCATGTGTCCAAACATGTCCAAGAACCCTACCAGCATGCTGGGATTCAACTAGATGTCATTGCATGTGTGTTATTTTCATAAACCACATGGATCCACCAAATGTCATTGCATGTGTGTCCTTTTCGTAAACCACATGGATCCACAGATATCATTGCATGTGTGTTATTTTCTTAAACCACATGCATCCACTAGATGTCATTGCATGTGTGTTCTTTTCGTAAACCACTTGGATGTGTGTGTATCTGTGTGCATCATTGTGGTTTTGGAAAAGAACTCATGCAATGATACCACTCCAGGATGTGTCCAACGATGTCTAGGAACCCTAGCAGCATGCTGGGATTGAACTGCAACATGCATTGTATCACCAGGTTGAAAGATGTTACATCACCACACCCACTTGGACTTGGATGTGTGTGTGTATCAGTGTGCATCATTCCTTTTTTGGAAAATAACACATGCAATGATGCCACGCCATCATGTGTCCAACCATGTCCAGAAACCCTAGCAGCATTCTGGGAATAAACTGCAACATGCATTGTATCACCAGTTTGAAAGATGCTGCATCACCACACACACTTGGATATGTGTGTGTATCAATGTGCATCATTGTGGTTTTGGAAAAGAACACATGCAATGCTGCCACTCCATCATGTGTCTAACCATGTCCAGGAGCCCTAGCAGCAAGTTAGAATTCAACTGCAATAGGAATTGTATCACTAGTTTGAAAGATGTTGCATCACCACACCCACTTGGATGGATGTTTGTGTGTATCAGCGTGCATCATTGTGGTTTTGGAAAATAACACATCCAATGATGCCACTCCAGCATGTGTCCAACCATGTCTAGGAACCCTATCAATATGCTGGGATTCAACCGCCACATGCATTGTATAACCAGTTTGAAAGATGCCACATCACCACACCCACTTGGATGTGTGTGTATTAGTGTGCATCATTGTGGTTTTGGAAAAGAACACATGCAATGATGCCACTCCAGCATGTGTCTAAACATGTCCAGGAACCCTAGCAGCAAGCTGTGATTCATCTTCAACATGCATTGTATCACCAGTTTGAAAGATGTTGCAGCACCACGCCCACTTGGATGTGTCTATGTATCAGTGTGCATCATCATGGTTTTGGAAAGGAACACATGCAATTATGCCACTCCAGGATGTGTCAAAACATGTCAAGAACCCTAACAGCATGCTGGGATTCAACTAGATGTCATTGCATGTGTGTTATTTTTATAGACCACATGGATCCACCAAATGTCATTGCATGTGTGTCCTTTTCGTAAACCACATGGATCCACTAATATCATTTCATGTGTGTTATTTGCTTAAACCACATGCATCCACTAGATGTCATTACATGTGTGTTCTTTTCATAAACCACTTGGATGTGTGTGTGTGTATCTATGTGCATCACTGTGGTTTTGGAAAAGAACTCATGCAATGATGCCACTCCAGGATGTGTCCAACCATGTCCAGGAACCCTAGCAGCATGCTGGGATTCAACTGCAACATGCATTGTATCACTAGGTTGAAAGATGTTACATCACCACACCCAATTGGACTTGCATGTGTGTTTGTGTATCAGTGTGCATCATTCCGGTTTTGGAAAATAACACATGCAATGATGCCACTCCATCATGTGTCCAACCATGTCCAGAAACCCTAGGAGCATTCTGGGAATAAACTTCAACATGCATTGTATCACCAGTTTGAAAGATGCTGCATCACCACACACACTTGGATGTGTGTGTATCAGTGTGCATCATTGTGGTTTTGGAAGAGAACACATGCAATGCGGCCACTCCAACATGTGTCCAACCATGTCCAAGATCCCTAGCAGCAAGTTGGAATTCAACTGTAACAGGCATTGTATCACCAGTTTGAAAGATGTTGCATCATCACACCCACTTGGCCTTCGATGTGTGTGTGTATTAGTGTGCATGATTGTGGTTTCAGAAAAGAACACATGCAATGATAGCACTCCAGCATGTGTCCAAACATGTCCAGGAACCCTAGCAGCATGCTGGGATTCAACTAGATGTCATTGCATGTGTGTTCTTTTTCATTGACCACATGGATCCACTAGATGCCATTGCATGTGTGTCCTTTTCATAAACCACTTGGGTGTGTGTTTTATTAATGTGCATCATTGTGGTTTTGGAAATGAACACATGCAATGATGCCACTCCAGCATGTGTCCAACCATGTCTAGGAACCCTAGCAGCATGCTGGGATTGAGCTACAACATGGATTGCATCACCAGTTTGAAAGATGTTGCATCACCATACCCACTTGGATGTGTGTGTATTAGTGTGCATCATTGTGGTTTTGTAAAAGAACACATGCAATGATGCCACTCCTTAATATGTCCAACCATGTCCAGGAACCCTGGTAGCATGCTAGGATTGAACTACAACATGCATTGTATCACCAGATTGAAATATGCGGCATCACCACACCCACTTGGATGTGTGTGTATCAGTTTGCATCATTTTGGTTTTGTAAAAGAACACATGCAATGATGCCACTCCAGCATGTGTCCAAACATGTCTAGGAACCCTAGCAGCATGCTAGGATTCGACTTGATGTCATTGCATTTGTTTTCTTTTCATAAACCACATGGATCCACTAGATTCATTGGATGGGTGTGTGTGTCAGTGTGCATCATTGTGGTTTTGGAAAAGAACACATGTAATAATGCCACTCCAGTATGTGTCTAACCATGTCCAGGAACCCTAGTAGGATGATGGGATTCAACTACAACATGCTTTGTATCACCAGTTTGAAAAATGTTGCATCACCAAACCCACTTGGATGTGTGTATATCAGTGTGCAAAATTGTGTTTTTGGAAAACTACACATTCAATGATGCCACTCCAGCATGTGTCCAACCATGTCTAGGAACCCTAGCAGCATGTTGGGATTCAACTACACCATGCATAGTATCCACTGTTTGAAATTTGCTGCATCACCACACCCACTTGGTTGGATGTGTGTGTGTATCAGTATGCATCAATGTGGTTTTGGAAAATATCACATGCAATGATGCCACTCTAGCACATGTCCAACCATGTCTAGGAACCCTAACAACATGTTGGGATTCAACCGCAACATGCATTGTATCACCAGTTTGAAAGATGATGCATCACCACACCCAATTGGATGTGTGTGTATTAGTGTGCATCATTGTGGTTTTTGAATAGAACACATGCAATGATGCCACTCCAGCATGTGTACAAACATGTCCAGGAGCCCTAGCAGCAAGCTAGGATTCAATTTCAACATGCATTGTATCACCATTTTGAAAGATGCTGCATCACCACACCCACTTGGATGTCTCTGTGTATATGTGTGCATCATCGTGATTTTCGAAAAGAACACATGCAATGATGCCACGCCAGCATGTGTCCAAACATGTCCAAGTACCCGAGCAGCATGCTTGGATTCAACTAAATGTCATTGCATGTTTGTTCTTTTCATAAACCACGTGGATCCAATAGATGTCATTTCATGTGTGTCCCTTTCATAAACCCTATGGATCCACTGATGTCATTGCATTTGTGTTCTTTTCATAAACCACATGGATCCACTAGATGTCATTGCATGTGTGGTATTTTTCATAAACCACTTGGAAGTGTGTGTGTATTAGTGTGCATCTTTGTGGTTTTGGAAAAGAACACATGCAATAATTCCACTCCAAGATGTTTCCAACCATGTCCAGGAACCCTAGCAGCATGCTGGGATTCAACTGCAACATGCATTGTATCACCTATTTGAAATATGTTGCATCACCACACCTACATGGACTTGGATGTGTGTGTGTATCAGTGTGCATCATTTTGGTTTTGGAAAATAATACATGCAATTATTCCACTCCAGCATGTGTCCAACCATGTCCAGAAACCCTTGCAACATTCTAGGATTAAATGGCAACATGCATTGTATCACTAGTTTGAAAGATGCTGCATCACCACACCCACTTGGATGTGTGTGTGTTTCAGCGTGCATCATTGTGGGTTTGGAAAAGAACACATGCAATGATGCCACTCCAGCATGTGTCCAACCATGTCTAGGAACCCTAGCAGCAAGTTGGGATTCAACTGCAATAAGCATTGTATCACCGGTTTCAAACATGCTTTATCACCACACCAAATTGGACTTGGATGTGTGTGTGTATTAGTGTGCATGATTGTGGTTTTAGAAAAGAACACATGTAATGATACCACTCCAGCATGTGTCCAAACATGTCCATGAACCCTAGCAGCATGTTGTGATTCAACTAGATGTGATTTCATGTGTGTTCTTTTCATAAACCACATGGATCCACTAGAGTCATTGGATATGTGTGTATCAGAGTGCATGATTGTGGTTTTGGAAAAGAACACATGCAATGATGCCACTCCAGCATGTGTCCAATGATGTCTATGCACTTCTATTCTTGTAGACAAGTTGTTGGGCCTCCAAGTGCAGAGGTTTGTACAACAGCAGCAAGTTTTCCCTTATGTGGATCACCCAAGGTTTATCGAACTCAGGGAGGAAGTGGTCAAAGGTATCCCTCTCAAGCAGCCTTGCAATCAAGATACAATAAGTCTCTTGTGTCCCCAACGCACCCAATACACTTGTCAGGTGTATAGGTGCACTAGTTCGGCAAAGAGATAGTGAAATACAAGTGGTATGGATAATTATAAGTGGTAACGGTGATAGAAGATAACTTGATGGCGTGGAAGAGACTAAAGGAAAACTGAAATAAAGATGGAAGCAAGCAAACATGTAATAGATCTAGTTGCAAACGGTGTATCAATGTTTAAAAACAAGGCCTAGGGATCATACTTTCACTAGTGAACACTCTCATATAAATATCTTCTCTTTATGATACTACTCTTAACTACTCTCCGGTTGGACACTCTAATCGTTGATAGGGCTATAACAGCACACCTCAAAGTAAGCCTTTCCCATCTAGAAAACCCCACACTGTCACCTTGAGTACTAAATGGTTCCAACAAACACCACAATTTCATAAAGACATCCAACTCTAAATATAACTCATAACAAGTATTTGTAATCTCTAGCCTAGGTGCCACCATGGTGAGCATGCTGTCACTTTCACGCACATGGGGAGAGTAGAGATCTATTAAAGCACTTGAGTAGCAAGGTAGATCGATGGATTACAAGCTCATGATCACAATATGATCATGCATAGAGAGAGAGATGAACACAGAGCTACCGGTAGAACCCTTAGCCTCGAGAGAGAACTACTACCTCCTCATCATGGGAATCAGAAACGGTGATGGAGATGGCGGTGGAGATCGATGGAGATGGCTCTGGGGGTACTTCCCCGTCCCGGCAGGGTGCCGGAATAGAGACTTTTTGTCCCCCGAATCTCCCCTTCGGTGGCGGCGGCGCTGCGGAACTTTTGTGGTTGGGGGCTTGACTCTTTAGAGTTTTCGCATCGGGGGCTTCTTATAGGCGAAAGGGCAAGGTCGGTGGAGGCCGGAGGGGCCCACACCACCTGGTGGCGCGGCCAAGGGGGACCCGCGCCACCCTATGGTGTGGCTGGCCCCTGGCCCTTCTCCGTCTCGTATTCTGGAACTTGATGACTTCCGGAAAAATAGGCACCTTGGCTTTTGTCCCGTCCAATTCCGAGAATATTCATTTTCTGACTTTCCTAGAACCAAAAACAACAGAAAACAGGCAGCTGGCACTGTGGCTCTTGTTAATAGGTTAGTCCAAGAAATCATATGAAAAGTACTCCAAAGTGTGGACAAAACACAAGAAAGTGGATAAAACCAAGCATGGAACATCAAAAATTATAGATACATTTGCAATGTATCATCCAACCATGGCCAGGAACCCTAGAACCATGCTGGGATTCAACTGCAACTTGCATTGTACCTCCAGTTTGACAGATGCTGCATCACCACACCCACTTGGATGTGTGTGTATCAGTGTGCATCATTGTGGTTTTGGAAAAGAACACATGCAATGATGCCGCTCTAGCATGTGTCCCACCATGTCTAGGAACCCTAGGAGCATGCAGGGATTCAACTGCAACATGCATTATATCACTAGTTTGAAAGATGTTGCATCACCACTCACTACAACAAAAGTTGGCTTTTAGAACGACGATTTTCATGGTTGAAGGCCCATTTTTCGTGGCCAAAGAGTGTTCCGCGGCGAATGTCCTTCATGGTAAAATCCCCGTCACAAATGAATTAACCACAGTTTTTCCCGACCGTGGCGGATCGCACCGGCCCTGACTTCTGGCGTCATGCAAACTGCCACATGGTAGCTGCCGTTAGTGGCCGGTTACCGCCGTTAACGGTCATAGAAACTATGGCAGAAGCCAGGCCCAGCATGGGCCTGCTAAATACTAACTGGGTCGGCCCATCGGGGGAGCCTAATAAGAAGATGGCATGTTACTGTTTTGTCCTGCACTTTTTGAAATGGGCCCAAAAATGCGGCCAGCAACGGCCCACGAACTTTCAGGCCCAATTCTATTTCGGGCTACAGAGGGCACATGTTGGTCCAACACTGTGCGGCCCATTAGCAGCCTGCGCAAAGTCGCTCCTGTAAACATAGGGCCTGCGGCCAGCCCATCACTGTTATCGCAACCCATCGTCGACTGCCTACTGGCGGCCCTTCTCTGAGTTGGTCCATTACTGTTCTAGCCTTTACTGTTATAGCCTTTACTGTTCTAGCTTTTAGCTATTCAGGCCCACACAGGGCCATTTACTATTCTAGCCTGGTAAATTTGTTTTCCTGTTACTACCCTCGTATGGAATTTCTCGGCCCGTACTATTCAGGCTCATCACTGTTCTGGCCTTCTACTGTTGTGGTCCTTTACTATTGAGGCCACTACTATTTTGGCGTGTTATTGTTCTGTGATTTTTGTAGCTTCTTTCCTGTTACTGTAATGGGCTGTTTCTGTTCTGGCCTACTAGTGTTACGGCATGTTACTGTCACAGCATGTTACTACTATGGCATTTTACTGTTACAACATGTTAGGACTATTACTGTTACGGCATGTTACTGTTACGGCCTATTACCACATGCGGGTCGGCCTGTTACGTTTACGGCCTTTTACAGTTTCGTCATTTCTAAAGCCCATGCTAATATCATAAAAAGTTTATAATAATCCAACATTTTTTACTGTTCGTCGTCGGCCAAATACACGACGGCCAATAACAAAGCACATTATTGTTCCCTAATCGACCTGCCTAGCATAGTTACCGTAACGGCTACCGCAATGTGTGGACATCGTCAACTAAATGCCTACATGGGCTATGCGAGTTATCTAGATATTACATCAGCTGCAAACTTCTTAAAATTATTACATATTATCAAGTCAAGGGAAAGAAAAATTGGCATTTCAGTTGACAATCAAGTTGATAGCAGAGTCCTCAATTTTCTTTCGCAATCGATCACCTGCATTTTCCATTGAGTGTGACAGCTACATTGGAGGAGACATGATCTTGTAGCCCCCTCTTTGGTGGGGCTAGCAATAATTGCAGTCTGAAACTAAGTAATAACAAGTTAATACATCAAACAAGACAAACTACTCATTTGACTAATATGATAGGAGCTATGAACTGGAGTTTACAACTAGTCAATGGTTCAATTATTGACCAACACGTCAAACAAACATGACAAGCAAGCACGCATTAAACAAGTGTGACTACCGTGAAACGAGGAATCAAAAAATGTGTTTGTGTGGCTTAGAATTTCAGCAGATATAAACTAGCTAGATCATTTTGAATAAATATATATGGAAGCAGTTCTATACCCTAAATGCAAAAGATGTTGGGTGACTCGGAATTTTCGCTGAGCCACAAAATGGTATGCAGTTACTGTCATAGCGAAGAATGAACCAGGTAGAAATTATAACCGCATCATACAAGAACCTATAGAGCAGGAATGTAATCCATGAATGAACTATATATTGTAGAGGATAGTTATGTCGTGACTTAGGACGAACCAGACCCAGAACCAGATGCGAGATATAATGGCGTTGCTTGTGAACCTGTAGAACACAACAAACAAGCATTAGACAAGTGTTCCTAGAATGAAATGAGCAATTAAACAAAGTGTTTCTTACAATTTCACCAATATGTGGAAGTAGTGGCATCTCCTGGAATGCATAGTCATTGGGTGACTCAGAATTTGCGGTGAGTTACACGATGACATGTAGTTACTATCGTAGCTAAAAATCAACCAGATAGAAATTATAATGGCATCATAAGAGAAATTCTAGAGTAGGAATGCAAACCACGAGTGAACTACATAGTAGAGGATAGTTATGCCATTGCTCGGGATGAACCAGCACCAGATAAGGAAGTAATGGCATCCCTTGTGAACCTGTAGAATAGGCTATGTAAACCAACATGTTCATTGTTCCAATTTGAGCTCTATGCAAGAAAAAGGAAATAGTTAGTGATGTAGCTTTTGAAGAACCACATGGCATTATGGCAACAACAAAATTATAACCGAATTAGTACGAAGAGTTTAAATGGTACTACAGGATAACAGAATGATGCCAAGGAGGAAATAATAGCAGGAACTGATCTCAGGATGAAACAGAAAGATTCAACAACTGTAGTGCAGGGAATCCACACTAATATTTTCCACTGACTATAGATTTTGCAAGAATTACATGGTAGCAGGCAATTACTGTTGTATGGAGTAGCTAAGAACATGTACATGGCAAAATAACAGACATGTGCATGACTTGAAATTTGTAGAGCAACGAATGCAAACCAACATGTCTAATTACCTTGCATGTACTAGCACGAAGAAAAGGTGTGCCTAATGACTTGTATGTACTAGCATGATTACAAAAATGCATTTCACTACGATAGGCTTGAACCTGCTATACTGTTGACAAAACAAAAACGGGATGGAGATTTGGTTAACCTTGGTCGGAGAGGCGTGTAAGCATCATCGGTACCGTGCGAGTGACGTCCAGCTCACCGAGGGTGCTGCGGTTATGGTGGCTGTTGGCGTCAGGGAAGTAGATCTTGGGCGGTCGATGCCGGCTTGAACACGGTGGATGAGAGCATCTTTGAGGCTGATCTAGTGCAGTGAACGATGACATCCGTGCAACTAGCCTGGAGCGGTGGGCATGGAACTCCTTGAACTAGATCACATCTGGTGGACACCGGTGAAGCGGATTCGGTATGGTTGGGTAGCTTTCGGCGGCGAGGAAGCAGAGCTTGGGCGGTAGATAACACCATCGGCGTGGTGAACGACACCGCAGCTCCGGTGAAGTGGCAGAGAGACCCGGTGAACTAGATCCGGTGGGTGAGCATTGGTGAAGTGGCTCCACGGTTGTGCAAGAGACTAGAGATCAAGCCGGTGCGCGCGGTGGCCATGGAGGCGATAGAGGAGCTTGGGATTTTTGGGAGGGCCAACAGGAAAAACTGCGCGAATCGGGACAATAGTATAGGTGAATAGTAATATAATTACGATCGTGCCCCCGAGCTACTGACTTTACCATGCCCATCTATTGTCTGAACAATAGGTAGAACAGGAAATTTAAAGAAAAAAGTTTTCGAAACAGAGGGGCACGAAATGCTTCAAGGTTGGCGTGTGATATTGTCGCTCGATTGAGATTTGAATTTGGCCAGCGTCCAGCTAATAATAATAGAAAAATGGTACTATCTGGTGGGAGATTTTGGCTCAAAGGTTTTAAATCGGTGGGGCGGGAAATGCTTCAAGGTCGGTGGGTGATTTTTGCCGCTCGATTCAGATTTTGAATTTGGCTAGCATCCATCTAATAATAGAAAAAGGTAGTAGACTGTAACCTATCTGTCCAAGAATTCAAGGCCGAGAGTCACATCAACTGATCATCCATATCCATACTAGTAAAAGGCATGTGACACAATTTCCATACCACTATATACTGCTTGACACTTATTTTCAAAAGAAAAAACAACTATGTTGCTTCATAATTTCTATATCACTATATAGTGTAGGAATAACTTCGAACATCGACAATTGGATATAGATTGGCAAAACCCGACATTGTTCACCATTGGATCTCTTTCAGTACATTTGATTATGTCATGTCTAGCATATAGAAGATCCCATTATTGTTTGCCTATAGCACCATGAATATACTATGCACATAAAGTACAGAGAACATGGTTTTGAATGCCACAAGCCAAGTTTCCAGATATAGTGGACAATCTTTTATGTACGATTCCCAAGTTTTATGAGTTTTCAAAGCTTCTGAGCTAACTCGGCCCACTTAGATGACTTTAAATCTCTATTAACAAAATCATGTCATATTTGAACTAGAAGCTCTAGAAAGTTGTATATTTCTATCGAAGTTCAACAAAAAACTTTTGGTTGTACGGATTAGGTGTTGGGCCATGTAGAGATAAACAAAACTTTTTCCCTACGCGGTGATCCCAAGATCTAGCTCAGGTAGAAGGCCACGAGGATTACCACTAGATGCACAGTTGTGGAATTGATGAAGCACGTCGCTTGATGCAGTGCAATCCTGGCGATCCGTTCCGGTTCCATGATCCACGATCCGTTCCTTCTTCGCGATTGTCGAAGTGCTGAACGTACAGCACCTCCAACGGTATCCACACGTACGAGGAGGAGCGCCGGCGATGGACTGCTACGTCCGGTACGGCGGTGATAGGACGGATGGGGGCTAGGGTTTCCAACACATGGAGTGACCTAACCTTGTGCTCTAAGGACCTGCGCCCTAGCTTATATAGGGAGTGAAAGTGGGCTCCACTCACTTGTGGCCCATTCACTAAAAGGCCTATATTAGCCACAGCAAGTCTCACTTGCTGACTAAGTCCATGTCTCTATTTGGCTCCAACCCAAATAGGTTTCCTGTTTGGGTCTAACCCAAACTTGCTTCCGCTCTCAAGTGTGTGACCCGACAGGCTCATGGTAACCCGGACACGATTCAGAGTCTCACTCGTGACCAATCAGTTGGTAGCGGCTCCTAGCAGAACGTGCCAACTCCCAAGTACCAATAAGTCATGACGACATACCTTCCAATGTGACTTTCGTCTGAGTCCCTTTTCCCTCACGATATACCTTGTCGGACTATAGGCGAATGATCGTCATACCTTAAATAGTCCGAGTCTCTTTTTCGATCCGAGATAAGTGATTCATCCGACTAACTCTTAGTCGGCTGCCTCGGTTAACACTTAACCGTGACGCACATGGCCATGCTTTCCGAATCATATTTTCCGAGAGGGCCCAGAGAATATCTCTCCAGATGGAGGGGCAAAATCCCGTCTTGGTTATTCACATCACGCAGCTTGATTCTCAGACGACACGAACTCCGCCTTTATAACTGCCCAGTGACGGAACAACATTTGACAGAACCTAAGTCGGAGATCCTCAACTCGGATTGTGCAATAAGCTCAGGTCTAAGGATTACATTGATTGAGACATGCAAATGACGATTTGTTTGTTGCATCTCAATATGGGTCAGTCCGACTCGCTAAACTCTTTAGCCGAATCCGTGTAAGTCGGAATAGCATCTCCATCCCCATGAAAAGTGGAACCTAGTCATATGCCGACTTTCACATTGGTCTAAGTTGTGTGTCTGGCACAACCTTAATGACCAAGGACAATTAGTATGAACAAGATGAATATGTAGTTCCACAATCAAATCACATATTCAATAATGCATATCAACAGTTCATACATGGACCATAACCTTATGAATACACAGGAATATCATCATATGATTGCCTCTAGGGCATATTCCCAACAGTCTCCCACTTGCACTAGAGTCAATCTTCTGACATCACATGTCCAGGCATATGATGCCCATTGCTCTCAGGTGCGCCTCATGCTTCGGCTGTGGAAGTGGCTTTGTCAACGGATCCGCAATGTTTGCATCCGTGTGTACCTTGCATAACTTGATATCACCTTGATCCACGAACTGGTGAATAAGGTGGTACCGCATGAGTATATGTTTGTTCTTCTGGTCTTGTCTAGGTTCCTTGGCTTCTGCAATAGCACCATTGTTGTCACAATACACGTCTAACGGATTGGATGAGCCCTGAACCACACCAAGATCCATGAGGAAATTCCTCATCCAAACGGCTTCCTTTGCCGCCTCCGAGGCAGCAATATACTTAGCCTCTGTCGTAGACGCAGACACCGTTTCTTGCTTGGAACTTTTCCAGCTCACAGCCCCTCCGTTTATCACAAACACATATCCGATTTGTGAACGAGAATCATCCGAGTCAGTGAGATAACTCGCATCCGTGTAACCCTTTACACTGAGTTCATCCTCTCCTCCATAAACCAGGAACATATCCTTAGTCCTTCTCAAGTACTTGAGGATATTTTTAGCCGCTGCCCAGTGGATCTCTCCAGGGTCAACCTGGTATCTGCTGACAACACTTAGAGCATAGGAAACATCCGTCCTAGTACAAATCATAGCGTACATGATGGATCTGATTGCAGAAGCATACGGAATCGCACTCATCCGACTTCGCTCATCAGTAGTCGAAGGACAATGAGTCTTGCTATGTTTTACGCCATGGGACATCTGTAAGAACCCCTTCTTAGACGATTCCATGTTGAACTTCTTCAACACTTTGTCCAAATATGTACTTTGACTCAATCCAATGAGCCGCTTTGATCTATCTCTATAGATCCGGATTCCTAGTATGTAAGTCGCCTCACCCAAGTCTTTCATTGAAAAACTCTTTTCCAATGATTCCTTAGTCTCTTGCAACATCTGGACATCATTTCCAATCAATAATATGTCATCCACATACAAGATCAGAAAGTTTACTTTGCTCCCACTAAACTTCTTCTATAAACAAGAATCATGATCGCTCTTGATGAAGCCAAATGATTTGACTACCTCATCAAAGCGAATGTTTCAACTCCGAGAAGCTTGCTTCAACCCATAAATGGATCTCCGAAGCTTGCATACTTTGTCAGCATTAGCCGGATCGACAAAACCCTCAGGTTGTATCATATACACATCCTCGGTTAAATTTCCATTAAGGAAAGCCGTCTTGACATCCATCTGCCATATCTCATAGTCGAAATAGGCTGCTATAGCTAACATGATCCGAACTGATTTAAGCATCGCTACAAGAGAGAAAGTCTCATCGTAGTCAACTCCTTGAACTTGTCGGAACCCCTTAGCGACAAGCCGTGCTTTATAGATAGAAACATTTCCATCCATATCAGTTTTCTTCTTAAAGACCCATTTGCACTCAACGGGTCTTGCACCGTCTGGCAGATCAACCAAGTTCCAAACTTTAATTCGGATCTCATGGCTCCAAGCCATGACTCGGAATAAGAACCCACCATCGCTTCCGAATAAGTTGCCGGCTCATCACTGTCCAACAGCATCACATCACGAACACTTCGCAATCTAGCCGATCTTCGCAGTGTCGGTGCAGTTTTCGGCTCAGGTACCACGTCCGGCTCAATCTCTAAGGCATTTGCCAACTCGCTGCTAGCCGGCATCTCTCGAATTTCTTCGAGATGCACCGTACTCCCACTGACTCCCCGACTGAGAAACTCTTTCTCAAGGAAGACACCGTTTCGAGCGACAAACACTTTGCCCTCTTATCGGTTGTAGAAGTAGTAACCCAAGGTTTCCCTCAGATATCCCACGAAAATACACTTATCCGACTTAGCTGTAAGCTTGTCCGACTGAAGTCGCTTGACAAAAGCTTCACAACCCCAAATCTTAAGAAAAGGCAAACTTGGTTTCTTGCCAGTCCACATCTCATGCGGTGTCTTCTCTACTGAATTTGATGGTACTCTGTTTAGTGTGAACACTGCAGTTTCTAGACAATAACCCCAAAATGATAAAGGAAGATCTGTCCGACTCATCATTGATCGTACGATGTCCAACAAGGTCCGATTCCTCCTTTCCGACACACTGTTTCTCTACGGTGTTCCTAGAGGAGTGAGCTGGGGAACTATTCCACAACTCTTTAGATGGTCATCAAACTCATGGCTCATGTACTCGCCTCCTCGGTCTGACCGAAGAAACTTTATTTTCTTGCCAAGTTGATTTTGTACCTCATTCTGGAATTCCTTAAACTTTTCAAAAGCTTCCGACTTATGTTTCATCAAGTAGATATATCCATAACTACTCAAATCATTAGTGAAGGTAATGAAGTACTCATAACCACCTCTGGCTGTCGTGCTCATTGGGCCACATACATCACTATGTACTAGTCCCAATAAGTCGGACGCCCTTTCATAACTCTTTGCAAAAGGTGTCTTGGTTATCTTGCCGAGAAGGCAGGATTCGCATGTCTCGAACGACTCCAAGTCGAACGAAGTTAGGAGTCCATCATCATGGAGCTTCTTCATGCGTTTCCAACTTATATGACCAAGCCGACAATGCCAAAAGTAAGTCATATTCAGATCATTTGGTTTTAACCTTTTCACATTTATGTTATAGACAGATTCACTATCAAGATTTAAAATAAATAACCCGTCCCGGACAGGCGCAAAGCCATGAAACATATCATTCAAATATAAAGAACAACCATTATTCTTAATATTCGATTCATAGCCCTGTCTCATCAAACATGAGGCAGAAATGATGTTTCGACTAAGCACTGGAACATAATAACAATTATTTAGCTCCATTATGAATCCAGAAGGTAAATGAAGTTGCATTGTGCCGACTTCCAACGCAGCGACTCTCGCTTTGTTTCTGACTCTAATGTCAACCTCGCCTCTTGCAACGCTCCTAGTTCTTACCAGTCCCTACAACGAGTTGAAGATGTGAATGACTGATCCGGTATCATATACCCAAGAACTACCAAGTGCATCAGCAAGATAAATGGCTATAACATTGCAAACAAGCGTACCTGAGCCAGAAGTCACACCTCCGCTCTTGGCTTTATCAGCCAGATACTTGTTGCAATTCCTCTTCCAGTGGCCATCCGACTTGTAGTAGAAGCAAGTGGATCCAGCTGTAGGAGATGGCTTAGTCCCTGAGGAAGCGCTTTGGACTGGGTCCTCCGCCTTACCTCCTGACTTTGCCTTCTTCTTCTTAGTCCAAGAACTCTTCTTGAATTTAGCCTTGTTTTGTACCATCAACACTTGACTGGCACCTTTCTTGAGATCCGCCTCAGCCTGCTTGAGCATCCCGTGTAATTCAGTGAGCTTCTTATCCATACCATGCATGTGGTAGTTCGATATGAACTGGCCATACGCACTAGGAAGAGAGTTCAGAATTATGTCCGTAGCGAACTCTTCGCTAATGGGGTAGCCAAGCCTTTCCAGAGACTGCACGTAACCAACCATCTTGATCACATGCGGACTCAGTGGATCTCCATCCTTAAGCTTGCAGCTCAACAAAGCCTGAGAGACTTGATACCTCTCAGTCTTTGCGTGAGCCTGGAACATACTTTTAAGGCTTTCGATCATATCGTAGGCCTCAACATTCTCGAACTGCTGCTGCAAGTCCGGTTCCATGTGAGCAAGCATAAGATAGCTAATCTTCGTGGATTCATCACAAATCTGACGGTAGGCATTGGTGGCTGCGATAGTCGCATTCTCATCCGGCTCAGCTGGAAGTGGGTTGGCTAGGACACGATCCCTTTTTTCTTGTTTGAGAACAATTCTCAGATTACGATACAAGTTGGTGAAATTAGTTCCATTCAGCTTATCTTTCTCTAAGATGGTTCTCAAAGCAAAACCGGAAATCCGAGGAAGACTGCTAGGTGCCATTGATATACAACAGAAAATATGCAAAACACTTAAGACATGTATCCATAAAGAGCAAGCATATTAAACACTTTAATATTTATGCTACCACTAGAACCAACACCCCTCCGATGGTTACTTAGTGATTCAGGACCCTAAATAAGCAAGTCGACTAGTGAGCTTTAGCATCACCGCTAGCCGTCAAGTGATCTAGGTAGACAACTCCTTGTCAATCGTATCTCATACGACTCCTGTTGGATGGGTGGCATCACATGCCCCGGCTCCCATCCGACTTTTCCCCAAGTCCCACAACCATTGTGATAGACCTGTCTAGATTACTCAGTGCTTCCGCTGTAAGAGTCCGACTCGAACCCACCTAGTCGGAAAGAATTGATAGCACCTCAATTTTATGAGCCCACTACCAAAAATGTCCGACTTGTGATGGTGCAGAACTGGAGGGGGAAACGACTAGACCTTCTTTGAGGGATTATATTCTACCAACTATCTAACAGAGGTAAAATAGAGACATAACAATAACACAAAATAAAAGCACTTATAATGTGAAATGGTATGGCTCTCTTCATGGTGATCTCCATCTCCATAAAGCCTGTAATCCGACTCATGTCAACTCTTGTCACGTGTCGTCTTAAACCATGTAGCCGACATGTATACCGACTTGCATGCCATCCGGATTCTCCAAACAGCTACACTAGCTAGTAATCCAAATTACACAGAGAATCCGGCACGCAGGCCGTTATACAATAAGATGACAACACCTAGGCTCCAGCCGGCTGACAAAAAACCATGATACGCAGATCACGTATGGATTACACACATCACATGCACATAAGCCATACCATTTACAACATCATCCTGCAAAAACAAGTTGTGCATAGATACGATATCTACCGGCGTTGTGAAACTCGCAACGACATCTAACTCGCAACCCTTTGATGTTCGATCACCACATCTGGGTTTACGTGTCACAGTCTACCCCGATGGAGGAAACCGACCGGTAGGGGTATGTCATTCCACGACCTTAGCAATTAGATCACGGAAACCAGATCATTCATTCCCCCGAGTACAGTTGATCCCATCAACTTTGTACAAAACCGATCTATCTCATAGATCGACCACCAAAACTGCAATTAGATCCAATCTAACGCCAACCGCATATCACATATGCGGGATCTCGAGCCTAAAACCAGAAGCTAACGCTCTGATACCACTATTGGGCCACGTAGAGATAAACAAAACTTTTTGCCTACGCGGTGATCCCAAGATCCAGCTCAGGTAGAAGGCCACGAGGATTACCACTAGACTCGCAGTTGCGGAATTGATGAAGCACATCGCTTGATGCAGTGTAGTCCTCGCGATCCGTTCTGGTTCCACCATCCACGATCCGTTCCTTCTTCACGATCGTCGAAGTGCTGAACATACAGCACCTCCACCGGTATCCACACGTACGAAGAGGAGCACCGACGATAGCTGCTAGGTCTGGTACGGCGGCGACAGGACGGACTGGGGCTAGGGTTTCCAACACATGGAGTGACCTAACCTTGTGCTCTAAGCACCTGCGCCCCAGCTTATATAGGGAGTGAAAGTGGGCTCCACTCACTTGTGGCCCATTCACTAAAAGGCCTATATTAGCCACAGCAAGTCTCACTTGCTGACTAAGTCCATGTCTCTATTTGGGTCCAACCCAAATAGGTTTCCTGTTTGGGTCTAACCCAAACTTTCTCCCGCTCTCAAGTGTGTGACCCGACAGGCTCATGGTAACCTGGACACGATTCCGAGTCTCACTCGTGATCGATCAGTCGGTAGCGGCTCCTAGCAGAACGTGCCAACTCCCAAGTACCAATAAGTCATGACGACATACCTTCCAATGTGTATTTCGTCTGAGTCCCTTTTGCCTCACGATATACCATGTGGGACTATAGGCGAATGATCGTCATACCTTAAATAGTCTGACTCTCTTTCTCGATCCGAGATAACTGATTTATCCGACTAACTCTTAGTCGGCTACCTCGGTTAACACTTAACTGTGACGCGCATAGCCATGCTTTCCGAATCATATCTTCTGAGAGGGCCCAGAGAATATCTCTCCGGATGGAGGGGCAAAATCCCGTCTTGGTTATTCACATCACGTAGCTTGATTCTCAGACGACCCGAAATCCGCCTTTATAATTGCCCGTTGACGGAACAACATTTGACAGAACCTAAGTCGGAGATCCTCAACTCGGATTGTGCAATAACTTCAGGTCTAAGGATTACATTGATTGAGACATGCAAATGACGACTTGTTCGTTGCATCTCAATATGGGTCAGTCCGACTCGCTAAACTCTTTAGCCGAATCCGTGTAAGTCGGAATAGCATCTCCATGCCCATGATAAGTGGAACCTAGTCATCTCCCGACTTTCACATTGGTCTAAGTTGTGTGTCCGGCACAACCTCAATGACCAAGGACAATTAGTATTAACAACATGAATATGTAGTTCCACAACCAAATCACATATTTGATGATGCATATCAGCAGTTCATACATGGACCATAACCTTATGAATACACAGGAATATCATCATACATGATTGCCTCTAGGGCATATTCCCAACATCAGGTTGTTAATATATCGAAAACAATCGAACGTTTTGACAAATTCAACTTCCTGCTAAGAATTTGTATCTTCACAATTTTGAACCAGTTTTGAAACAAGCACATGTAATAAAGAAAACAAAAAAACAAATATTTACGCATGGCATCCTATCACTTCACGTGTATATCCTGCCAGGAAACTGATAACCAAGGGATTTAAAAACTTCTAGAAACTAGCCCCGTGATATTTTCCCACCATGTATGAATATATATAGGTTTCAACCCTGATGACCATATCCACATCATAGTTAATGTATTGTTCCCACTTTAATTTGGTATATGGGTGCATCTTGGTGTATTAGGAAATGTTGCCCGTGGGAGTGTCAATATTGGGCCTATTTTTTTGAACGGGCAAGGGATGAGTTTGCCCTTTTTCTCCGAACACAATCCATCATTAGAGCAAGCAAGACTAACGATTAAGTATGCATTTGTGTCCATACCTCGTTCTTACATCAATGCATGTGTGACCAACATATATGCAACCCATGAAGCCCAGGCCTCATCTAGATTGAGAAGGCCATGTTTCAAAAGAAAAGAAAAAAATCTACTGCCATTGATCAAAACAAGTACCAGTACAAGAGTATTAGTTCTACAAAATACTTTAATAATAGCAACATCAGCACATTTTAGAGATTCAGTAGCTTTTGAAAGATTCAGCAGTACATGCCATATTCTGCACTCGATCTGAACAATTCCCAGTACATAGGAATTATTACAAAATATATTAGCAGTTGCAGAACTCCATACAAAATACTCGGTAGAAGTATAAAACTACTCGTAGTAGTACCTTAATCTAGCTAGGAACGATTACATGTCCCATCATATACTCCAAACATGCATGGGAGAAAGAGAGAGGTCAGAATCACCACAAGATCTGCATGCCAACAATTCCCGCCTGGCACGCTTCTCTAGTTTGACCGTCGTCTGTGGATCCTCATAATAGGCTTTCGCCTGTTCAACCATAGCAAGATAGATGTAAAATTCACGGATCTTTCCAGCCATTTCCACCACTCTGATTGCGAAGGAAGTTTGCCACTACAATAAATAAAGTAATTAATATTAGAATAGAAGGACTAGAAAATTATATAGTACATTCACATTAGGATCATTAGGAGAATATTAAGATGTGATATCTCATAATGGGTCAATGTCGTCGTCGATCCAACATTGGAACTCCACGAGAAAATTCGACAAATGATTGAGGAGCTTGACAATAAGTTCGCGGCACCAACATGAAATGGTTGAGTGCATCCAGCGCCGCTTGGGCTGGTGGCTCCACAATCTTTGGCTCAGAATGACAAAACTCGAGCGGATAGTACGAACGAAAAGTGATCAATGATGACATCCTCACCTCGTACTCCTCCAATTCCCACACCGCTGACCTTACACGGCTGACGCACAGGAAATTCTCTGTGATGTGCCCGTCTTCCAGATGCCGATGACATTTGTTCTCCATGAGCACCCTGCAGACACCGACTTAGATGGATCCCATTGTTTCATGTTGTAGGGGACTATGGGCACCTCGATATAGTGGGTGGATTTGAGGTGCAGATACAATGTTAATTTGTTGCCGACCCAGTTGCATACTAGCTCCGTGCAGATAAACAGGCTGCGGATGCAGGAAATCATGTGGGAATAGAGTTCATTGAAGGAGACCACTTTCGAGTAGTTGTGGTTTGGGAAACTGTAACCTTCTCCACCGGTTACTTGGTGGTGTAGCTCCTTGGAGCATGCGGCTAGCCGGATGGCGCTTTTAGCGTCTAGACGCTCAGCGATTTGGTTGACGACATTGTCGCCGACCTTGCTAGAGCCACTGCACCACCAGCTCTCCCTCGAACCTCTCCAAATTTTCTACAGATGATCCGCCATCGCGTCAAGGAGGATCGGGGGTGAGGGCGAATCTATGTAGAACTATTTGGGTTTTGTGGAGGAGAGGGGTGGTGATCTAGAACGAGAGATGCATCGGGATATATGGCAAGGAAAATGTGTGATCTGCACGGTTGATAGGATCCCAAATGTGGACATGCGGCGTCGGCGAGTGTGGATAAACTAAACAGAGATGGGGAAGATGGGATGGCTCTTTGAAATAGGTTTTTATTTTCTTGTAATAAATTAACCATGTCACCTCCTGGCGCAGTATAGTCTCATCACGTCGGTTTGACTAGACACATTATTTATTTACAGGTTCTACTATAGTACAGTTTGCATAAGTAGGAGTAGTAGGTAGGAGTATTACTCTACCTCCATCCCGAGGAATAAGGCATCCTCGTTTTGCGTGTTTTTTCTCTGACCAATATTTACTCTAAATATATAGTACAAAGAATGTTGGTAGAAAATTAGCATTACTAGAAAGTTTTACTCTACCTCCAATAGTACTTACTTTACACAAACTAATCAAGTTATTCTATTTATTCTATTTATTCGATCAAATTTTAGACAATGTAATCAAGTATGTATCTTCTCGGCACCCGCGCGCACACCTGCTAGTTGATCTCTCCTTTGTCCAAAGTGTGGCACTCAGCACATGTGCCATGGTTAGGGTTACGAGCGGGATCTCGTGGAAGTCCCTCCTTGAGTTCATTTTGAAGTTTCTATAGGAGTACTTCAAAATGAACTAGAAGCAGAACTTCCGCGGGAAGCCGCTTTCAACTCTAACATTGGTACGATGGCTCTGTATCTGTCTATCATGTATTCGTAAGCTACTTTGTGTTGGTGTGAATAGGAAGGAACCACTTTGGTCATTGGGTTGGACGGCGGTAAAAAAGTAGTCGCGGATCAAACTTTTCTGGTTTCGATTTTTTCACTTGCTTCGTCCCAAACATCGCATGGAATGTTATTACAAGGATCAACACTCACAACACTAGAGAAGGTATATTTTACTTGGTATGTATATATAATTATATACACGTCCCATCGCATTCGATGCACTTAATTAGCAAGATCTAGCAAAAGTGAGCACCGCACTAATTTCCTTTTTGTTAAGCAAGTTGTTGTTGTTCTAGTACAAACGGCATGGCTCAGCTAGTGGGTGGAGAAGGAGAGCTAGTCCCGACTGATTTTCCATGCTTGTTTTCAGGCCCCTTTGTACTAAAAGATGGGCTAGGTGTAATTTTCTCATTTTTGAGGTCCTTGATGTAACATGTACACTTCCACTAACCATGTTAAGTTGCTAACCGAAGCATCTCGCTCCTTCTAGGCCAAACCTAGTTGAAAAAAGGTGCCACCGCACCACATTTCTTATGACTTTCTTGTTTTAGAATTGTTGAATCTTCCTAGCTAGGTAACTTCCCCCACTTAGAGGACTTTATGCTGATTTAACGAAATTATGTCAGATATGAACTACTCCCTTCGATCGATATTACTTGTCACGGAAATGGATGTATCTATACATGTTTTAGTGTAGATACATCTAATCTAGGGAAAACTAATATGAATCGGAGGGAGTACAAGTATGCGTTATAGGTTCCTCTTGAATTTTACAGATGTCGTTTTTTGGTACCAATGTCATCAATATATCAAGAACCATCGCAAGATTTCAAAAATGCAACTAACTTCGTGCTAAGAATATGCATGCATTCAAATTTGATAATGTTTTGAAGACATTGAAATAAAATAAATAATTAACCAAATACTTTAATGTGGCGTCCTCTTATGCGTATTGCACACCATAAAAAATCAAAAATTTGTGCTTGACACTTCTTTTCAAAACAAGAAATGAAAATGTTGCTTCACAATTTCCATACCACTATATAGTGTACGAATAACTTCAAACATCGGCAGTGGGATATAGATTGGCAAAACACAACATTGTTAACCATTGGATCTCTTTCAGTACATTTCATTATGTCATTTCTAGCATATAGAAGATCCCATTATTGTTGACCTCTAGAACCTTGAATATACTATGCATAGAAAGTACAGAGAACATGGTTTTGAATGCCAGAAGCCAAGTTTCTGGATATAGTGGACAATGTTTTATATACGATTCCCAAGTTTTATGAGTTTTGAAAGCTTCTGAGGTAACTAATACCACTCAAATGACTTGATGTCTCTATTAAAAAAATCATGTCATATTTGAACTAGAAGCTCTAGAAAGTGGTAGATTTCTATCGAAATTCTACAAAAAGCTTTTGGTGGTACATATCAGGTAGTTAATATATCGAAAACAATCGAGAGTTTTGACAAATTGAACTTCCTGCTAAGAATTTGTATCTTGACAATTTTGAACCCGTTTTGAAACAATCACATGTAATAAATAAAAATAGAAAAACAAATATTTACACATGGCATCCTATCACGTCACGTGTACAGCCTGCCAGGAAACTGATAACCATGGGATTTGACAACTTCTGGAAACCAGCTCCGCGATATTTTCCTACCATGTATGAATATTATTAGGTTTCAACTGTGATGACCAAAAAAGGTCATGGCCATAACGACATCATAGTTAATGAATTGTTCCCACATTAATTTGGTGTATGGGTGCATCCTGGCGTAGTAGGAAATGTTGCCCGTGGAAGTCTCAACATTGGGCCTGTTTGATTCGTGAGATAGGAAAAACAAAGGAATAGGGAAAACATAGTATTATTAGAATATCATGTCCAGTTGAATCCTACAAGATTTGGCGCCTACAGGATTTTTTCTTAAAGAAGTGTTAGATTCATAGGAAAGTAAAGGAATTGTAACATGAAGCTCAGGTGGATTGTTCTTACAATTTTACGGAAGACATGTGCATGGCGTCCTTTTGCATATATCACATGCCATGCAAAATGATAAACTTGTGTTTTGACAATGTTTCAAAAACCAGGTTCACAGAATTGTCCTATAATGCGTATGAATAGGTTTCGAGTCGGACGACCAAGGTCAATGCCATATCCTATGATCCACATCATAGTTTATTGTAATTTACCCATATTATGTAGATTGGAGCATCTTGGCATTATTGTAAACAATATTTTTCCAAGGGGAGTTTCCAAGAAGTATTATGAAAAGAGATGATCTCAATTTTCCAAGTGACAGGATTTTTTTTGCGAAAACTGGAATGTTTTTTTCCGCAAAGAAAATAGTAGTACTAGGAAAAATAAGGATCGAAATGGAGGGGGAAAATGAAAAATTACTATAGAAGAGACTATGGGGTTACAGAATGCAGCCCGAGAGGGCTATAGCGAAGAGGTGTTGAACGCGGTTCGATGTTAGAGAAAAGTAATGGAAAAAGAGATAGAAACAGAGTCGTCGTAGTACCATGGCACACATGCGCAGTGCCACACTATGGACGAGGGAGATATGAGCTAGAGGATGGGTGTGATGCTGCAAAGGAGAGAGTAGTATACAATTTATTTTCCTTGCATAGAGGAGGAGTAGCACACTGTAAGGCTGCAGGAGTGAGCACCACGCTGATTTTGTTTGTTAAGCAAGTACAAGTGGACCTCATAAAAAATGAAAATTGCATCCAAGCCCATGCATTTAGCAAAAGGACCCTGAAACTTAGCAATGAAGTATGTGTTTTGAGGTTTGCGCATACTAGCGTTCATCATGCTCAAGTAGAATCCTTCAAGATGCTAATAATGGAAAAGAAGATCTAATGGTTAGCAATGTTTGGATTTTCCTATCTTGATCAAACATTCATTGTACCGTACACTATGCACTGGTATATATGGTATTGTGAGAGATAAGACAAGATAAAGATAAGATAAGAAGTACTGCGAACGGCCAATCTAACTTTAGGTCTCATAGGAGCGAGGAGCTCAAATGTTAACACAGTCGGTGGAAGTACAGGTTACATCAAGGACGTCGTAAAAAATAAAAAAATTGCATCCAAGTCTATGCATTTAGCACAAGGACCCTGAAACTGAGCAATGAAGTGTGTGTTTTGAGGTTTGCGTATACTAGCGTTCATCGTGCTAAAGACTTTCAGTAGAATCTTTCTAGATGCTAAGAATGGAAAAGAAGATCCAATAGTTGTTAGCAATGTTAGGATTTGCCAGTCTTGATCAAACGGTCAATAGTTCGTACACTCTATAGTGATGGTATGGTATTATAAGAGATAAGAGAAGATAAAGATAGGATAAGAAGTATTATGAATGGCTGATCTAATGGTAGGTCTCGTAGGAGCGAGAGGCTTGAGAGTTAACACGATCGGTGGAAGTACAAGTTACATCAAGGACATCATGAAAATGATAATTGCATCCAAGTCCATGCATTTATTAGCACAAGGACCCTGAGACTGAGAGCAATGAAGTGTGTGTTTTGACGTTTCCTCATATACTAGTGTTCATCGTGCAAAAATCTATCAGTAGAATCTTTGTAGATGCTAAGAATGGAAATGAAGATCCAACGGTTGGCAATGTTTCGATTTGCTAGTCTTACCAACGGTCAATGTTCAAAGTTAGTTCATACACTGTGCAGTGCTTTATTGTATTGTTTTTTGACAACCTTACCGTATGGGAAGCCCCTACGGTTAAATTTTATATATTAACAAAGCAAAGGAAGCCCTAAGGCAAAGTTAGATTACATCAAGGAGGAAAAAAGTCTCTAAGGAAAATACAAGGAGCTATACAAAGAGATCTAGAGTTTATTGTATTATAGGAGATAAGACACGATAAAGAGAAGATAAGAAGTACTGTGAATGGCTTATAAAATGGTAGGTCTTGTAGGAGAGAAGTGGTTGAGAGTAAACACGGTCGGTGGAAGTACAAGTTACATCATGGACCTCATAAAAATGAAAATTGCATTCAAGTCCATTCATTTATTAGCACAAGGATGCTGAAAACTGAGCAATGGAGTTTGTGTTTTGAGGTTTGCGCATACTAGTGTTCATCGTGCTAAATTAGAATCTTTCTAGATGCTAAGGATGGGAAAGAAGATCCAGCGGTTGGCAATGTTTGGATTTGCTAGTCTTGATCTAGCAGTTAATGTTCAAAGTTAATCTTTACACTATGCAGTGGTTTATTGTATTGTAAGAGATAAGACAAGATAAAGAGAAGATAAGAATTACTACGAATGGCCTAACAAATGGTAGGTCTCGTAGGAGAGAGGTGCTTGAGAGTTAACACGGTCGGTGGAAGTACAAGTTACATCAAGGACCTCATAAAAATGATAATTGTGTCCAAGTCCACGCATTTATTAGTACAAGGACCCTGAAAACTAAGCAATGGAGTTTGTGTTTGTAGGTGTGCGCATACGAACGTTCATCGTGCTATAGTAGAATCTTTCTAGATGCTATGGAAAAGAAGATCCAATGGTTGGCGATGTTTGGATTTGCTAGTCTTGATCCAACGGTCAATGTTCAATGTTAATCCATACACTATGCAGTGATTTATAATATTATAAGAGATCAGACATGATAAAGAGAAGATAAGAAGTACTGCTAATGGCCTACCAAATGGTATGTCTCATAGGAGAGAGGTGCTTGAGAGTTCACACGGTCAGTGGAAGTAGAAGTTACATTAAGGACCTCATAAAAATGAAAATTGCATCCAAGTCCATGCTTTAGCACAAGGACCGTGAAACTGAGAGAAACGAAGTGTGTGTTTTGAGGTTTTCTCATATACTAGCGTTCATCGTCCTAAAAACTATCAGTAGAATCTTTCTAGATGCGAAGAATGGAAATGAAGATCTAGCGGTTGGCAATGTTTCGATTTGCTAGTCTTGATCCAACAGTCAATATTCAAACTTAACTCATACACTATGTAGTGGTTTATTGTATTTTTTTTGACAACCTTATCATAGGGGAAGCCCCTGAGGTCAAATTTTATATATTAACAAAGCAAAGGAAGGCCTTAGGCAAAGTGAGATTACATCAAGGAGGTAAAAAGTCTCTAAGGAAAATGCAAGGAGCTATACAAAGAGATCTAGAGTTTATCATATTATAAGAGATAAGACACGATAAAGATAAGATAAGAAGTACTACGAATGGCCTATTAAACTGTAGGTCACGTAGGAGAGAGGTGATTGAGAGTTAAAACGATCGGTGGAAGTACAAGTTACATCAAGGACCTCATAAAAATGAAAATTGCATCCAAGTCCACGTATTTATTAGAACAAGGACCCTGAAAACTGAGCAATGGAGTTTGTGTTTTGAGGTTTGCGGATACTAGCGTTCATCGTGCTAAAGTACTCTCCCTGACTCAAATTAGTTGACTTAGATTTATCTAGATTCGGACGTATCTAACACTAAAACAAGTCTAGATACATTCGAATCTAGACAAATCTAAGTCAACGGGTCAGAGGGAGTAGAATCTTTCTAGATGCTAATAATGGAAAGAAGATCTAGCGGTTGGCAATGTTTGGACTTGCTAGTCTTGAGCCAACGGTCAATGTTCAAAGTTAATCCGTACACTATGTAGTTGTTTATTGTATTGTAAGAGATAAGACACGATAAAGAGAAGATAAGAAGTACTGCGAATGGCTTATAAAATGGTAGGTCTCGTAGGTGAGTGGTGGTTGAGAGTTAACACGGTCGGTGGAAGTACAAGTTACATCATGGACCTCATAAAATTGAAAATTGCATCCAAGTTCATGCATTTATTAGCTCAAGGATGCTGAAAACAGAGCAATGGAGTTTGTGTTTTGAGGTTTGCGCATACTAGTGTTCATCGTGCTAAAGTAGAATCTTTCTAGATGCTAAGGATGGCAAAGAAGATCCAGCGGTTGGCAATGTTTGGATTTTGTAGTCTTGATCCAGCGTTCAATGATCAGAGTTAATCCGTACACTATGGAGTGGTTTATTGTATTGTAAGACATAAGACACGATAAAGAGAAGAAAAGAAGTACTACGAATGGCCTATCAAATGGTAGGTCTCGTAGGAGAGAGGTGCTTGAGATTTAACACGGTTGGTGGAAGTACAAGTTACATCAAGGACCTCATAAAAATGAAAATTGCATCCAAGTCCACACATTTATTAGAACAAGGACCCTGAAAACTGAGCAATGGAGTTTGTATTTTGAGGTTTGCGCATACTAGCGTTTATCCTGCTAAAGTACTCTCCCCGAATCAAATTATTTGACTTAGTTTTATCTTGATTCGGACGTATCTAACACTAAAACAAGTCTAGATACATTCGAATCTAGACAAATCTAATTCAACGGGTCAGAGGGAGTAGAATCTTTCTAGATGCTAATAATGGAAAGAAGATCTAGCGGTTGGCAATGTTTGGACTTGCTAGTCTTGAGCCAACGGTCAATGTTCAAAGTTAATCCGTACACTATGTAGTTGTTTATTGTATTGTAAGAGATAAGACATGATAAAGAGAAGATAAGAAGTACTACGAATGGCTTATAAAATGGTAGGTCTCGTAGGTGAGTGGTGGTTGAGAGTTAACACGGTCGGTGGAAGTACAAGTTACATCATGGACCTCATAAAATTGAAAATTGCATCGAAGTCCATGCATTTATTAGCTCAAGGATGCTGAAAACAGAGCAATGGAGTTTGTGTTTTGAGGTTTGCGCATACTAGTGTTCATCGTGCTAAAGTAGAATCTTTCTAGATGCTAAGGATGGCAAAGAAGATCCAGCGGTTGGCAATGTTTGGATTTTGTAGTCTTGATCTAGCGTTCAATGATCAAAGTTAATCCGTACACTATGGAGTGGTTTATTGTATTGTAAGACATAAGACACGATAAAGAGAAGAAAAGAAGTACTACGAATGGCCTATCAAATGGTAGGTCTCGTAGGAGAGAGGTGCTTGAGATTTAACACGGTTGGTGGAAGTACAAGTTACATCAAGGACCTCATAAAAATGAAAATTGCATCCAAGTCCACGCATTTATTAGAACAAGGACCCTGAAAACTTAGTAATGGACTTTGTGTTTGTAGGTTTGCGCATACTAGCGTTCATCATGCTATAGTAGAATGTTTCAAGATGCTAAGAATCAAAAAGAAGATCCAGCGGTTGGCAATGTTTGGATTTTCTAGTCTTGATCCAACGATCAATGTTCAAAGTTAAGCCATACACTATGCAGTGATTTATTGTATTGTACGAGATCAGACACGATAAAGAGAGGCTAAGAAGTGCTGCGAATGGCCTACCAAATTGTATGTCTTGTAGGAGAGAGGGGCTAGAGATTTAACACGGTCGGTGGAAGTAGAAGTTACATTAAGGACCTCATAAAAATAAAAATTGCATCCAAGTCCATGCATTTATTAGCACAAGGACCCTGAAACTGAGAGAAATGAAGTGTGTGTTTTGAGGTTTCCTCATATACTATTGTTCATCGTCCTAAAAACTATCAGTAGAATCTTTCTAGATGCTAAGAATGGAAATGAAGATCCAGCGATTGGCAATGTTTCGATTTCCTAGTCTTGATCCAACGGTCAATGTTCAAAGTTAATTCATACACTATGCTGTGGTTTATTATATTGTTTTTTTGACACCCTTACCATAGGGGAAGCCCCTAAGGTTAAATTTTATATATTAACAAAGCAAAGGAAGCCCTAACGTAAAGTCAGATTACATCAAGGAGGGAAAAAGTCTCTAAGGAAAATACAAGGAGCTATACAAAGAGATACTACAGTTTATTGTATTGTAAGAGATAAGGCACAATAAAGAGAAGATAAGAAGTACTACGAATGGCATATCAAATGGTAGGTCTCATAGAAGAGAGGTGCTTGAGACTTAACACGATCGGTGGAAGTACAAGTTACATCAAGGACCTCATAAAAATGAAAATTGCATCCAAGTCCACACATTTATTAGAACAAGGACCCTGAAAACTGAGCAATGGAGTTTGTATTTTGAGGTTTGCGCATACTAGCGTTTATCGTGCTAAAGTACTCTCCCCAAATCAAATTAGTTGACTTAGTTTTATCTTGATTCGGACGTATCTAACACTAAAACAAGTCTAGATACATTCGAATCTAGACAAATCTAAGTCAACGGGTCAGAGGGAGTAGAATCTTTCTAGATGCTAATAATGGAAAGAAGATCTAGCGGTTGGCAATGTTTGGATTTGCTAGTCTTGATCCAACGGTCAATGTTCAAAGTTAATCCGTACACTATGTAGTTGTTTATTGTATTGTAAGAGATAAGACACGATAAAGAGAAGATAAGAAGTACTGCAAATGGCTTATAAAATTGTAGGTCTCGTAGGTGAGTGGTGGTTGAGAGTTAACACGGTCGGTGGAAGTACAAGTTACATCATGGACCTCATAAAATTGAAAATTGCATCCAAGTTCATGCATTTATTAGCTCAAGGATGCTGAAAACAGAGCAATGGAGTTTGTGTTTTGAGGTTTGCGCATACTAGTGTTCATCGTGCTAAAGTAGAATCTTTCTAGATGCTAAGGATGGCAAAGAAGATCCAGCGGTTGGCAATGTTTGGATTTTCTAGTCTTGATCCAGCGTTCAATGATCAAAGTTAATCCGTACACTATGGAGTGGTTTATTGTATTGTAAGACATAAGACACGATAAAGAGAAGACAAGAAGTACTACGAATGGCCTATCAAATGGTAGGTCTCGTAGGAGAGAGGTGCTTGAGATTTAACACGGTTGGTGGAAGTACAAGTTACATCAAGGCCCTCATAAAAATGAAAATTGCATCCAAGTCCACGCATTTATTAGAACAAGGACCCTGAAAACATAGTAATGGAGTTTGTGTTTGTAGGTTTGCGCATACTAGCGTTCATCATGCTATAGTAGAATCTTTCCAGATGCTAACAATCAAAAAGAAGATCCAGCGGTTGGCAATGTTTGGATTTGCTAGTCTTGATCCAACGATCAATGTTCAAAGTTAAGCCATACACTATGCAGTGATTTATTGTATTGTAAGAGATCAGACACGATAAAGAGAGGTTAAGAAGTGCTTGGAATGGCCTACCAAATTGTATGTCTTGTAGGAGAGAGGGGCTTGAGAGTTAACACGGTCGGTGGAAGTAGAAGTTACATTAAGGACCTCATAAAAATAAAAATTGCATCCAAGTCCATGCATTTATTAGCACAAGGACCCTGAAACTGAGAGAAATGAAGTGTGTGTTTTGAGGTTTCCTCATATACTAGTGTTCATCGTCCTAAAAACTATCAGTAGAATCTTTCTAGATGCTAAGAATGGAAATGAAGATCCAGCGATTGGCAATGTTTCGATTTTCTAGTCTTGATCCAACGGTCAATGTTCAAAGTTAATTCATACACTATGCTGTGGTTTATTATATTGTTTTTTTGACAACCTTACCATTGGGGAAGCCCCTAAGGTTAAATTTTATATATTAACAAAGCAAAGGAAGCCCTAACATAAAGTCAGATTACATCAAGGAGGGAAAAAGTCTCTAAGGAAAATACAAGGAGCTATACAAAGAGATACTAGAGTTTATTGTATTGTAAGAGATAAGGCACAATAAAGAAAAGATAAGAAGTACTACGAATGGCATATCAAATGGTAGGTCTCATAGAAGAGAGGTGCTTGAGAGTTAACACGATCGGTGGAAGTACAAGTTACATCAAGGACCTCATAAAAATGAAAATTGCATCCAAGTCCACACATTTATTAGAACAAGGACCCTGAAAACTAAGCAATGGAGTTTGTATTTTGAGGTTTGCGCATACTAGCGTTTATCGTGCTAAAGTACTCTCCCCGAATCAAATTAGTTGACTTAGTTTTATCTTGATTCGGACGTATCTAACACTAAAAGAAGTCTATATACATTCAAATCTAGACAAATCTAAATCAACTAATCTGGGTTAGAGGGAGTAGAATCTTTCTAGATGCTAAGAATGGAAAAGAAGATCTAGCGGTTGGCAATGTTTGGATTTGCTAGTCTTGATCCATCGGTCAATGTTCAAAGTTAATCCATACACTATGTTGTGGTTTATTGTATTGTAAGAGATAAGACACGATAAAGAGAAGATAAGAAGTACTATGAATGGCCTAACAAATGGTAGGTCTCGTAGGAGAGAGGTGCTTGAGAGTTAACACGGTCGGTGGAAGTACAAGTTATATCAAGGACCTCATAAAAATGAAAATTGTGTCCAAGTCCACGCATTTATTAGTACAAGGACCCTGAAAACTAAGCAATGGAGTTTGTGTTTGTAGGTTTGCGCATACTAACGTTCATCGTGCTATTGTAGAATCTTTCAGGATGCTAAGAATGGAAAGGAAGATCCAACGGTTGGCGATGTTCGGATATGCTAGTCTTGATCCAACGGCCAATGTTCAATGTTAGTCCATACACTATGCAGTGATTTATTGTATTGTAAGAGATAATACACGATAAAGAGAAGATAAGAAGTACTGTGAATGGCTTATAAAATGGTAGGTTTCGCAGGAGAGAGGTGGTTGAGACATAACACTGTCGGTGGAAGTACAAGTTACATCATGGACCTCATAAAAATGAAAATTGCATCCAAGTCCATGCATTTATTAGCACAAGGATGCTGAAAACTGAGCAATGGAGTTTGTGTTTTGAGGTTTGCGCATACTAGTGTTCATCGTGCTAAAGTAGAATGTTTCTAGATGCTAAGAATGGAAAAGAAGATCCAGCGGTTGGTAATGTTTGGATTTGCTAGTCTTGATCCAGCGGTCAATGTTCAAAGTTTATCCGTACACTATGCAATGGTTTATTGTATTGTAAGAGATAAGACACGACAAAGAGAAGATAAGAAGTACTACGAATGGCCTATCAAATGGTAGGTCTCGTAGGAGAGAGCTTCTTGAGAGTTAACATTGTCGGTGGAAGTACAAGTTACATCAATGACCTCATAAAAATGAAAATTGCATCCCAAGTCCACGCATTTATAAGTACAAGGACCGTGAAAACTAAGCTATGGAGTTTGTGTTTGTAGGTTTGCTCATACTAGCGTTCATCGTGCTATAGTAGAATCTTTCTAGATGCTAAGAATGGAATAGAATATGCACCGGTTGGCAATGGTTGGATTTGCTAGTCTTGATCCAACGGTCAATGTTCAAAGTTAATCCATACACTATGAAGTGATTAATTTTATTGTAAGAGATCAGACACGATAAAGAGAAGATAAGAAGTACTGCGAATGGCCTACGAAATGGTATGTCTCGTAAGAGAGAGGTGCTTTCGAGGTAACACGATCGGTGGAAGTAGAAGTTATATTAAGGACCTCATAAAAATGAAAATTGCATCCAAGTCCATGCATTTATTAGCACAAGGACCCTGAAACTAAGAGCAATGAAGTGTGTGTTTTGAGGTTTTCTCATATACTATCGTTCATCGTCCTAAAAACTATTAGTAGAATCTTTCTAGACGCTAAGAATGGAAATGAAGATCCAGCGGTTGGCAATTTTTCGATTTGCTAATCTTGATCCAACAGTCAATGTTCAAAGTTAATTCATACACTATGCAGTGGTTTATTGTATTTTTTTGACAACCTTACAATAGGGGAAGCCCCCAAGGTTAAATTTTATATATTAAAAAATCAAAGGAAGCCCTAAGGTAAAGTCAGATTACATCAAGGAGGGAAAAAGTCTCTAAGGAAAATACAAGGAGCTATAGCAAGAGATCTAGAGTTTATTGTATTGTTAGAGATAAGACACGATAAAGAGAAGATAAGAAGTACTACGAATGGCCTATCCAATGGTAGGTCTCGTAGGAGAGAGGTGCTTGAGAGTTAATACGATCGGTGGAAGTACAAGTTACATCAAGGACCTCGTAAAAATGAAAATTGTGTCCAAGTCCACGCATTTATTAGAAGAAGGACCCTGGAAACTGAGCAATGGAGTTTGTGTTTTGAGGTTTGCGCATACTAGCGTTCATCGTGCTAAAGTACTCTCCCCGACTCAAATTAGTTGACTTAGTTTTATCTAAATTTGGACGTATCTAACACTAAAACAAGTCTAGATACATTCGAATCTAGACAAACCAAAGTCAACTAATTTGGGTCGGAGGGAGTAGAATATTTCTAGATGCTAAGAATGGAAAAGAAGATCCAGCGGTTGGCAATGTTTGGATTTGCTAGTCTTAACCCAGCAGACAATGTTCAAAGTAAAGCAGTACACTATGCAATGGTTTGTTGTATTGTAAGACATAAAACACGATAAAGAGAAGATAAAAAGTTCTGCGAATGGCTTATAAAATGGTAGGTACTGTAGGAGAAAGGTTGTTGAGACATAACACAGTCGGTGGAAGTACATGTTACATCATGGACCTCATAAAAATGAAAATTGCATCCAAGTCCATGCATTTATTAGCACAAGGATGCTGAAAACTGAGCAATGGAGTTTGTGTTTTGAGGTTTGCACATACTAGTGTTCATCGTGCTAAAGTAGAATCTTTCTAGATGCTAAGGATGGCAAAGAAGATCCAGCGGTTGGCAATGTTTGGATTTTGTAGTCTTGATCCAGCGCTCAATGATCAAAGTTAATCCGTACACTATGGAGTGGTTTATTGTATTGTAAGACATAAGACACGATAAAGAGAAGAAAAGAACTACTACGAATGGCCTATCAAATGGTAGGTCTCGTAGGAGAGAGGTGCTTGAGATTTAACACGGTTGGTGGAAGTACAAGTTACATCAAGGACCTCATAAAAATGAAAATTGCGTCCAGGTCCACGCATTTATAAGTATAATGAACCTGAAAACTAAGCAATGGAGTTTGTGTTTGTAGGTTTGCGCATACTAGCGTTCATCATGCTATACTAGAATCTTTCTAGATGCTAAGAATGGAAAAGAATATGCAGCGGTTGGCAATGTTTTGATTTGCTAGTCTTGATCCAACGGTCAATGTTCAAAGTTAATCCATACACTATGAAGTGATTTATTGTATTGTAAGTATCAGACACGATAAAAAGAAGATAAGAAGTACTGCGAATGGCCTACCAAATGGTATGTCTCGTAGGAGAGAGGTGCTTTCGAGTTAACACGGTTGGTGGAAGTAGAAGTTACATTCAGGACCTCATAAAAATGAAAATTGCATCCAATTCCATCCATTTATTAGCACAAGGACCCTGAAACTGAGAGAAATGAAGTGTGTGTTTTGAGGTTTTCTCATATACTATCATTCATCGTCCTAAAAACTATTAGTAGAATCTTTCTAGATGTTTAGAATGGAAATGAAGATCCAGCGGTTGGTAATGTTTCTATTTGCTACTCTTGATCCAACGGTGAATGTTCAAAGTTAATTCATACACTATGTAGTGGTTTATTGTATTTTTTGACAACCTTACAATAGGGGAAGCCCCCATGGTTAAATTTTATATATTAAAGAAGCAAAGGAAACCCTAAGGTAAAGTCAGATTACATCTAGGAGGGAAAAAGTCACTAAGGAAAATACAAGGAGCTATACAAAGAGATCTAGAGTTTATTGTATTGTAAGAGTTTAGACACGATAAAGAGAAGATAAGAAGTACTGCGAATGGCACACCAAATGGTAGGTCTCGTAGGAGAGAGGTGCTTGAGAGTTAACACGGTTGGTGGAAGTACAAGTTACATCATGGACCTCATAAAAATGAAAATTGCATCCAAGTCAATGCATTTATTAGCACAACAACGTTGAAAACTGAGCAATGGAGTTTGTGTTTTGAGGTTTGCGCATACTAGTGTTCATCGTTCTAAAGTAGAATCTTTCTAGATGCTAAGAATCGAAAAGAAGATCAAACGGTTGGCAATGTTTGGATTTGCTAGTCTTGATCCAGTGGTCAATGTTCAAACTTAATCCGTACACTATGTAGTGGTTTATTGTATTGTAAGAGATAAGACACGATAAAGAGAAGATAAGAAGTACTATGAATGGCCTATCAAATGGTAGGTCTCGTAGGACAGAGGTGCTTGAGAGTTAACACGGTCGGTGGAAGTACAAGTTACATCAAGGACCTCATAAAAATAATAATTGTGTCCAAGTCCACCAATGTATTAGAACAAGGACCCTAAAAACTAAACAATGGAGTTTGTGTTTATAGGTTTGAGCATACTAGCGTTCATCATGCAAAAGTATAATCTTTCTAGATGCTAAGAATGGAAAAGAAGATCTAGCGGTTGGAAATTTTTTGATTTGCTAGTCTTGATCCAACGGTCAATGTTCAATGTTAATCCATACACTATGAAGTGATTTATTGTATTGTAAGAGACCAGACACGATAAAGAGAAGATAATAAGTATCGCGAATGGCCTACCAAATGGTATGTCTCGTAGGAGAGAGGTGCTTGATAGTTAACACGGTCGGTGGAAGTAGAAGTTACATTAAGGACCTCATAAAAATGAAAATTGCATCCAAGTCCTTGCATTTATTATCACAATGACCTTGAAAACTGAGCAATGGATTTTGTGTTTTTAGGTTTGCGCATACTAGCGTTCATCGTGCTAAAGTAGAATCTTTCTAGATGCAAAGAATGGAAAAGAAGATCCACTGGTTGGCAATGTTTGGATTTGACTAGTCTTGATCCAACGGTCAATGTTCAAAGTTAATCCATACACTATGTAGTGGTTTATTGTATTGTAAGAGATAAGAAACGATGAAGAGAATATAAGAAGTACTATGAATGGCCTACAAAATGGCAGGTCTCGAAGGATAGAGGTGCTTGAGAGTTAACACGGTAGGTGGAAGTTGAAGTTACATTAATGACCTCATAAAAATGAAATTTCCATCCAAGTCCATGCATTTATTAGCACAAGGACCCTGAAAACTGAGCAATGGAGTTTGTGTTTTTAGGTTTGCGCATACTAGCGTTGATCATGCTAAAGTATAATATTTCTCGATGCTAAAAATGGAAAATAAGATCCAGCGGTTGGCAATGTTTGGATTTGCTAGTCTTGATCCAACGGTCAATGTTCAAAGTTAATCCGTACACTATGCACTGGTTTATTGTATTGTAAGAGATAAGACACGATAAAGAGAAGATAAGAAGTATTGTGAATGGCCTATCAAATGGTAGATCTCGTCGGAGATAGGTGCTTGAGAGCAGCGGCGGAGCTACAAGTAAATCATAGGGTGGGCCATCCCAAAGGAAGTGATACATTATTGATAAAAATACTAGGCTGGGCTACTTTTTTATAGGCAGTTATGCAGAATCATGGGCGGGTCATGGACCAGTTTTGACCCTGCGTAGCTCCGCCAGTGCTTGAGAGTTAACACGGTCAGTGGAAGTACACGTTACATCATGGACCTCATAAAAATGAAAATTGCATCCAAGTCCATGCATTTATTAGCACAAGGACCCTGAAAATTGAGCAATGGAGTTTGTGTTTTGAGGTTTGTGCATACTAGCATTCATCGTGCTAAAGTAGAATCTTTCTAGATGCTAAGAATGGAAAACTAGATCCAGTGGTTGGCAATGTTTGGATTTGCTAGTCTTGATCCAACGATCAATGTTCAAAGTTAATTTGTACACTATGAAGTGGTTTATTATATTGTATTGTATTGCAAGAGATAAGACATTATAAAGAGAAGATAAGAAGTACTATACTATGAATGGCCGATCTTTTGAATCACCTTCCCTCCTGATGTTTGGGAAGCAAGTGAAAATTTTGAAAACTGGAAAAGTTTGAATTTTTTTGCCGCCAGGGACCAAAGTGGTTTCCTTCCTATGTACTCCTCATCGGTACTCCACATCAACGGGCGGCTGCCGAACACGCCAGAGACACAAAGCTGCCATACCAAGGCACACATGCGTAGCTCCACGCTATGGACGAGGGGAGAGAGATTAGCCGGACCGGTGCATGAGGGGAAAAGGGAGGACAGATGGAGAATAGGGAAGGAGAGAGAAAACACATGATTTGTTTTGCGTGCATAGGTCCTGAAATTTACTACTAGTATAATGTAGTAGACTGTAAGGCCGGAGGAGTACCTCGTGTCAGAAACCCATGATAACTTTGCTTTGACATGGAACCGCCTTCAACTTCTCTTCGATACTGCCCTCTCCCTGCCAAAGTTTTATTCTCTCAGCTTGTACAACACGTGGACAGAGGTGACCATATGTCTAAGCGAAGAAATATACCAATCCCACATTGTGTAAAAAAGCAGACCTTAATAAGGCCTACTATGTGGCATCCGCTAAGGTTCACCTTATCATACTGGAAAACATAAAGTTATCTTTAAGCCTAAGGTGCACCTCAAGCTTGTGGGTTGCCCATAGATAATAGAAATATCATTTCCCCTCTCTCCCTATTTCATGTGATTGTTTTCAAAAGGGGTTCAAAATTTTCAAGATGCAATTTTTTTGACGAAGATGCAAAATCTTAGCTAGAGGTCGAACCAGTCGTCATCAATTGAGAATGTTCTTTCCTGGTAGTTGGACACTCACACTGACGAAACTTCTTTTACAAGAAGAGATGCACCCATCTACCTTCGAAAATACAATTAATTTAAGAGCAATCTTTCACGATTACTTGTAGCTCAAGTTTGACCTAATTTTGTCAAACTTTCAAGATGCAAAATCTTAGCAAGAAGTTGAACCTGTTTTGGATGAGGAAGAGACAAGCCAGACTGTGCACCCGTGGCTACAGAGAAGTAATCGATGGAGGATGGATGGTGAGAGCCAGCGAAGGAGAGAGAAAACGCAACTTGTTTTTGCGCGCATATAGTAATAGTAGGTCCATACATTTACTACTACTGAAGTGTACCCTGTATCTTGTGTCAGCATCCTATCATTTGTTTGCTCTGACATCGCACCGCCTTCAAGTCCTCTTCTATGCGGATCTTGCGCGGCCTCTTTTTTTTTGAAAGTCTCACACTGCCTCCCTCTTGTTCTCTTACTTGTGTAGCTCAGGTTTGACCAAATTTCGTTAAATTGTCAAGATGCAAAATCTTATCAAGAAGTTAAACCTATTGTCCAAACTCTCTGTGGTTTGAGGTTTGCACATACTAGCGTTCATCATGCTAAAGTAGAATCTTTCTAGATGCTAAGAATGGAAAAGAAGATCCAGCGGTTGGCAATGTTTGCATTTGCTAGTCTTGATCCAACGGTTAGTGTTCAAAGTTAATCTGAACACTATACAGTTGTTTATTGTATTGTAAGAGATAACACAAGATAAAGAGAATATAAGAAGTACTACGAATGGCCTATCAAATGGTAGGTCTCGTAGGAGAGAGGTTCTTAAGAGTTAACACGGTCGATGGAAGAACAAGATACATCAAGGACCTCATAAAAATTAAAATTGTGTCCAAGTCCACGCATTTATATAACAAGGACCCTGAAAACTGAGCAATGGAGTTTGTGTTTTGAGGTTTGCACATACTAGCGTTCATCATGCTAAAGTAGAATCTTTCTAGATGCTAAGAATGGAAAAGAAGATCTAGCGGTTAACAATGTTTGGATTTGCTAGTCTTGATCCAACGGTCAATGTTCAAAGTTAATCTGTACACTGATTTATTGTATTGTAGGAGATAAGACATGATAAAGAGAAGATAAGAAGTAATATGAATGGCCTACGAAATGGTAGGTCTCGTAGGAGAGAGGTGCTTGAGAGTTAACATGGTCGGTTAAAGTACAAGTTACATCAAGGACCTCATAAAAATGAAACTTAGATCCAAGTCCATGCATTTATTAGAACAAGGACCCTAAAAACTGAGCAATGGAGTTTGTGTATTGAGGGTTGCGCATACTAGAGTTCATCGTGCTAAAGTTGAATCTTTTTTGATGCTAATAATGGAAAATAAGATCCAGTGGTTGGTAATGTTTCGATTTGCTAGTCTTGATCCAACGGTCAGTGTTCAAAGCTAATCCGTACACTATGCAGTGATTTGTTGTATTTTAAGAGACAAGACATGATAAAGAAGAGATAAGAAGTACTGCGAATGGCACACCAAATGGTAGGTCTCATAGGAGAGAGGTGCTTGAGAGTTAACACGGTCGATGGAAGCACAAGTTACATCAAGGACCTCATAAAAATCAAAATTGCATGCAAGTCCATGCATTTATTAGCACAATGACCCTGAAAATTGAGCAATGGAGTTTGTAATTTTAGGTTTGCACATACTAGCGTTCATCGCGCTAAAGTAGAATCTTTCTAGATGCTAAGAATGGAAAAGAAGATCCAGCGGTTGGCAATGTTTGGATTGCTAGTCTTGATCCAACGGTCAATGTTCAAAGTTAATGTGTACACTGATTTATTGTATTGTAGGAGATAAGACATGATAAAGAGGAGATAAGAAGTACTGCGAATGGCCTATCAAATGGTAGGTATCGTAGGAGAGAGGTTCTTGAGAGTTAACAAGGTCGGTGGAAGTACAAGTTACATCAAGGACCCCATAAAAATGAAAATTGCATCCAAGTCCATGCATTTATTAGCATAATGAACTTGAAAACTGAGTAATGGAGTTTGTGTATTGAGGTTTGTGCAAACTAGCACTCATCCTGCTAAAGTTGAATCTTTCTAGATGCTAAGAATGGAAAATAAGATCCAGCGGTTGGCAATGTTTGGATTTGCTAATCTTGATCCAACGGTCAATGTTCAAAGCTAATCCGTACACTATGCAGTGATTTTTTGTATTTTAAGAGACAAGACACGATAAAGAGAAGATAAGAAGTACTGCGAATGGCACACCAAATGGTTGGTCTCGTAGGAGAGAGGTGCTTGAGAGTTAACACGGTTGATGGAAGCACAGGTTACATCAAGGACCTCATAAAAATGAAAATTGCATCCAAGTCCATCCATTTATTAGCACAATGACCCTCAAAATTGAGCAATGGAGTTTGTATTTTCAGATTTGCGCATACTAGCGTTCATCACGCTAAAGTAGAATCTTTCTATATGCTAAGAATGGAAAAGAAGATCCAACGGTTGGCAATGTTTGGATCGCTAGTCTTGATCCAACGGTCAATGGTCAAAGTCAATCGGTACACTATGCAGTGGTTTATTATATTGTAAGATATAAGGCATGATAAAGAGAAGATAAGAAGTACTTCGAATGGCTTATCAAATGGTAGGTCTCATAGGAGAGAGGTGCTTGAGAGTTAACACGGTCGGTGGAAGTAGAAGTTACATTAAGGACCTCATAAAAATGAAAATTGCATCCAAGTCCTTGCATTTATTAGCACAAGGACCTTGAAAACTGAGCAATGGAGTTTGTGTTTTTAGGTTTGCGCATACTAGCGTTCATCATGCTAAAGTAGAATCTTTCTAGATGCTAAGAATGGAAAAGAAGATCTAGCGGTTGGCAATGTTTGGATTTGCTGGTCTTGATCCAACAGTCAATGTTCAAAGTTAATCCATACACTATGTAGTGGTTTATTGTATTATAAGAGATCAAAAACGATTTAGAGAAGATAAGAAGTACTACGAATGGCTTATCAAATGGTAGGTCTCATAGGAGAGAGGTGCTTGAGAGTTAACACGGTCGGTGGAAGTAGAAGTTACATTAAGGACCTCATAAAAATGAAAATTGCATCCAAGTCCATGCATTTATTAGCACAAGGACCCTGAAAACTGAGCAATGGAGTTTGTGTTTTTAGGTTTGCGCATACTAGCGTTCATCGTGCTAAAGTAGAATCTTTCTACATGCTAAGAATGGAAAAGAAGATCTAGCGGTTGGCAATGTTTGGATTTGCTAGTCTTGATCCAACAGTCAATGTTCAAAGTTAATCCGTACACTATGCACTGGCTTATTGTATTGTAAGAGATAAGACACGATAAAGAGAAGATAAGTAGTATTGTGAATGGCCTATCAAATGGTAGATCTCGTAGGAGATAGGTGCTTGAGAGTAGCGGCGGAGCTACAATAAAATCATAGGGTGGGCCATCCCAAAGGAAGTGATACATTATTGATAAAAATACTAGGCTGGGCTACTTTTTTATAGGCAGTTATGCAGAATCATGGGCGGGTCATGGCCCAGTTTTGACCCTGCGTAGCTCCGCCAGTGCTTGAGAGTTTACACGGTCGGTGGAAGTACAAGTTACATCATGGACCTCATAAAAATGAAAATTGCATCCAAGTCCATGCATTTATTAGCACAAGGACCCTGAAAAATTAGCAATGGAGTTTGTGTTTTGAGGTTTGCGCATACTAGCATTCACCGTGCTAAAGGAGAATCTTTATAGATGCTAAGAATGGAAAAGTAGATCCAGTGGTTGGCAATGTTTGGATTAGCTAGTCCTGATCCAACGGTCAATGTTCAAAGTTAATTTGTACACTATGATGTGGTTTACTATATTGTATTGTATTGCAAGAGATAAGACATTATAAAGAGAAGATAAGAAGTAAAATATTGTGAATGGCCGATCTTTTGAATAACCTTCCCTCCTGATGTTTGGGAAGCAAGTGAAAATTTCAAAAACCGGAAAAGTTTGAATTATTTTGCCGCCACGGAACAAAGTGGTTTCCTTCCTTCGTACTCCTCGTCTGTACACCACATCAACGCGCGGCTGCCGAATACGCCAGAGACACAGAGCCGCCGTACCAAGGCACACGTGCGTAGCTCCACGCTATGGATGAGGGGAGAGAGATTAGCCGGACCGGTCCACGAGGGGAAAAGGGAGGAGAGATGGAGAATAGGGAAGGAGAGAGAAAACACACGATTTGTTTTGCGTGCATAGGTCCTGAAATTTACTACTAGTATAGTGTAGTACATTGTAAGGCCGCAGGAGTACCTCGTGTCAGAAACCCATCATAACTTTGCTTTGACATGGAACCGCCTTCAACTTCTCTTTGCTACTACCCTCTCCCTGCCAACGTTTTATTCTCTCAGCATGTACATCACGTGAATAGAGGTGACCAGATGTCTAAGCAAAGAAATATACCACTCCCGCATTGTGTAAAAAATCACACCTTAATAAGGCCTACTATGTGGCATCCGCTAAGGTTCACCTTATCATAGTGGAAAAAATAAAGTTATCTTTAAATCTAAGGTGCCCCTCAAGCTTGTGGGTTGCCCATAGAGAATATAAATATTATTTCCCCTCTCTCCCTATTTCATGTGATTGTTTTCAAAAGGGGTTCAAAATTTTCAAGATGCAATTTTTTTGCCGAAGATGCAAAATCTTAGCTAGAGGTCGAACCAGTCGTCATCAACTGAGAATGTTCTTTCCTGGTAGTTGGACACTCACACCGACGACACTGGTTTTACAAGAAGACATGCACCCATCTACCTTCGAAAATACAATTAATTTAAGAGTAGTCTGTCACGATTACATGTAGCTCAAGTTTGACCGAATTTTGTTTAATTGTCAAGATGCAAAATTTTAGCAAGAAGTTGAACCTGTTTTGGATGAGGAAGAGACAAGATGGACTGTGCACCCGTGGCTACCGACAATAAATCGATGGACGATGGATGGTGAGAGCCAGCAAAGGAGAGAGAAAACACAACTTGTTTTGCATGCATATACTAATAGTAGGTCCATGTATTTACTACTAGTGGAGTGTACCATGTACCTCGTGTCAGGATCCCATCATAGCTTTGCTCTGACATCGCACCGCCTTCAAGTCCACTTCTGTGCGGATCTTGCGCTGCATCTTTTTTTGAAAGTCTCACACTGCCTCCCTCTTTTTCTCTTACTTGTGTAGCTCAGGTTTGACCAAATTTCGTTAAATTGTCAAGATGAAAAATCTTATCAAGAAGTTAAACCTGTTGTCCAAACTCTCGGTGGTTTGAGGTTTGCACATACTAGCGTTCATCATGCTAAAGTAGCATCTTTCTAGATGCTAAGAATGAAAAATAAGATCCAGTGGTTGGCAATGTTTGCATTTGCTAGTCTTGATCGAACGGTCAGTGTTCAACGTTAATCCGTACACTATATCGTGGTTTATTGTATTGTAAAAGATAAGACACGATAAAGAGAAGATAAGAAGTACTACGAATGGCCTATCAAATGGTAGGTCTCGTAGGAGAGAGGTGCTTAAGAGTTAACACGGTCGATGGAAGAACAAGTTACATCAAGGACCTCATAAAAATTAAAATTGTGTCCAATTCCACGCATTTATATAACAAGGACCCTGAAAACTGAGCAATGGAGTTTGTGTTTTGAGGTTTGCGCATACTAGCGTTCATCATGCTAAAGTAGAATCTTTCTAGATGCTAAGAATGGAAAAGAAGATCTAGCGGTTAGCACTGTTTGGATTTGCTAGTCTTGATCCAACGGTCAATGTTCAAAGTTAATCTGTACACTTATTTATTGTAATGTAGGAGATAAGACACGATAAAGAGAAGATAAGAAGTACTACGAATGGCCTACCAAATGGTAGGTCTCGTAGGAGAGAGGTGCTTGAGAGTTAACACAGTCGATATAAGTTCAAGTTACATCAAGGACCTCATATAAATGAAAAATGCATCCCAGTCCATGTAATTATTAGCACAAGGACCCTGGAAATTGAGCAATGGAGTTTGTGTTTTTAGGTTTGCGCATATTATCATTCATTGAGCTAAAGTAGAATCTTTCTAGATGCTAAGAATGGAAAATTAGATCCATCGGTTAGCAATGTTTGGATTTGCTAGTCTTGATCCAATGGTCAATGTTGAAAGTTAATTCATACATATGTAGTGGTTTATTGCAATGTAAGAGATAAGACACGATAAAGAGAAGATAAGAAGTACTGCGAATGGCCTATCAAGTGGTAGGTCTCGTAGGAGTGAGGTGCTTGAGAGTTAACACGGCCGGTGGAAGTACAAGTTACATCAAGGACCCCATAAAAAGAAAATTGCATCCAAGTCCATGCATTTATTAGCACAATGACCCTGAAACTAAGCAATGGAGTTTGTGTATTGAGTTTTGTGCATACTAGCATTGATCGTGCTAAAGTAGAATCTTTCTAGATGCTAAGAATGGAAAATAAGATCCAGCGGTTGGCATTGTTTGGATTTGCTAGTCTTGATCCAACGGTCAATGTTCAAAGCTAATCCATACACTATGAAGTGATTTGTTGTATTTTAACAGACAAGACACGATAAAGAGAAGATAACAAGTACTGCGAATGGCACACAAAATGGTAGGTCTCGTAGGAGAGAGGTGCTTGAGAGTTAACACGGTCGATGGAAGCACAAGTTACATCAAGGACCTCATAAAAATGAAAATTGCATCCAAGTCCATGCATTTATTAGCACAATGACCCTGAAAATTGAGCAATGGAGTTTGTATTTTTAGGTTTGCGCATACTAGCATTCATCGTGCTAAACTAGAATCTTTCTAGATGCTAAGAATGGAAAAGAAGATCCAGCGGTTGGCAATGTTTGGATTGCTATTCTTGATCCAACTGTCAATGTTCAAAGTTAATCCGTACACTATGAAGTGGTTTATTGTATTGTAAGAGATAAGACACGATAAAGAGAAGATAAGAAGTACTTCGAATGCCTATCAAATGGTAGGTCTCATAGGAGAGAGGTGCTTGAGAGTTAACACAGTCGGTGGAAGTACAAGTTACATCATCGACCTCATAAAAATGAAAATTGCATCCAAGTCCGTGCATTTATTAGAACAAGGACCCTGAAAACTAAGCAATGGTGTTTGTGTTTTGATATTTGCACATACTAGCGTTCATCGTGCTAAAGTAGAATCTTTATAGATGCTTAGAATGGAAAAGAAGATCCTACGGTTGGCAATGTTTGTATTTGCTAGTCTTGATCGAACGGTCAATGTTCAAAGTTAATCCATACACTATGTAGTGGTTTATTGTATCGTAAGAGATAAGACATGATAAAGAGTAGATAAGAAGTATTGTCAATGGCCTACCAAATGGTAGGTCTTGTATGAGAGAGGTGCTTCATAGTTAACATGGTCGGTGGAAGTAGAAGTTACATCAAGGACCTCATAAAAATGAAAATTGCATCTAAGTCCATGCATTTATTAGCACAAGGACCCTGAAAACTGAGCAACGGAGTTTCTGTTTTAACGTTTGCGCATACTAGCGTTCATCGTGCTAAAGTAGAATCTTTCTAGATGCTAAGAATGGAAAAAAGATCCAGCGATTGGCAATGTTTGGATTTGCTAGTCTTGATCCAACGACCAATGTTCAAAGTTAATTCGTACACTATGCAGTGGTTTATTGTATTGTAAGACATAAGACACACTAAAGAGAAGATAAGAAGTACTACGAATGGCCTATCAATTGGTAGGTCTCGTAGGAGAGAGGTGCTTGAGAGTTAACACGGTTGGTGGAAGTACAAGTTACATCAAGGACCTCATAAAAATGAAAATTGCGTCCAAGTCCACGCATTTATTAGAACAAGGACCCAAAAAACTAAGTAATGGAGTTTGTGTTATGAGGTTTGTGCATACTAGCGTTCATTGTGCTAAAGTATAATCTTTCTACATGCTAAGAATGGAAAATAAGATCCAATGGTTGGCAATGTTTGGATTTGCTAGTCTTGATCCAATGGTCAATGTTCAAAGTTAGTTCGTACACTATGAAGTGATTTATTGTGTTCTGAGAGATAAGACACGATAAAGAGAAGATAAGAAGTACTGCGAATGGCCTACCAAATGGTAGATCTCGTAAGAGAGAGGTGCTTGAGAGTTAACACGGTCGGTGGAAGTACAAGTTACATCATGGACCTCATAAAAATGAAAATTGCATCCAAGTCCATGCATTTATTAGCACAAGGACCTTGAAAACTTAGCAATGGAGTTTGCCTTTTGAGGTTTGTGCATACTAGAGTTCATCATGCTAAAGTAGAATCTTTCCAGATGCTAAGAATGGAAAAGAAGACCCAACAGTTAGCAATGTTTGGATTTGCTAGTTGAGATCCAACGGTTAATTTTCAAAGTTAATCCATACACTATGGAGTGGTTTATTGTATTGTATTGTATTGCATGAGATAAGACATGATAAAGAGAAGATAAGAAGTACAGTACTCTGAATGGCCAAACTTTTGAATAACCTTCCCTCCTGATGTTTGGGAAGCAAGTGAAAATTTCGAAAACCATAAAAGTTTGAAATTTTTTGCCGCCAAGGACCAAAATGGTTTCTTCCTATGTACTCCTCATCCCTACTCCACACCAACGCGCGTATGTCGAACACGCCAGAGACACAGAACCGCCATACCAAGGCACATGTGCGCAGCGCCACGCTGTGGAAGAGGGGAGAGAGATCAGCCGAACCGGTGCGCGAGGTGAAAGGGGAGGAGAGATGGATTATATGGAAGGAGAGAGAAAACAAACGATTTGATTTGCGTGCATAGGTCCTGAAATTTACTACTAGTATAGTGTAGTACATTATAAGGCCACAGAAGTACCTCGTGTTAGAAACCCATCATAACTTTGCTCTGACATGGTACCACCTTCAACTTCCCTTTGCTGCTGCCCTCTTCCCCTGGCAACGTTTTATTCTCTCAGCATGTACAACACGTGGACATAGGTGACCATATGTCTAAGCAAACAAATATACTACTCTCGCATTGTGTAAAAAGACCACACTTTAATAAGGCCTACTGACATGGGTATATAAACCCTCGTCACCTACTATGTGTCATCCGCTAAGGTTCACCTTATTCATAGTGGAAAAAATAAAGTTATCTTTAAGCCTAAGGCGCACCTCAAGCTTGTGGGTTGCCCATAGAGAATAGAAATATCATTTCTGGTCTCTCCCTATTTCATGCGATCATTTTCAAAAGGGGTTCAAAATTTTCAAGATGCAAAATGTTAGCTAGAGGTCGAACCAGTCGTCATCAATTGAGAATGTTCTTTCCTAGTAGTTGGACACTCACACCGATGACACTGCTTTTACAAGAAGAGATGCACCCATCTAACTTCGAAAAGACAATAATTTTAAGAGAAATCTAGCACGCTTACTTCTAGCTCAAGTTTGACCTAATTTTGTTAAATTGTTAAGATGCAAAATCTTAGCAAGAAGTTGAACCTATTGTGGACGAGGAAGAGGCAAGCCGGACTGTGCACCCACGGCTACAGAGAAGAAATCGATGGAGGATGGATGGTGAGAGCCAACGAAGGAGAGAAAAAACATAACTTGTTTTGCATGCATATACTAGTAGTATGTCCATGCATTTACTACTAGTGGAGTGTACCCTGTACCTCCTGTCAGCAGCCCATCATAGCTTTGTTCTGACATCACACCGCCTTCAAGTCCTCTTCTATGATGATCTTGTGCTGCCTCTTTTTTTTTGAATGTCTCGCACTGCCTCCCTCTTGTTCTCTTACTTGTGTAGCTCAGGTTTGACCAAATTTCGTTAAATTGTCAAGATGCAAAATCTTATCAAGAAGTTAAACCTGTTGTCCAAACTCTCAGTGGTTTCCGATATACTCCTAATTGACCCCTGATGGGTACCACCAAAAACTTTTTCGTAAAACTTTCATAGAAACCTATGATTTACCTGTCGTCCTCCTCTCCGTCGCCGACCATTGTTGCGGCACTCGGCTGCTGCTCTACACCACCTCCATTGTCACGTTCGAAAATATGCACCCATCTACCTTCGAGAAGACAATTAATCCAAGAGTAATCTATCACTCTAACTTGTAGCTCAAGTTTGACCTCATTTCCTTAAGTTGTAAAGATGCAGATTATTAGTAAGAGGTTGAACGTCTTGTCCAAATTCCACTACCTTACTATATACATGCATGCAAAACAAATTATGTTTTCTCTCTCCTTCACTGCCTCATCACCATCCACGCACACCCCGCCCAACTGATGTCTCTCCCTCGTCCACAACATGGCAAGTGCGTCGACCTGCCATGTCGTTCCATTTCACAACCTGCAAATAGGAAGAACCAAGCACACCCCGACCCTTCGTACTTTTTGAGTTCTTCGATGTAAACCGTACTCGCTCCCACCGACTGTGTCAAATTTTAACTACAAGTAAGCGCGATAGATAGATTCCTCTTAAAAATTTCCAAAGAACTTTTGAAGCTAACCAGGAATTCAGCACATCGAAAACCACCAAAAAGCTTTTTCGTAAAACTTCCAAACCAACCTAGAATTTACTTGGAGTTCAAATTTGACCAAATTTCGATAAATTGGCACAAAGTCTCATTCAAGTCGGCAGAGTTAGCTAGGAAGTTTTAAAATTTGCAAAACATGGCAAAATCGAGAATATTCATTCCTGATAGTTAAAAACTCACACCGGCGACATCATTTACGAAAAGAAGATGCACCCATCAACCTTCGAAAAGAAAATTAATCCAAGAGCAATCCATCATGCTAACTTGTAGCTCAAGTTTGACCTAATTTTGTTAAGTTGTCAAGATGCATATTTTAAGCAAGAAGTGGAACATGTTGTCAAAATTTTAGGACATTTTACTTTATTTATGCACGCAAAACAAATTATGTTCCAGGCTGAATGATCTCTCCCTCGTCCACAACATGGTGCTGCCCACACATGCATCGACTTGCCTTATCGTTCCATTTCACACTCTTTGAAGAGGAAGCACCAAGCACACCCCCAACACGCTGGTTCGAAAGTGTGAGGAGCGTTTTTTGTGTTAAGCGAGTACAGTAGTACGAAGGGTATGGCTCAGTTGCTCGCTAGAGAAGGACCCGACTGCTTTTCCTTGCCTAACATTAGGGCCCTTTGTGCTAAATTTATGGACCTCTATGTAATTTTCTCTTTTTTGAGTTATTCGATGTAAACCGTACTTTCTCCCACCGACCGTGTCAAATTTTAACTACTAGTAAGCGCGATAGATAGATTCCTCTTAAATTTTTCCAAAAAACTTTTGAAGCTACAACCAAGAATTCAGTACATCGAAAACCACCGAAAGGATTTTTTGTAAAACTTCGAAAGCAACCTACAATTTACCTCTAGTTCAAATTTGACCTAATTTTGATAAATTGGCACAGAGTCTCATTGAAGTTAGTAGAGTTGACTAGGGAGTTTTAAAATTTGCAAAACATGGGAATATCCAGAATGTTCTTTCCTAAAAGTTGGCAAACTCACACCGACGACATCGTTTACTAAAAGAAGATGCACCCATCTATCTTCGTAAAAACAATTAATCCAAGTGCAATCTGTCATGCTAACTTGCAGCTCAAGTTTGACTTAATTTCATTAAGTTATCAAGATGAAATTTCTTAGCAAGAAGTTGAACGTGTTGTCAAAATTTCAGGACCTTTACTATATATATGCATGCAAAACAAATTATGTTTTCTCTATCCTTCTTCACTACCTCATCACCATCCACGCACACCCATGATGGCTGATATCTCCCTCGTCCACAATGTGGCACTGCCGACGTGCGTCAACCTACCTTGTCGTGCCATTTCACACCCTACACAGAGGAAGCACTAATCATATCCCCCATCACGTTGGTTCGGAAGTGTGAGGAGCATTTTTTTGTGTGAAGCGAGTACAGTATTACGAAGGGTATGGCTGAGTTTCTCGCTCGAGAAGGACCCACCTGCTTTTCCTTTCTTAACTTTAGGTTCGTTTGTGCTAAATTTATGGACCTCTACATGTAATTTTCTCTTTTTTTAGGTCTTCGATCTAAACCATGCTCCCACCGATCGAGTCAAATTTTAACTACAAGTAAGCGTGATAAATAGTTTCCTCTTAAAATTTTCCGAAAAACTTTTGAAGCTAACCAGGAATTTAGTACATCGAAAACCACCAAAAAGTTTTTTCGAAAAACTTCCAAAGCAACCTCAATTTACTTATAGTTCAAATTTGACCTAATTTCGATAAATTGGCACATAGTCTCATTCAAGTCAGCAGAGTTAGCTAGGAAGTTTTTAAATTCGTAAAACATGGGAAAATCTAGAATGTTCTTTCCTGATAGTAGGAAACTCACACCGACGACATCGTTTACTCAAAAAGATGCACCCATCTACCTTCAAAAACACAATTATTCCAAGAGCATCTATCACAGTTACTTGTAGCTAAAGTTTGACCTAATTTCATTAAGTTGTCAATATGTAGAGTCTTAACAAGAAGTTGAACCTCTCGTCAGAATTTCAGGACCTTTACTATATATATGCACGCAAAACAAGTTGTGTTTTCTCTCTCCTTCAGACTGCCTCATCACCATCCACACACACCCCAACCGGCTGATCTCTCCATCGTCCACAACATGGTGTTGCCCACGTGTGTCGACCTGCCTTGTCGTTCCATTTCACACCCTGCGAAGAGGAAGCACCAAGCACACCCCAACACGCTCGTTCGAAAGTGTGAGGAGTGTTTTTTGTGTGTGTGAAGCAAGTACACTAGTAGGAAGGGTATATGGCTAAGTTGCTCTCTTGAGAATGACCAGACTGCTTTTCCTTTCTTAACTTTAGGACCATTTATGCTAAATTTATGGACCTCTATGTAATTTTTTAGGTCTTTGATGCAAATCGTACTTTCTCCGACCATCCATATCAAATTTTAACTACTAGTAAGCGCGATAGATAGATTCCTTTTAAAATGTCCCATCAAACTTTTGAAGCTCTAACCAGGAATTCAGTACATCGAAAACGACCAAAAGCTTTTTCGTAAAACTTCCAAAGCAATCTATAATTTACCTGTAGTTCAAATTTGACCTAATTTTGATAAATTTGCATAGAGTCTCATTCAAGTTATAAAATTTAGCTAGGAAGTTTTAAAATTCGCCAAACATGGGAAAATTGAGAATGTTCTTTCCTGATAGTTGGAAACTCACACCAAGAACATCATTTACTAAAAGAAGATGCACCCATCTACCATCGAAAAGACAAATAATCTAAGAGCTATCTATCACGCTTACTTCTATCTCAAGTTTGACCTAATATAATTTCATTAAGTTGTCAAGATGTAGAATCTTAGCAAGAAGTTGAACCTCTTGTCAAAATTTCGGGACCTTTACTATATATATGCACACAAAACAAATTGTGTTTTCTCTCTCCTTTCCTGCCTCATCACCATCCACACACACCCTGGCCCGTTGATCTCTCCCTCATCTACAATGTGGCGCTACCCATGTGTGTCAACCTGCATTGTTGTTCCATTTCACACCCTGCGAAGAGGAAGCACCAAGCACACCCCCAGCATGCTGGTTCGAAAGTATGAGGAGTTTTTTATGTCTTTGTGTGAAGCAAGTACAGTAGTACGAAGGGTATGGCTCAGTTTCTCACTCGAGAAGGACCCGACTGCTTTCCTTGCTTAACTGTAGGGCCCTTTGTGCTATGTTTATGGACCTCTATGTAATTTTATCTTTTTTGAGGTCTTCGTGTAAACCGTACTCCCACCAATCGTGTAAAATTTTAACTACAAGTAAGCCTAATAGATAGATTGCACTTAAACTTTTCCAGATACTTTTAAGCTAACTAGGAATTCAGTACATCGAAATTTTTTTCTTAAAACCTCCCAGCTTATAGACAAATTCTGCCACCATAGGTGATGCCCTAATACCAGTATCAAAATAGAAGCTCTAAATAGTACTCCGCTGACGTGACGAGAAAGTACTGCGCTAGAAAGTGACATGTTTAATATATTGCACAGGGGCACGTTTTACATGCATTCACGCTAGCCGACGTCCTCAATGCAGCCACTTCTTACAACATTAGAAAGGAAAAAACTCTTTCAAAGAGCCATCCTATCTTCCCCATCTCTGTTTAGTTTGTCCCCCACTCGCCGATGCCACCTAGCAGCATCTTTGGCCCGTGATTCACACATTTTACTCCCCATATTGCACGCTGCATCACTCCCTCCAGGCCACCAGCCCTCTCCTACAAAAATCACCAACAACTCTACATAGGTCCACCCTCGCCCCCAATCCATCCAGATGGGATGGCGGATTCGAGGTGCAACCCGCGGCACTATGGCTGGAGCAAAGTCAGCGACGACGTCTTCAATGAAATCACTATGTGTTTGGACACTGTCAGCACCGTTAGGCTGGCCGCATGCTCCAAGGAGCTGTACCGCCAGTTCACCAGCGGAAAAGGTAGCAGGTGCCCCAACGACCATTGTTGTTCATTGGTCTTCTACAATGACGTCTATGAGCACAAGATCCAGTGCTGCTACGCCCCGTGCGCAGCTTGCATGGAGCGAAGATGCGAGTTTGGCACCCGGCCATTGACTGTGCACGAGCTCTTTGACCACTTGAAACTTGCCCACAAGATGTACTATTTGCCCCAAGTGACCTACTCCAACAAGTACTAGTACGTGACTAACCAGGTGCACGCACTAGAGATCATCGACATCGGGAAACAGGGCACGGAGTTTGCCACCCTAATTGGAGGGTACACCACAGACATCTTCATATCTGTCGGGTACGTCCGGTCGGCGGCGTGCAAATCGCCGCGGTACAAGGTGATGTTATGGTCGCTGCCGTCATGGAATAAGCTTCATTCGGTCGAAATTGTAGCGACATCTGGGAAGACGAGCAGGCCTTCGACAGCTAAAGTCGCATTGAAAGGGCTCATGTCATACCTATCAAAACCACGGAGTTACCTACGAGCTTATCAAGATGTTGTCGGGATTCCCCCTAGATTACAAAAATATCAACCAAGAGTGAGTTAACACATATAAATCTTCTTGTGATGATCCTAATATGAAAATATGTTATGTCGTACTAATTAATTACTTTATGTTGGTGATAGACCCAATTGGTATGGGTTGTCCAGCCAAATATCTCTTCATATACAATGCTCATTGATGCAGCCCAATGGAACTGCATGGTGCCTAGCTACGAGTTCGCCGCAATTCCGTTTGTGCTCCACTCACACCTTAGATAAGCCCATACCATGAGGTTGTGCATTTTACACTATGGTAGGAAAGGCAGGTACATCTCTAAGCCGGTGCCAGCACCGGGCTCCCAAAATGTAGATATCGGGCTAACCGGGTTCGATGACACGGTGTTCTGCGTGCTATTCGACAGGCGCGACAATGTCATCTTGATATCTGTCGTGTGCATCAGGCTGGCGGCGCGCGTGTCGCCGTATTTCATGGTGAAGTTGAGCTATACAGATCCAAATGGCTTGTGTGAGAAGGTATTCTATGCGAGTTCTAAAGCCACTTACTCTTTGTCGGTGTGTCAGTCTAATCTGGTCGCTCATCGTCGGAATCGACAATCGGAGTTCACTGTGGAATACAAGCTTCGTATCGTCAAGATTCTTACCATAGATGCAGAGGTGGGACAAGTTGGACATGTGGGAGACATCTAAACTAACTCTAAACTAAGTGGGATAAGCGGGATAATTTGTTAAATCCTACTTGTCCAACTTCTCCCACTTAGTTTAGAGTTAGTCTAGGGGTCTAAAATTAGGATTCCACATGTCCCATTTGTCCCACTTCTGGATCCCTATTTCTTAGGGATTAACACATCTGTCTCTTCTTGTGATGATCCTAACTTGAACACATGTACTCTTCGACAGGATTTTTCTTATCATTTTGGGACATGTGGTTCCTAGCTCAAGGTAGTTCTAAGTATTTTGTATGGAGTTCTGATACTACTAATCTATTTCGTAGTAGGAGTAATACCTATGTACTGGTACTTGTTTAGACCGACGGGTCTAGTGCAGAATATGGTCTCACTTTCCTTTTGAATCATGGCCTTGCTACATCTACTGGATTTAAATGTCTGTATTGCTGAATCTGTCAATCCCTTTAGTCATTATTTGTACTGCTAAATTGGTCACTTTGAAATGGTGCTAAATGTGTCAAGTGCCGCTTATTATGAACTGGGAATCTGATGATATTTTTCTATCTTATTTAGTACTGTTGAATCTTTCAAATTCCATTGAATCTGTCGAATGTTCTATTGTTTCCATTACTAAAGTATTTTTTTAGAACTAATATTGATGTATTAGTACTTGTTTAGATCAAGACCAGTAGATGGTCTTGCTCTTCTTTTGGAACATGGCCAGGATATGTTCTCTCCGTCCTTTTGAATTATGGCCTTGCTACATCTATTGAATTTAGGTGTCTGCATTGTTAAATCTCTCAATACTTTTGGTCATTATTTGTACTGCTAAATCGGTCACTTTGAAATGCGGTTGAATCTGTCAAGTGCCGCTGACTATGTATTTGGAATCTATTGATATTTTTATGTTTTATTCAATGCTGCTGAATCTTTCAAATGGTAGTGAATCTGTCGAATGTTCTGTTGTTGCTATTACTAAAGTATTTTTTAGAACTAATAGTGATGTATTGGTACTTGTTTAGATCAAGACTAGTAGATGGTCTTTCTCTTCTTTTGGAACATGGCCAGAATATATTCTCTCTGTCCTTTTGAATTATGGCCTTGCTACATCTATTGAATTTCAGGGTCTGCATTGTTAAATCTGTCAATTCTTTTGGTCATTATCTATACTGATAAATCAGTCACTTTAAAATGTTGTTGAATCTATCTAGTGCCGCTGATTATGTATTTGGAATCTATTGATATTTTTCTGTTTTATTCAGTGTTGCTGAATCTTTCAAATGGTAGTGAATCTGTCAAATGTTCTGTCATTTTTATTACAGTACTAAAGTATTTTGTAGAACTAATACTGACGCACTGATACTCTTTTAGATCAAGGGTAGTAGATGGTCTTACTGTTCTTTTGAAACATGGCCTTGTCACGATCTAGATGAGGCTTGGGGCATTTTGGTTTGCATGGGTCACAAAGTCATTGATTTGAGTAGAAGGTATGCACAGAAAAGAAGGCTTGATGGTCAGTCTTTCTTGCTCCAATGATCGAGTGTGTTCGGAGAAAAGCGACTGATCCCGCACCAAGGTTTTTAGTGCTGAAACAAGAATTGATTCTCGCCATCCTGCTATTGAATTTCAGAGTCTGTATTGCTGAATCGGTCACTTTGAGATCCTGCTGAATATGAACTGGGAACCTGTCGTTATTTCACCAAGCATGATGCAATTTAGGCCGTGGGTTCTTGCCTTTCTAGAAGTTTCATCAATTTTAGCAGGCTTGCCAATCTTTGCAAAGGGGTACCTTTCTAGAAAGTTCATCTGAGGTTCAGCATCTTGGTATTTTGGTACGTACTATGAAGTACCAAAAAACGTAAGTGACTCAACTTACTACTACTCTGTCTAACTGATGTGAATCTAGACAATGTTGAGGCCATTAGAATACGAACTAGAGGGAGTAGTAGAAAAATGGAAGCAGTAAATAAATCATCTCTCAGTTCTAATAACTGAGATGAGCTGAGAGAACACTCCATAGCTGCGTGCCAGTCTAGAGTACCTATAGTACTCCCTACTCCATAACTCTAGTCGGCATGCTCGATGCAGTACGCCCGGCAGAAGACAGCCGAAGGAGCACGGCAAAACCCCCTCCTTCAAAGAGCCATTCCCAACTCCGAGAGGCCACATTTGGATCTTCTCTAGCACACACTTCACACATTTTTCTTGCCATCTCACCCGTAGCATTGATCCTTCTAGTCCGCCACCCCTCTCCTCCAAATAAGTCCAACAGTCATACATAGATCTGCCCTTGCCCCCAATCATTTGGACGTGATGGTTGTGGATTCAAGGCACAACCAGCGGAACAACGTCTAGACGAAGGTCGGCGACGACGTCTTCAACGAAATAGCTAAGCGTTTGGACACTACCAGCACTGTCTGGCTAGCCGCATGCTCCAAGGAGATGTACCGCTAAGTCGCTGGCAGAAAAGGTAGTAGATGCCCCAATGACATCTGCTGGACTTTGGTCTCCTACAAGGACGACTACGACCACAAGATCACGTGGAACTACCACCGGTGTGTCTGCACGGAGCCAAGATGCAAGTTCACTGGTGTCAAGAAAGTGTTCATCGAGCACCTCATATCTGCCCACTCGACGATAGTGCCTTGATACAGCCCCAAAAAATGGGACCCGTCTGTGCCGGCTCATGCACCGAGCTCGCTCAAAGCTGAGGTCATCGACATCGGGAAGGAGGGCAAGCTATTCGTCGCCCAAATTGACGGGCATAACACGGACTTGCTCCTGTCTGTCAGGCCCGTCAGGTCAGCAGCGTGCAAATCACCGTGGTACGAGGTGAGGTGTAGGTCGTTGGTCTTGTTCGCTAGTTTCAATCAGGTTGTAGTAAAGAGGTTACCAGAGAAAACGATTAGGCCGATGCCGACCAACGCCGCGCAGGAAGTGCTCACGTCTTTTCTGTCCAAGCCACGGCTTTACTGGCATACTACTAAACCTATCGTCAGACAAGATTCACCGGTGAGATATCATATCTTAATCCTCTTGAGATGATCCTACTGTGAGTGTATGTAATATTGTACTAATTAGCTAGTTTATGTTGGTGGCAGATTCCCTTCATAATTAGAATTGCCGAAATTAAGGATCCCAAATTTCCTGGTTTGTCGTATGAATTTTCCATGTATGCTGCTGACCTAGGGGCGACAGGAGACAATGAAACGAGAGACGTATCCCAGGCAGGAAATCAAGGGCGCAATCCGACCATCTTTGACACGCTAAAGCATTCTTGTTTCTTCAAGTACGTATGATGGGACATGTAGTGGTTCCTAGCTTAGTGTAAGCTTGTACTTTGACACTTCTACTAAGTATTTTGTATGGAGTTCAGCTACTGCTAATCTATTTTGTAGTAATACCTATGTACTTGGACTTATTTAGATCGAGTGGAGAAAATGCATGGTCACATTTTCCTTTTGAAACTTGGCTTTGCCACATTGTTGTAAATCCATTGAATTTCAATGTCGGCATTGCTGAATCTGTCAATTCTTTTGGTAATTTTCTGCTACCGTTGAATTGGTCACTTTAAACTGCTGCTGACTGTGAATAGGACACGTGCTCGTCGCCCTTGTACATGGTTGTGTCACAATCTAGATGAGACTTGAGCATTTTGGGTTGCATATGGGGGTCACACAGGCATTGATGTGAGAAGAAGGTACTCAAAAAAGACTTGATCGGTAGTTTTTCTTGCTCCAATGGTCGAGTGTTATTGGTGAAAAGGACAAACTGATCATGCGACAAGGTTTTTAGAGCTGAAACAAAACTGGTTCTCTTTGTACTGCTATTGTATTTCATTGTTTATATTAATGAATTGGTCACTTTTGAAATGCTGCTGAAACTGTCAAGTGCTCCTGAATATGAACTGAAAATCTATTCATAATTTTTCTACCTTATTCTGTACTGCTAAATTTTGACATGAATAGCTGCCAAAAATAATTATCGCTTTTCCCCTCCCTCTCTGAGGTCTTTGTTTCGAATCCGGCTGAGCACATCACAATGCAATTTTTATTAACCAGGAGAAGAAATCTAGTAGCTCATTCGGCCCCTCTTTAGCCTAGAACATTTTTATTCGGTCTTTTCAGGGTCATGGGACTGCTGACCACAACCTAGTGAAATTTGAGAAAGGAGCCCATGGAGCATAACCGAGAATATATTAATTCGGCCTTTTAGGGGTTAGGGGACTGTTGAGCACAACCCACTAAAATTTGAGAATGACGCCCATGGAGCATAGCCTACGGAGTATAACCCACGTAGACCAGCCTATGTAGAATAGCCAAACTCTTTTTAATTCGACCTTTTGGGCATTGCCCCCACCTCTCAAAATAAATAAACTCTACCTACCCATGCTTTTAAGAAAATACTCCATTATGCGGCATTTTATAAATTGAGATGCCAGGAGCGCTACCCTTTTTTATTATAAAATAGATAAACTTACACACACAAAATATTTCTAAGACGACTAATACATAAATTGTATTACTAATAAAAGTTTAATGATATTTACTCTATTAATATCTTTGGTGTAGTGGCAACATACCCAGTTTATGTTTATTTGATTTGAAGGTCTTTTGTTCAAATCGTATCTTGGGTTTACATTTTTTTTCTTCTAGTAATATCACATTATGGAGAGACTGACATCACGGACCCAGTTTGTTTTGAGGGTGGGTTCAAAAAAAGTTTAAATACTTATATAGAGAGGCTCGCGTCGGGGAACCACCCGAGAGAACATACAACATTGCATCAGGGACCCACAAGCATGAACATGCCAGAGAGGCTGACATAAGGGCCCCAGCAATAAGACCATACATGGCTGCCTCAGTGAAAACAGCGGACACGGACGAAAAAAAATTCCATCATACACACGTTGCACTTATAGAGAAGCTAACATGTCGGACCCAGCAGGCCCAAGCATAGCCCATGAAATTAGCCTATTAGCCCCAAGCATAGCCCAATACCTTCTAATTCAGCCTTTTCGTGGTCTTTTGGCCACCAACCATAGCCCATTCAATTTAGGAGTGGGCCCATGGAATATAAGCCATGACGAATAGGGCATCCGCCTCGAGTTATCCCAGAATCTTTTTAATTCTGCCTTTATGCGCACTTTTTGTACTCTGAGGCTGATATCTAGGACCCAAAAAACAGTCCAACATACACAAGTTTCTTTCAAATAGAGGTTGTTAGCTGGGACCCAACATAGACACGTTTCCTGCACAGAGGTGGTTGACATCTGGGACCTACCAAGTTGCCAAGGTCAAAATAGCAGACATGGCCAAAAAAGTCCATCATACGCACGTTTCATTTACAGAGAGGCTGATATATGGGACCCAGCAGTGGGACCCAGCAGTACGACCTTATACATATGCTGCATCGAGCAACCTAGCCAGTTTGAAACAGGGAGGCACGAGCGAGAAAAAAGTCCAACGTGTACACATTTCTTGTAATGAGAGGCTGAAATGGGGGACCCAGCAGCGTAAGTAAACGGTAGATTCGTCGAGCAACACAATCTAGTTCGGAACAGGGTAGTTCTAGAGAAGAAAAATTCCATCATACCCACGATTCTTCAAATCTGAGGCTGACATAAGGGACCCACTAGCCTGAATAAACGGCTGATGCAGCGAGCAACGCTATCAAGTTTGGAACACGAAGGTGCGATAGAGGGTATAAAATCCATCATACACACGTTTTTTCTAATGAGAGGATGACATGTGGGGCCCAGCATCGTGATTAAACGGTAGGTGCATCGAACAGTGCTATCAAGTTCAGAACAGGTTAGTGCGAGCGAAGGAAAAAAATCCATCATACTAATGTTTCTTCTAATGAGAGGATGACATGTGGATCTCAGGAGGTTGGCTAAATGGTAGATGCGTTGAGCAGCGCTAGCAACTTCGGAACTGGGTAGCGGCAAGGAAGGAAAAAAATTCCATCATACACACGTTTCTTCTAATGAGAGGATGACATGTGGGTCCTAGGAGGTTGATTAGATGGAAGATGCATCTAGCAGCACTATCAACTTCAGAACAGTGTAGCATGAGCGAAGGAAAAAATTCAATCATACACATGATCCTTCTAATGAGAGGCTGACATGTGGGACCTAGCAGCTTGACTAAACGGCAGACACATCGAGCAACGTTATCGAATTCAAATCAGGGAGGCGCGACCAAAAAGTATGGTCCGCTAGAGACACTGACGATCGGGACCCACACGCCTCAAAAGACTTCGGCGAGTCAACATCGCACGAGGAAACGGAAATCTTATTTCTATCACGCGCTGGTCGAGCTTTCTCCATGTTTTTAGTAGATCCGTCGTAGTAGAGGGCCACTAAACTAGGAAAAAAGTTTTCCATGGCCACGGCCGAGCCGAGAATTTAGTCGTGGAAGACGCGCCTTCTACGATGACCGTCGGGCCAAGTCATTGCGGAAGGAAACTTTTCTTGTAGTGACACCCACTTGTACTTGAATGTATGTGTGTATTAGTGTGCATCATTGTGGTTTTTAAAAGAACACATGGAATGATGCCACTCCAACATGCATCCAAGTATGTCCAAGAACCCAAGCAGCATGCTGGGATTCAACTAGATGTCATTGCATGTGTGTTATATTCATAAACCACATGGATCCACTGGAGTCATTGGATGTGTGTGTATTAGTGTGTATCATTATGGTTTTGGAAAAGAACACATGCAATGATGCCAGTCCAGTATGTGTCCAACCATGTCCAGGAATCCTAGCAGCATGATGGGATTCAACTGCAACATGCATTTTATCACCAGTTTGAATGATGTTGCATCACCAAACCCGCTTGGATGTGTGCGTGTGTATCAGTGTGCATCATTGTGGTTTTGGAAAAGATCACATGCAATGATGGCACTCCAGCATTTTTCCAACCATGTCCAGGAACCCTAGCAGCATGCTGGTATTCAATTGCAACATGCATTGTATCAGTATTGAAAGATGTTGCATCACCACACCCACTTGTATGGATATGTGTGTGTGTGTATCAGTGTGCATCATTGTGTTTTTGGACAAAAACACATGCAGTGATGCCACTCCATCATGTGTCCAATGATACATTGCAAATGTATCTATAATTTTTGATGTTCCATGCTTAGTTTTATCCACTTTCTTGTGTTTTGTTCCAACTTTGGAGTACTTTTCTATGATTTCTTGGTCTAACCTATTAACAAGAGCCACAGTGACAGCTGCCTGTTTTCTGCTGTTTTTGGTTCCAGGAAATTCAGAAAATGAATATTCTCGGAATTGGACGGGACAAAAGCTAAAGTGCCTATTTTTCCGGAAGTCATCGAGTGCCAGAATACGAGACGGAGAGGGGCCAGAGGCTGGCCACACCACCTGGCTGCACGGCCAGGCTGGGCCCGTGCCAGGGGGTGGTGTGGTGGCCCCTAGCACCCCCTCGGTCTCCCCTTCCGCCTATAAGATGCCCTCGGGACGTAAACCCTAAATACCCGATCAAAAATCCATGAAAGAGTCTGTAGCCGCCGTCACCTCCATCCCTAGATCGGGAGGGATCTGAGGCTCTTCCCGGCACCCTGCCGGAGAGGGGAATTCACCCTGGAGGCCTTCTTCATCACCATGCAAGCCTCCGGTGTGATGCGTGAGTAGTTCATCCTTGGACTACGGATCCATGTAGTAGCTAGATGGTTGGTTCTCCTCCTTTGTTCTTTCATGTCTAGATCTTGTGAGCTCCGTTCATGATCAAGACCATCTATTTGTAATTCTGCATGTTGTGTTTGCGAGGATCCGATGGATATTGAGATGCTATTTCAGATTGATTACTGATTCTATCATGTCTTTGTTATTTGTGATCTTGCATGCTTTCTGTTGTTAGTAGCTATCTTGGCCAAGTAGATGCTAGCAACTCCAAGAGTTAGTATTTAAGCTCGATAGTGGGTTCATGCCTCTGGTAATCTGGAGAAGTGACAAAAATCTCTAAGGTACTAGATGTGATGTTGCTACTAGGGAGAAAACAACAATCCTTTGTTTATAGAATAATCGTATTGTTTACTTTACACACAGTTCGTAAAGCAATAATCTGTTGCTTGCAACTTAATACTGGAGGGGGTTCGGATGATAACGTGAAGGTGGATTATTAGTCATAAATGCAGTTGGATGGCGGTCTATGTATAATGTTGTAATGCCCAATCGAATCTCATAGGAGTCAAGATGATTAGTATATGCATGTATTGCTTTCTCGATGTTTGTCAATTGCCCCGGTGTAATTTGTTCACCCAGCATGTTATCTATCTTAAGGAGAGCCACCTCTAGTGAAATATGGATCCCGGTCCTTTTTCTTAACATACAATTTACAAACTTTTACTGCTTTATGTTTACTTTCTGCAAACTATTACTTCTTTCCATTCGATACGTTTAATCCTTTGTTTTCCGCAAAACACGGTGAGATTGACAACCTCATCGCAAGTTGGGGACAAAGTTCACTACTAGGAAAATGCACGTCTGTGGCGCACCTACTTTCCCCTTCCGTGGCGCACTAGGGGTGCGCCACAACTTCTACGCTATGGCTAAAAAGTGCCCGTAGCGCACTGCCAGGTGCGCTACAGGTATCTCGAGTTAGTGGTAGCGCACTGTGTTTTGCGCCACTACTGTTTTTCTTGTGGCGCATGACCTAGTGCGTTACTAGTATCTAGTTAGTTGTAGCGCACTGGCTGGTGCGCTACTACTGTTGTTCCTGTGGCGAATGACGTAGTGTGCTACTAGTATTTGACCAGGTGCGCCACCAACGTAGTGCGCCACTAACCACGTATATGTGCGGCACGGCTTAGCTTTTCAAAAAACAAAAAAAAATCCTCAATACAGATGATATTCAATACAGATTATATACAATACAGCTGATATACACAGATATACAGTACAGAAATAAATACACAGATATACAATACATAAATAAATACACAGACAAGATAGAAAAAAATACATATAGATAAGTCACATACATAAATACACAGTATAAGTTATATTATTTCGATCAAGTTACAAAGTAGCTAGTGATGACATGAATACATGTCTCAAACAAGTTAGAGCTCGCGGAAGCTCGCCTAGACATCTAAAGTAGACATGCAGGACAGACAACCAAGGACGTTAACCATCACCGCGACGGAGGTATAGGTCTTCATCCGGTTCCTCGTCCTAACTCCCACTAGATAGCGCGCGTATCTAGCTTCCGCCTCCGCCATAGTATTGTACCCTTTGTAGCTATTGCCGCTGAAACGGTGCACCTGTCTCCGGCAGTCTTCCCAATCATCATAGACTCCACGAACCCGTCCCTTGTACACGACGTACCACGTCATCTAAAATTTGGCAATAATAATTAAATGGTGGTGAAAAAACAAGTAAAGGTCGCATATAAAGATATACTTATCAAATAAGGTAACAAAGTAAGCAAAAAATACCAAGTAGTAGCATGTACATGTCGACACACACAAGTACACGTGGGGATAAAGAACTACAACTAGACCAACACATCAAGACTTCTGGCTCGACTTAGGGAACGGGAGGACGCCTTGTTTCATCATGAACGCCCTATAGTCACCCTGCATCTTTAGGCAATCTACTACGTCATGGTTATTCGGGGTATTGCCTTCGTAGAAAACCCCCCTGAAGTCATGACATCACGGCTGGTGATTGCCCCAAACTGTTGCTGGATGCGATACATCTCTTGTCTAATATCTGAATCATTGATCCTGGCCTTGACTTCGGCCCACCGTTTGAGATGATCTGGCAGCGTAGAATTCTGTTGCTCTAGTAGGAACACCCTCATGTGATGGGTTGCATAGTAGGCTTCCTTCTGACTGCCTGCCGGCTGCTTCACGCAGGGGAATTCCGTCACATGGGTGAAGACGTGCCTGCCAAACTTGAGCTTCTTAGGCACGAAGGTGGCGCCTTCCGCTGAGGCATAGCCGGTGAGAGCATCATCCAGAACTTCCTTGATCTTGTCGTAGTTTTTCTTCTTTTCTTGACTCCCTGAGTCGAAATACGTGGCTTGTGAATGTTTTGGCGACAAGCAGATGAGTGTGCAATGTTGATCTCTACGCAAAACAATTCAAACGGAATGTGTTGGAAAAAGAATGATGAAAATCTAGTAAAGCATGTTATGGCGGCGAGTGAATAATGACTTACTCAGGAAAGAAAGACACGAGAATGTATTCCTTTGTCTTGTTCGCCACCAAGATTCCTTGGAGGTACGAGGCCACGAATCGCCATTCAAATGGCGCTTCCCAAGCAGCCATCACGCATGTAGTAGGGGTCCACTATAGCGATGCCCGGGGTATTCTCTCTAATGATCTGAATGGCCAGGCTGAGAGAAAATAGGCGTACCATGGTATAGTGCAGCGGATATAGGTGGAACATATTGAAGATGTCATCAAACCACAGGAAGAACAGATCCACGAGGACATTATCACGAAGCCCAAGCCTCGTGGCACCTTAACCACGAATACCGGGCGCGAGGGATCTTTCTCCGCAAGAAGGCGTCTCTCTATTGTCAGCACACCGTCATGCACACTCCTCATTTCTGAAGTGGCGAGCCTGAGCAATTTCTTAGTTAGCATGGGCTCACCCGCCACATGCATCCTCCACATAATACCCTTTGGTCTTGGTGGCCCATCCTGAAACCTGATCGGATTCGCAGTTGATGCCACCGGCTGGCTCGAGCTGCGAGATTTTCTTTTCCTGGTCTTCTTGCCTTTTGGGAAGTGGGTAGGCACCGCAATCTGAGCATCGATCGCCCTATGTAGTGTGTTAGGGCTTAGAAAAAAGGGCCGGTTGGATGTATCCGCTGGCTCGGTGAAGGTGCAAGCTGGAGGCGTCTCCTGAGAACCAAAGAGACGTTTGTTGCAAGTGGCTTTCTCTACGGGGCCACCATCTAGGTCTTCGTTTAGGTCGCCGGGGAAAAGATTAGTGTTGATGAAATCATCGAAGTAATCTTCGTCATCCTCGTTTGGATCCTACGCCATGGTCATGTCAATATGACCAGCCGAACAATCGCGTGGAGGTGACGGTGGGGTGGTCTTGCCATGGCTTGGCGCTGGCACGACATGCAGTGTTGTTGTCTCTGGGGTGATGGCCCTGGCCGTCCCCAAACGAATCATGCTCTTCGGCCATAGCAGGAATAAGCCGAAGAAACTTCTGAGGACAGCCGGCTCTTCTTCATCCGCTCCTAGGGGTTGAATGGGAGGTTCCAGGTCATCGCAGCCCATTAGCACCCGAATAATTTTAACCCTATGCACGCTATCTGGCATCGGCTTTGAGTGGAACATGCGGTGCAAGGGTTGAATGATGGTACCCTTGGCAACATCCCTCAACTCGTTGTTCACGAAGCTTAAGAGAGTGCATGGAACATCCGTCCGCAAAAAACATGTATGGCATTAAAAAGATGCCATAAGAGTAATAAATGGCAAGGCGGTAAAGTATTTGGTTTACCGTGATGGCGTCGAGCTCGGCTAATGTCGAGGCACCGCATACGACGACGGGTGTGCAAGAGACGGAGGGGCTGCTTGATGGCACGGTGCCGACCGTCGATGTATTCTCCCTATCGGTTGCATTAAGCTTCAGCGCCGCGGTGATGGCAGGGGGAGTCACCAATGCTTCCGGCGCCGCCGTGCTAGCGGGCGGAGTCACCAATGCTTTCGGCGTCGCTGTGCTAGCGGGCGGAGTCACAAACACATAATTCACCGGGATCGCCGGCGCCGCATTGTTTGAGTGTCTACTGACCATGCTTGGAATCGGGCACGGCCCTTGTCGACCACCCGCACTCCAGTTTGCTATTGACTCCACCAAGGTAGGCAAGATGGAGGTGAGGGTGATTGCTAGGTTATCTTGGATGATCTGCGGGATCCGTGTCACTTGTTCCTTAAGTTCCTGAACCTCGCGGTTTTCCTCGTCGATCCTTCCCTCCACACGCGTCCTCGGGGGTGGACCAAAATGATCCACCCAATTCTTAGCCCCAAAGCCGGCCAGACGGCCAGCCGACGATGGCTTCTTTGTAACCGGCGTGATTTTCTTGGCCCGGTTCATCGCCCTGTTAAAAGGGTTATCCCATCGGGTGGCCGACGTCGACCCGTGGGATGAGGAACCATGGGATCCCTGACTAGCAATTTCCTGCTCCTGCAGAAGAAGTAACATGAACCGTTTAGAAATTCGACTTGATCGATTAGAATGTAATCGAATTGATCCGCGGTAATTAAATTACTTATCGCAAGAACCTCGAAGTCCTTCACCTTAGTTTCCGCGGTGAGTTCTTTGGTTTTGGGGTCCACATGGTAACAAGCCCTGATGAAGTTTCGAAGCTGCTTGATTTCGAATTTCGAAAAGGGGTTAGGTATCACCTTAGCTCTATACTCGTCGTCCTCCTTATCCCATTTGGGCTCCGCAGCTCTGTAACCACCAGATCCGAGATGGTGGTGACCTATATTCATCGCCTACAATTCCTTTCCCCGCTTACTCGAGGCCTTTGCTACTTCAGAGGTGCACTTGGCCTTGAACTCCTGGAATTGATCTTCAGTAATCTGCGGGTCAATCTTCTGGATCTCCTCGAGACTTTTCCCTTCTTTAAATATCTTCTTCTTTATCCGGGTTCTCCAGCTGGCCAGGGAAGTGCTCATGCTCGTGAGGGTGGATTTATTTACTTCATTCCCATGATAATCTGTGTTTCGATACTGAAGGGGGAACTTGTATCTTGCGTGCAGCTTCTCGAAGAGGAGTGTGCACAAATGGCCATTATCTTTATGCTGGAGATTCTCGGTGTTGATCGAGATGGTGCTCCGGGTGATAGCCGCCACTTGCCCACCGTACCCTTTGACCACATGGTCGGGCGCCAAAGGAACCCATGTTGGGCTCACTTCGATAATTTCCTCTCTGGCGGTGCCGACCGTGTTCGGGCGCCTTTCCTTCTTCTTCTTAGGCGGATTACTACCACTTGTTGTGCCCTCGCCACCATCAGTGGTTTCATCATCTGTCGTTCCTTCGGCTGCTTCTTCTTCCTCCGCGTCTTCCATCTCATCGGCATCGCTCTCGGAAGGGTTGTATTCTTCATCACCCTCTGTCATTCTTTCTAGCCGCTCAACCTCCTCCCAGAATGACAAGGGTCTGTTTTGAGGTCTCACTTCTCCTTTAGCATTGATACGTTGAGAAGATTCAGCCTCGTCGTTGTCACACATGTTTGCTCTAATAAAAGGCAAATAATGGTTAGTAAAGTGAGCGGAAAAATCCGGCATGACCATTGCTCATTTTTGTTAAACTAGGAGTGCCCGATTTCTGCCAAAACGGAAGTTAATCAACATTTCGGCGAAAATCGGGACTGATTTCATACAATCACCTGCATACGAATACAACTAGGTAGGGTAATATAGCTACGAATACAACAAAGCACAGCAACCACTCTAACTGGTATTTAAAGGAGAGCATAACCAAGAATGGGGGAAGGCAGGAACATATATATCAGCAAGTGCACTTCAATAAAATTACAGCAAGTGCACTTCAATAAAATTACAGCAAGTGCATTTCAATGAAAACAAGCAAATTACAGCAAGTGCACTTCAATAAAATGATAGCAAGAACAACAATTGACGACAAGCAAATTACAGCAAATAAAATTCATTTACTAGGGTGAGATAAACTTGTAGTAAATATGTTCTTACATATAAATATGTAATAACAGAGTCTGACGTATAGTGTTATTCAGTTCTATGTGCCGGGTTATGGTCTCCAGCAAGTGCTTGAACATTTGAATCAATCTTATGGTAATCCTCCTATCTATATTCATGAGAATGGTAAGTATTTTTCCAACTACCAATAATCTGGTTGAAACTCTAGGGTATATTTTTTCTTTCCCTACATATTCTTCAGTGCTACAGGAACATGTAATTACGAGACAAATTACTAAGGTATATTACTAACTGATTCATTATGGCTATTCATGCCTAAATACCTCTGTCACATCAAATGAAACTGCACTGAATAAACAGATAAGCAGCTGACACGGACAAAAATTATGATGATAATACTTGGAAAATAAGAAGCCACCAATCTTAAGAGAGCAGTACAAACCCACAAAGTATTACTACAAGATTTAGCATTTCACATGTCCTTGGCAATGGCATACTATATGGGGCTACAACATTTACTACAATGCATTATATGTATTGGGGAATACATACAATCTCATGTAAAAAAAGCTTTGTAAACAGGAACATGAAAGAAAAACCAAATAGTTCATATAGAAGTTAATGATTTTATTACCTTAAAGATAAATTCATGGCAAGTGGTTTACTCTATAAACTTGCTCTATAAGAAAGTGGTTTACTCTATAAGCAAGTGGTTTCCCCAGAGTACCAGGCACATAGACCATTTACACATTGAAATACAAGTGGTTTACTCTATAAGCTTCATTTTTAACCCAATACATATCAGACATGATGCTCCAATTCATCATTAAATAAATGCTAAACTAACATAGTCTAAAATTCCAACATTTGGATATGTTCTCTAATATGTCCCACAACCGAAATGCTGGCAAAGCACATCATACACTCGATTATTTCTGCTAGGGGCGATTAGGTGCAGAAGGAAGGAATGAATGATTAGCTAGACAAATTAAGGGCATGCTATGATGAGGAGCTCTTGTCGCACCTGAGGCTGTCATGGCCCTCTTCTACAACTACTCTGCTGCATACCAATTGAAAAACAAGTCTCAACTAACTTGGACTACAACCGACGGATCTGCTATGCCATGCCATTCGAGGTGGTCAAGTTCCAACTGGAAAACGATTAATTTACGCCGTCGTTCGACCGCCGACCGACGCCACATATATACCTAAAATATCACAACCGCTCAATCACTAATGCATCCCCTAATCAACAGCCTAGTAGACACATTGAGGGGATAAACAAGTCCAGTTTTGTACTACAATACTATAATACTGCAAAACCTAGTTTGTAGCCTAATGAGGAAGTGGAGGCGCATCGTGTGCATGTGGCTATCACAAAGCATCCATGGAAAAGCAAGCCATGTGTGAGGTCGTGACTCCATGACTTACATGAGCAGAGAGCCCATGGACGCGCGAACGGAGAGCGGCGGACGGAGAGCGGCGGCCTCCTCCTCCTTGGATGTGCGGACGGAGAGCGGCATCCTCCTCCTCCTTGGCCGCGCGGACGGAGAGAGGCGGACGGAGAGCGGCGGTGTCCTCGGCCTCCACGGCCTCCTCCTCCTTGGACACGCGGCAGCCTCCTTCTCGGTAGCGGCAAGTGCGGAGACGGGCAGATCGAGCGGCGGCGGCGGCGCGTCTCTCTCAGCTCGATCTGTGTCTGAGGATGATGGGGAGAGGGACGGGTCCGTGCTCGACAGTTAACCGTAGCGCACTAGGTTAGGGTGCGCTACGGCTGAGTGCCGTGTCAGGTCAAATAAGAGGGTGGCCGCCCCTGTTGTTGAGACTAGCACTACAGTATCCCACTGGTTGCTCCCTATGCTCGAAACCTATGTGAGCACCCAGGTTCGAACCCTGGTGCCCCCCTTTTTTATTTTTATTTTAAAACTACTTTAAAATGTTAAAAAAATATCTCAAAAACTATGTAAACTATATAAAATATTTGTTATATGTTTTATATGACAAAAGTGGTACATATATATCATAAAAGTGGTACAAAGTGATTCAAAGTAGAAAGAAATTAAATAATAATGTGTCCATTAATAATATGCCATCCATATGCATCAATACAATTTTTTTTGAGCATGTGTTTTACAAACTTTTTTGAGCTAGCATTTTACAATATTTTTTCCCTTCTTTGTCGCGGTTGAATAATTTAGCCCTGGCACTTTTATGTTTCTTCGCTCGAACGGGCTACCTTTTTTGGGTAAGGTTGTTCTTTTTCTTCTTGTGATGTATGTTTCTTCATCGTAGTCGTCGTCGTCTTCAATCTTTGGATCACCGTACTGGTCGAAGTCTTGCTCATTGGCGACTCCATCCATTCCGATGATGTTTCTTTTTCCTCTCCTCACGACAACACGGCTAGGCTTTGTCGGGTCAGTAATAAAAACATTGGTCCACTTTGCTAGCCAGTACCCATGGTTCATTTTTCACGGCGACGTGCGCACCGGCGGCCTTGGATTTGGCTGCTTCGGGTATTAACATGGTTGTGAAATACCAGTCTTCTCTTTCGACGCTCTTGGCCCATCTGACACGAAACATCGGCACCTTTTCTCCACCGTAGTCGAGCTCCCAAATCTCCTCAATCCTTCCGTAAAATCTTTCCTTCACATTGTCATCGGTGTAGAATTCCGATGTTACGCCTGAGTTCTGATAGTCACACTTGTTGTCCTTTTCCTCCGTGTAGAATGTGTAGCCGTTGATATCATACGCCTGATAGGTCACCAGGTTGTGCATGGGTCCCTATGACAAGGTCAATATGATGTTTTCCTCCACAGAATGCGATTGCGGGGGATTATCTAGGAGCGTCTACCTAAACCAACGCGTGAAATCTGAGTTGTGCTCTTTGATTATTTCTCCCTGCGTCCTCTATATGCCCCGGTCACTATACTTCTTCTCGATTGACCTTTTGTGCTTTTGTATCCAAGGATCAACCAGTTCTAAATGTTGTAGCGCGACTAGGTTTGCTCTATCAAAGTCTACGTGTCGACAATCGTAGTCTACATGTAGTACGCGACGACCCTCTCGGTGACCCGATCCATTGAGCTTGCCAAGGTGCCTATTGACGGGAATACCGACAGGGTTCTCGATGCCTAGATAATTCGTGCAGAAAGAGATGCACTCTTCGGCCAGAAAGCCCTTGGCTATGCTTCCATCTGGACGGGACCTGTTGCGAACGTATCCTTTGATGTGTCCGTTCATCCTTTCGAACGGAATCATGCTACGGAGGAACATTGGCCCAAGTTGGATGATATCCTCCACGATATGGACCAGCAGATGCACCATAATGTCGAAGAATGCCGGCGGGAATTAGATCTCGAGCTCGCATAGTATCACCACGATCTCCTCTTGTAGCCTCCCGAGCTGTTTCACGCCAATTAACTTTCGAGAGACGACGTCAAAAAACTTGCAGAGCCCAAACAATGTTTCTAGGACATGCTCGTCCATTATACCTCGTAGTGCAACCGGAAGTATCTGCGTCATTAGCACGGCACACTCGTGAGACTTCATCCCACTAAACCTCTGCTTAGCCTCAGCTAGGTACCTGCTTATCTTGCCCGCGTAGCCGTAAGGAAATTTGACTCCTAGAAGGCACTTGAAAAACTATTTGATCTCATCTTAGCTTAGTGTGAAGCACGAAGGGGGCAGTAATATTCGTTCTTCTTGACCTTTTTACCCTTTCGACGACCTTGTGTCACCTCCGACTGATGATGATCATCATCTTCCTGATCATCAGGAGTAGGGCGTCCTCCGTGAAGATCCTTCTGGATGCCCATGAATATCAAGTCGTTCCTTGCTTTAGGACCATCTTTCGTCCTATCTGGCATGTTGATTAGGGTGGAGACTAGACTCTCGCACACGTTCTTCATGATATGCATGATATCAAGGCTATGAGGCGTGCAGAGAAACTTCCATTATGGCAACTCCTAGAAAATAGACCTTGTTTTCCATACCTTCATCAACGGCTTGTCTTGCTTCCTCTTTCGCTTCTTTCCTGGTTTAGGACACCCTTTCCAGTTTTTCAGCAATTCATCCACTTCTTCGCTGCTCCTCCGCTCTGGGATTCCTCGGGTCTTGGATTTTCAATTGAATAGATCTCCACGTTTTCTCCATGCATCATTCATTCCAAGCCACTGTCGGTGCCCCATGAACACGGTTTTCGAAGACCCTGGATCTTTCTCTAGTTGGAGATAGGTCGTGTTATCCATGCACCTAACGCATACGTAGAATCCTTGGATAACCTGCCCCGAGAAATATCCGCAACCTGGATAGTCTTGCACCGTAGTGACCAACCCGGCTCTCATAGTGAAATAATCTTGTGCGACAGCGTCATACGTATTGGCTCCGAATTCCCATAACATGGCTAGCTCCTCTTTCAACAACCCGAGATATAGATTAATGTCGGTACTAGGTTGTTTTGCCCCTTGAATTAGCATACTCATTTGTATGTACTTCTTTTTCATGCACAACCAGGGAGGGAGGTTGTACATCCATACAAACACGGGCCAAGTGCTGTGCGTGCTACTCCGGCTACCGAACGGATTGAGTCCATCGGTGCTTGCACCTAGCTTGATGTTTCTCGAATCTCCACCGAATTCTGGGAATTCGAGGTCTAATGCTTTCCACTGGCTACCATCTGAAGGGTGCATCAGAAGCTCGTCCTTTTCAGGGTCATCGTCATCTGCTGGCTTCTTTCTTTCCTCATGCCAGCGCATGAGATTTGATTCCTTAGGGTCTGCGAAATAGCGCTGCAGACGAGGACTGATAGGAAAGTACCATACCACTTTTCAAGGAGCTTTCTTCCCTTTCTTGTATCGACTAACGCCGCACACCAGGCATGTGGTTTTCTCCGCGTCCTCGCCCCGATAAATGATTCAATCGTTGATGCAGACGTGGTATCTAATGTGCGGTAGATCAAGAGGACACACGATTTTCTTGGCGTCCTCGATACTAGTTGGACACGTGTTCCCCTCCGGGAGACGATCGTGCTAGAATGCCATCATATCGTCGAAGCTTGCGTCGGTCCATTTGGGTTTTGCCTTCATCTCCATAGCCTTGAGCGTTACATTCAACCGGGTATCATCGGGCTTGCATCCTTCATACAACGGAGTAACCGCGTCTTTCTCTAGTTGCGCAAGCTTGGCTTTCTCTCTAGCGGCAGCCCTGGCGTTACTCGTCTGCTTGAGAAGTAGTTCTTGAACATAAGGTTCCCGCACCCAGCCTGACATTGTTCCATCGTCTGCTCCGGCATCTAGATCATCATCATCTTGGTCTGCTTCTGCACCTTCACCAGCTCCAGGAGACTCTTCTTCATCTCGCCCGTCCTTGCCGTGATCATGATCATGTTGCCTGCCTTCCTCATTTTCTGCCGCCCCATTTACGGCCTCATCGTCTTCGTCGTCACTTATCCACTGAGTGTAGCCATCCATGAAACCATGGCGGAGCAGGTGCGCCTGCAGATTTCCAGAATCTGGATCAATCAACCAATTGAGTTTGCATCTTCTCCACGGACATCTTATCTCCGTCATGTTATTCCGTATCATGTCGGCCGTCGTGCATTTCAAAAATCTAGCCACAATGCCTTCGCTCATTATGCGGACCATGGTTGCCTGCACGGTGTACAAGGTAGAATTAGAAGTTTATTACAACCACAGAACAAATGCATGCATGCAATGGTCGATGGAAAATTTCGGCATGACCTATCCTAAAATTAGGACCTTTGCGAAATGCCAAAGTCTTGCCAAAATGGAAATGAATCAACATTTTGGCAAAACAAAGCCAATATATGAGAGAGCATACAATGCATGCTCTCCAAACACATGAGAGCATCGATCCTCTCCATAGATATGTGACCATATCATCCATACACATAAACACATCCTCTTACATAGAAAACTTACCGAGATGAGAGACCGAGAAGATCTCGAAGGAGAGATAAGAGACCGAGAAGATGGTGGACAGAAGGAGAGCTTTCCTCGATTATGTATGTAGCATCCAAGGTAAGTTTTACATGCTACAAATGGTGAAAGAGTGGAGAAATTGAGGTGGAAGGAGGAGGGGGGCGAGATCCAAGGAGGAAGAAGGAGGGGAAAGTGAAGTGGGAGATGGTCAGATCTAGTCAAATGTGCAAAGGTATCTGCCAAAAAGTAGTAGAAGAACGCACATCCGTGGCGCACATGGAGGGGTGTGCCACAGGAGTAAAGAACATCTGTGGCACACATACCGGCACTGCGCCACATACGTGTTTTCCCAGTTACACAGTAGGGTGGCCCGATCTTGCCTGTAGTGCATGGTGGCCATGTGCGCCACGACTACCGGCCACACCTGTAGCGCACTTCACATGGGTGCGCTATGGCTATGTGGTCTACGGCCGATAATGCCCTGGCCCACACACGACCGTGGCGCATCATCCGCTTGTGCGCCACTATAATGGTAGATAGCCGTAGGGCACCTGTGGCCAGTGCGCCACACCTATTTTAGTCGTGGGGCACAACTAGCACGTGCGCCACGGATGTGCAGATTACCTATAGCCATTTTCTTGGTAGTGGTTTTGTGGTTGTGTTGTGCAGGTCTCCATGTTGCTACTAGCACCGGTAGTGCGCCCTGCCAAAGCTCAGCTAGTAACACCTTTGGGGTGTTTCCTTGATCCTACTAGTTCGATTAAACCTTGGTTTCATAACTGAGGGAAACTTGCTACTGTGCTCATCATACCTTCCTCATGGGGTTCCCAACGAGCTCTATATCAGCCATGCACTAGCACTTTTTTGGGCGCCGTGCATTGAGCCATCATCCAACCATGTCCAGGAACCCTAGCAGCATGTTAGGATTCAACTGCAACATCCATTGTATCAACAGTTTGAAAGATGTTGAATCACCACACCCACTTCGATGCGTGTGTATCAGTGTGCTACATTGTGTTTTTGTAAAATAACACATGCAATGATGCCACTCCAGCATTTGTCTAAACATGTCCCGGAACCCTAGCAACATGCTAGGATTCAACTACAGCATGCATCGCATCACGAGTTTGAAATATGTTGCATCACCACACCCACTTAGATGGATGTGTGTATAAGTGTGAATCATTCTGGTTTTGGAAAAAAACACATGCAATGATGCCATTCCAGCATGTGTCCAACCATGTCCAGGAACCCTAGCAGCATGCTAGGATTCAACTGCTACATGCATTGTATCACTAGTTTGAAATTTGCTGCATCAGCACACCCACTTGGTTGGATGTGTGTGTCTATCACTTTGCATCATTATGGTTTTGGAAAAGAACACATGCAATGATGCCACTCCACAAATGTCCAACCATGTCCAGGAACCCTAGAATCATGTTGGGATTCAACCGCAACATGCATTGCATCACCAGTTTCAAAGATGATGCATCACCACACCCACTTGGATGTGTGTGTACTAGTGTGCATCATTGTGGTTTTGGAAAAGAACACATGCAATGATGCCACTCCAGCATGTGTCCAAACATGTACAGAAACCCTAGCAGTATGCTACGATTCAGCTGCAACATGCATTGTATCACCACACCCACTTGGATGTGTGTGTACCAGTGTGCATCATTGTGGTTTTGGAAAACAAGACATGCAATGATGCCACTCTAGCATGTATCCAAACATGTCTAGGAACCCTAGCAGCATGCTGGGATTCAACTAGATGTCATTGCATGTGTGTTCTTTTCATAAACCACATGGATCCACTAGATGTCCTTCCATGTGTGTCCTTTTGATAAACCACATGGATCCACTAATGTCATTGCATGTGTGTTCTTTTCATAAACCACATGGATCCACTATATGTCATTGCATGTGTGTTCTTTTCATAAACCACTTGGATGTGTGTGTGTGTGTGTTAGTGTGCATCATTATGGTTTCGGAAAAGAACACATGCAATGATGCCACTCCATCATGTGTCCAACCATGTCTAGGAACCCTAGCAGAATGATGGGATTCAACTGCAACATGCATTGTATCACCAGTTTAAAAGATGTTGCATTACCAGACACAATTGGACTTGGATGTGTGTGTGTATCAGTGTGCATCATTGTGGTTTTGGAAAAGAATACATGCAATGATACCAGTCTAGCATGTGTCCAACCATGTCTACAAACCCTAGCAGCATGCTGGGATTAAACTACATCATGCATTGTATCACCGGTTTGAAAGATGGTACATCACCACACCCACTTGGATGTGTGTGTATCAGGGTGCATCATTGTGGTTTTGGAAAAGAACACATGCAATGATGCCACTCCAGCATGTGTCCAACCATGTCCAGGAACTCTAGCAGCAACCGGTGTGTGTGTGCGATCCATGGCGAGACGATGCTTGTGTGGTGTGATGTCTACGCACTTATATTCTTGTAGATAGTTGTTGGGCCTCCAAGTGCAGAAGTTTATAGAACAGCAGCAAGTTTTCCCTTAAGTGGATCACCCAAGGTTTATCGAACTCAGGGAGGAAGTGGTCAAAGGTATTCCCTCTCAAGCAACCCTGCAATCAAGATATAAGAAGTCTCTTGTGTCCCCAACACACCCAATACACTTGTCAGGTGTATAGCTGCACTAGTTCGCCGAAGAGATAGTGAAATACATGTGGTATGGATAATTATAAGTGGCAACGGTGCTAGAAAATAACTTGATGGCGTGGAAAAGACTGAAGGTAAACTGAAATAAAGATGGAAGCAAGCAAACATGTAACAGATCTAATAGCAAACGGTGTATCAATGCTTAGAAACAAGGCCTAGGGATCATACTTTCACTAGTGAACACTCTCTCATAAATATATCCTCTCTTTATGATACTACTCTTAACTACTCTCTGGTTGGACACTCTAATCGATGGTAGGGCTATAACAGCACACCTCAAAGTAAGCCTTTCCCATCTAGAAAACCCCACACTATCACCTTGAGCTCTAGATGGTTCCAACAAACACCACAATTTCATAGAAACATCCAACTCCAAATATAACTCATAACAAGTATTTGTAATCTCTAGCCTAAGTGCCACCATGGTGTGCACGCTGTCACTTTCACACACATGGGGAGAGCAAAGATCTAATAAATCACATGAGTAGCAGGGTAGATCTACTTGATTACAAAGCTCATGATCACAATAAGATCATGCATAGAGAGAGAGATGAACACATAGCTACCGGTAGAACCCTTAGCCTCGAGAGAGAACTACTCCCTCCTCATCATGGAAATCAGCAACGGTGATGGAGATGGTGGTGGAGAAAGATGGAGATGGCTCCGGGGGCACTTCCCCGTCCCGGCAGGGTGCCGGAACAGAGACTTTCTGTCCCCAAATCTCCCCTTCGGTGGCGGCGGCGCTGCGGAACCTTTCGTGGATGGAGGGTTGACTATCTAGGGTTTATGCATCGGGAGGCTTCTTATGGGCGAAGAGGCAAGGTCGGTGGAGTGCCAGGGGGCCCACACCACCTAGTGGCGCGGCCAAGGCTAGCCCGCGCCACCATATGGTGTGGCCAGACCCTAGCCCTCCTCCGTCTCTGCTTTGGGCTCCGTGAGTCTTCCTGTAAAATAGGAACTTTGGCTTTTGTCCCGTCCAATTCCGAGAATATTGATTTTCTGACTTTCCTGGAACCAAAAACAGCAGAAAACAAGCAACTGGCATGGTGGCTCTTGTTAATAGGTTAGTCCAAGAAATCATATGAAAAGTACTCCAAAGTGTGCACAAAGCACAAGAAAGTAGACAAAACCAAGCATGGAACATCAAAAATTATAGATACATTTGCAATGTATCATGGTGCATGAATGTTTGCAATGGGAGGAAGTTTTTTTTGGTTGCTTGTTGTTGTCGGGCCCGGCCGGTGTGGTTGCATGGATGTTTGCCAAAATGTTGATTCATTTCCATTTCAGCAAATTTTTGCACTACCCATATGTCCTAATTTTAGGAAAGGTCATGCCGAATTTTTTCCGGCTAGCATTCATGCATGTGTGTGTTCATATGGTGTGGTTCTCACCTATACTCTCTGTTTTGACCGCTCAGGCAACCATGGTCCTTACGATGAGCGAAGGTCGAATTTCTAGGTACAAGAAAGGCGCGAAGGAGGACATGATTCTGAACAACAAGACCATGATAAGATGTCCATGTCGAACATGCAAACTGCAGCGCTGGATCGACCCTGAATCTGGACAATTAGAGGGTCACCTGCTCAGGCGCGGTTTCATGCGCAACCTCAATGAGGCTCTGGCAGGACATGGTGGTGGTCACGAAGACGTGGGCGGGCGAGAAGACGAAGAGTCTACCAGGCATGATCATCATGATGAAGGAGATGCCTGTGGGCATGATCATCATGACGAAGGAGAAGCCGGCGGGCATGATCAGCATGGAGAAGGAGATGGCGACGGGCATGATCATGATCATGAAGAAGGAGAAGATGCGAACACACAGAAGCTGCTAACTTCGGTCTTGCAGGACCCTCATGTTCAAGAATTGCTCCTCAAGGAGACGAGAAACGACAAAGCTGCAGCCAGAGAGAAAGCCAAGCTGGCCCAAATGGAGGTAGACGGGACGACTCCATTGTATCCTGGGTGTCGCCTCGAGGATACACGTTTGAGTGTAACACTCAAGGCTCTTGAGATGAAGGCCGAACATAAATTGACCGATGTGAGCTTCAACGCGAACATGGAATACTGCCACGACCGAATTCCTAAGGGGAACACATTGCCAACAAGTATCGAGGAGGCCAAGAAAATCGTGTGCCCTCTCGACCTACCACACATTAAATACCATGCATGCATCAATGATTGCGCACTTTATCAGAACGAGGACACGGATAGAACCACATGTCCGGTGTGTGGCCAAGGACGGTACAAGAGAGGGAACAAGAAAGTTCCTCAAAAATGGTATGGTACTTTCCTATCACCCCTCGTCTGCAGCGATATTTCGTAGATCCTAAGGAAGCAAAGCTCATGCATTGGCACGCGGAAAGAGAGAAACCCGAAGATGATCTAGAGAAGGGCAAGATCCTCACACACCCTTCAGACGCTAGAGAGTGGACTCCATTAGACATCGAGTTCGAAGAGTTCGGGGGTGATGCAAGGAACGTCAGGCTGGGTATGAGCACCGATGGACTCAATCCTTTTGGAAACCAGAGTAGCACGCATAGCACCTGGCCCGTATTTGTATGACCATACAACCTCCCCCCGTGGCTATGCACGAAGCAAAGGTATGTACACATGAGCATTCTTATTCAGGGGCCGAAACAACCAGGTATCGATATGCATCTGTATCTCGAGCTATTGAGAGAGGAGTTAGCCAGCTTGTGGGAGACGCCGGCCCGTACGTGGGACGCCTACACTAAAGAATATTTCCATCTGAGATCCCCATTGCTCACGACCGTGCAGGACTATCCTGGTTACGCATATGTATCGGCCCAGGTGAACCACGGACACAATGCATGCGTCAAGTGCATGGATGAGACACCGCATCTCTAGCTACCAAGGGATCCCGGGTCTTCGAAAACCGTGTTCCAAGGTACTCGAAAGTGGCTCCGCATGGATCACCCGTGGAGAAAACGTGGTGACCTGTTCAATGGTAAGGACGAGCTCGAAAGAGCCCCGCGTTCGAGAAGCAGTGAAGAAATCGAGGAGGTTTTGAATAATTGGCTAGATTACCCTATGCCTGGAAAAAAACGATCGAGGACAAAGCTGATGCTGGGTGTATGGAAAGCAAGGTCTGTTTTCTAGGACCGGCCGTATTGGAAGGTCCTTCACACTCCACATAGCCTCGATGTAATGCACATCATGAAGAACGTTACCCGTAGTCTGCTTGGCAGTCTACTAAACATGTCGAAGAGGACCAAGGATGGGCCGAAAGCAAGAAAGGACATTAAATTGCTTGGCATAAAGAAAGATCTTCAGTACCCTGATAGTGATGATGATGATGATGATCAGACGGAAGGGACTCAAGGTCGCCGCAAAAGAGTTAAGAAGAATGAGGTGGTGCTTCGCGTGCCTGCTTTACTCTGAGTCTGGAGGAGCTCGAGCAGTTTTTCAGGTGCCTCTTAGGAGTGAAAGTTCCTCATGGTTACTCAGGGAAGATAAGGAGATATCTGGACGTGGCGAAGAAGTGGTTTAGAGGTATGAAGTCTCACGACTGTCACGTGCTGATGACGCAGATACTCCTCGGTGCGATCCGTGGGATAATGGACAAGCATGTCCATGAGACGTTGTTTGGCCTCTGTAACTTTTTCAACGTCATATCTAGGAAGTCGATCGGTGTGAAGCAGCTCGACAGGCTACAGTAAGAGATCGTGATGATACTATGCGAGCTTGAGATTTACTTCTCGCCCGCATTCTTCGACATCATGGTGCATCTGCTTGTACATGTCGTGGACGACACCATCTAGCTCGGGCCGACATTCCTGCACAACATGATGCCGTTTGAAAGTCTAAACAGTGTCATCAAAGGATTCGTTCGCAACAGGTCTCGTCCAGATGGAAGCATAGCCAAGGGCTTTCTGATCTACGAGTGCATGTCCTTCTGCCAGAATTATCTAACCACCGAGAACGAGGATGTTGGAATACCCACAAAGAAGCACCTCGGCAGGCTCGGTGGATATGGTCACCGCGAGGGCTGCCACTCACTGCATGTCGGCATTGATGGTCGATGCACTGATTTTGAAAGGGCACACCGAGTCAGGCTACAACACATTGAAGTGGTCGGCCCTTGGGTCGAAGAGCACATAAGCTTAATCGAGCAGGAGTACATCGACCAGGGCCGACCGAGGAAGAAGGGAGACATAACCAGAGAGCACAACTCCAGCTTCACGGGTTGGTTCAAGAAAGGGCAACTGGACCATCCCCCACAGACGCCTTCTACGGAAGATCAAAAACTCATATTCTCCTTGTCGCAGGGCCCAAGGCACAACCTAAGGACCTATCAGTCATACGACATAAACAGTTACAGATTCTACACCGAGGAAAAGGACAAGAAATGTGAATATCAAAACTCAGGAGTAACTATGTTATCCTTTGCTGATGACGAGATTACTGTGATGGAAAGATTCTACGGAAGGATCAAGGAGATATGGGAGCTTGACTACTGTGGAGAGATCGTATCGATTTTCCATGTTAGATGGGCCAAGAACGTGGAAAAAGAAGGCCGCTATTTCACCACAATGGTTATACCATATGCCAAATCAACGAAGAACGCCTCCGCAAAAAATGAGCCTTGGGTACTCGCTAGCCAAGTTGATCAATGTTTTTTTATTACCGACCCGTCAAAGCCCAAACGTGTTGTAGTTAGGAGGGGCAAGAGGAGCATCATTGGAATGGAAGGAGCCGCCAACGAGCAAAACTTCGACAAAAACGGCGACCCGAAGATCGAATAGGAATTCGACAAGTACTTCGACATGCCTACTACTACTAAAGTAAGAAGGAAGACCACACTGCCTACTAAAGGTTGTCCATACACAAGAAGAAATCTCAAAGTGCACGGGCTAAAGTATTCAACCGCGACAAAAAAAGGGCAAGAAGATTGTGAAGAGACACTAGCAATTGTGTGACTTTTTGGTGTATTAATTCGTGTGGGTATAATGTGATATTAGTGTGGGTATTAGTTAGAGACTAAAACATATAATGTGATATTCGAGAAATTCATATTTCTGTGTGACAAGTACACACACATATATATAATATATATATATATGATTCGGGAGGGTTTTTTGAATAAATATGCATGTGTATGTGCTTGGTTTTAAATATATTTGTAACATATCATTTTTAAATAAAGAAAAAAAATTGACCCAACCAGGATTCGAACCTGGCTGCCACAGGTCTCTGAATATGCATCATAACCACTAGGCTAGTGTGTGTTTGCTGTCCAAGTAGAGCCTCGCGCCGTTTATTTGGCTAAGTGCCTAGGTTCTGTGGCGCATTACTCCGAAATGCACCACAGAAGCTTCTGTGGCGCATTTCGGAGTAATGCGCCACAGAACCTTGGTACTTAGCCAAAATGGCCCGCCCCTTCTCCTTTTCCCTTTCCACTTTGTTTTCCCCAATCTATCTCGCCCGCCTCCACCGGAGCCCGCCCCCATCGCCTCTCTGTCTTTGCAAACCCTAGCGCCAGAGCCCTAGTAGAGGAGGAGCCGCCGGAGGAGGAGTCGCCGCGCCAGAGCCCGCCACCCTCGTTGCCGGAGCCCTAGCCACCGCTGCGCCGGAGCCCTAGCAGCCCGTGGAGGAGGAGCCGCCGGAGGAGGAGTCGCCGCGCCGGAGCCCGCCACCCTCGTCGTCGACCACCGCAGCCGCAGCACCGGAGCATGGTTCGTCCCTCCCACCCCCCACCCCCCCCCCCTCTGATGCTCACAGTGGTTCTTCATGCTGCTCTGCCACCATGACTGATGCTCCCCTACGACTCTGCCCCTGCTACACCACCTCTGCTCTTTTGTCCGGCCAAATGTATCTAGGTTAATTTCGTTTTTGTTCATGTAGAGTGTCCAGGCTTGACAGATTAACTCTCTGGTGTACATATAGGCAGGGGTGCTTAGTTGGTGATAGTTACTTTGGGTTTCGAGTTTTGCATGTTTGGTGAGGTGTGGTGCTTCCTAAGTCCTGCAAATGGCAAGGATGCACATGTATCGATCTGTTCTGGGCAAGCTGTTGACATCTTGGATGTGTTTTTGATATATGAGAAATGAAATGCCTCAAAAGGAGAGAGAAAGAAATACTATGAAAGGTCACACAAAAAAAAGGTTGTCCATCTAGCGCTTGGTGTTTGCACAAGTGTTTGCCTGTTCTGCTTCTATGAATTTTAGTTTAATAGTCATGTACATTGATCTGTCCTTCCTCTGCAGTGTGGAAATATTAGTATCTACATCTGTTAGTATCTATAGTTTAACTAATACAAAGTTAGTATCTACATCTGTTAGTGATCAGGACATTAGTTACCTTGTAGACCTAAATAACAAGGGGTTTGGGGAGTTGTTCACCTAGTGCCTGTTAATTAAGTAAGTGGCTATGGAAGCTAAAATATAGTGTTGGTTTATTGAAGAGAATTTTAAGATGTAAGTATATTAAGAATGGTTTAGTTAGTGGTCACTACATGGTGTTAGTGGCCCTTGTGTGGGCTCATCCTGTTGTGCATATTTAAGTCTAAACAGATGAATGAGAAGAGTATGGGCCCTAGATTTATCATTGTGCTTTGTTTTTGTTATGGTATTGCTAGAGGGAGGTTTTCTTGTCCATACATTCCTCTGTGTTTTACTCCAGTGGTCAATGACACTAGAGAATGATGTGCAGCTTAGGGTTTCCCAGAATTCTGTTTATGATCATACTATTCTATTCTTGTTGTTCTCCAAGTGCTTACTAGGATTACTGCTATTTATATGGTGTTGTTTGATATATATGGTGTTGGGATCATACTATTATATGGTGTCGTTTGATATATATGGTGTTGGGATTACTGCTGGGATTATATGATGTTGGGATCATTTGGTACTATATGGTGCTATTTGATTCAATGGGGCTCTGGATGGGGGCTGTGAATGGGGCTCTGGATGGGGCTATTTTCTTGTGTGTGAATGTTGCAGGGATTTCATTTGAGTTGCCCATTTCTCCCGAAGTGTCGATTCACTTCCGTTTCGGTTGAGAAATGGACACTCCTAGGTCAAAAAATTAGCAAAGGTCATGCCGAATTTTTCGGCCGAGATTTGTGCTAACTTTTTGCCTCTTTTAAATAGAGTAGTGCAAACATGTCGGGAAACAAGGAGTTTGGCCCTTCTAAGCACATGATCAACGTCGAAGAACAAGCTAGACAGGACAACCAGTCATTCTGGCGAGGTCCCAATAGGAGGAGGAGGAGGCGATGAGGATGACACCACCACCGGAGGAGGAGGCGACCGTCTCCAAAGCTACTGGGGCCAATGAGGGCAGAGATCCTGATTCCGAGGGGGATGAAGACGACTACGATGGAACTAGTGAATGCAGCGGCGAAGAGGATGACACCACCGATGGCGGCGCCCGCACCGATGGCGGCGAGCGCACGGATGGCAGTAGCTCCAACCCGACCGCTTCTTAGAAGAAGAAGAAGAAGAAGAAGAAGAAGAAGAAGAAGAAGGAACAGAAGGAGCGGAAGGTGCCAGTGCTCGCCACCATCTGCGATGAGTTCACTGAGGTCACAGAAAGTGGCCTACCCATTGCGCCAGAGGCGATTGCTAAAGGGTACGGCCTGCAACTCGGGTGCTTCGTCCGAGAAAGCATGTCGATCAACACAAAGTACATCAGACATGCTGACAATGCAACTTTGGTCGATAACCTCCTTAAGAAGCTTCACAAGCAATACAGATTCCCAGAGAGGTTTAGAAACGTCGAGAGAAAGAACCCGGTGAACAATCTAGCCGTCACGAAGATGAGCAACACCTTGAGCAGCTGGAAAACCCGGGTGAAGAATAGCATTGACAAAGGTGAAAGCTGGGAGGTTATTAGTAAGAAAAATCCGATGCTCGACGAAGAGGAGTTTAAGATATTCCAGGCGGATATAGCTACCGCTGACGCTATAAAATAGACTAACTGGGGAAGGAGTATGCAGGAACAGAACATAGGTAACCACCGCCTTGGAAGCGGCGGTTACAGGGGGAAACAGGCCATTTGGGACAAGGAGGACACCGAGCTTGAACGCCTTGGTAAAGACAACCCTTGGCTTAAAATCACAGACTTGCGACTTAGGCAATTTGTTCGGGCCCGCTACTACCTGGACAAGGAAACAAGGGAGTTCATCACCGAAGATCCGGAGGTGAAGGAATTCAAGAAGAAGCTGGTAAGGAATTTATAGCCGATCTCAAGTCTATTGCGTTCTAATTAAGATAATGAAGCCAAGAATCTAAATGGGTTCACCTTTCCTTGTCTCTGCAGGAGGATGAACTGAACGCTACTGCCACAGAGTTGTCCTAGGATTCGACGGAGCCGTGGGACACGGTTTTCAATAGGGCGACCAATGCTTACAAGAAGAGGGACAAGGGGTTGCCGCCGTCCTCAGCTGGCCGTGTGTCTGGCTACGGTATGAGCATGAAGTTCAAGGAGTACTACAAAGAGGACGCCAAGAAAAGAAGGGAGAGGAAGAACCAGGATAAAGCCGTTGTTGCAGAGCTGAAGATGAAGGTGCAGACACTGGAGGAGAAGGCGGTGGACAAGAAAACGGTGGACAACTTAGTGGATGAGAAGCTCCGCTCGATGATCTCCCATGAGTCTTTCGAGGGGCTTATTTCTTGGAATGCGGGAGGTCGACAGGGGCCGATACATCTGCCCAGCTTAAGCGGTAGCAACTCGGGCATCAATGTTACCGTGTCGCCGGACCTGGTGACCCCGCCGGCCGTCAACATCGGGATGCAGCCACTCGTTTTGGTCACACCGACGCTCCCTCCCGCCAAAGATACCAATAAGGCGCAGCCGACGGCGGTGGTGCTTCGTGAGGCACCTGAGCAGGAGATTGTAGATGATGATAGGCCGGCCGCTGGCATCGGCTGTGTCTCTACATTAGCCAAGATCCACGCCATTGATGACCCACAAGTATAGGGTGTGTATCGCAGTATTTTCAATAAGTAAGAGTGTCGAACCCAACGAGGAGCAGAAGGTTCTAGCTAGTGGTACGGATCATCAATTCTCTGCAAATACTTACCAAATGGATTTTTAGGGGTTTTCGATAAAGCAAGTAAACAAAGTACGAGTAAATAAAAGACAGTAGGAATAAATGCAGCAATTGGCCCAATCCTTTATGCAGCAAAGGACAAGCCGGTTGTATTTCTATAGATGACCAAACGTTCTCGAGGACACATGGGAAGATTGTCAAGTGCTTTCGCTTCATATAGTCGATTAATCTTCTTTAGCTTGCTAAGTGTTCTGTGGGTGAACCTGTGCTAATGTACCGCCCCATCCAAGACTAATACATACTTGTGATTAAACCCCTTGCAAACATACGTAAGTACAAGAAAGTAATTAAGGTAGAAACCTAACCACAGCTTTAAACTCTAAGACCCTTACGTCCCTTGTGCAATGGTTTCCTAACGGGGGTTCAGGTTTCTGTCACTCCGGCAACCCCTACGATTAGTAGCCAAATACACAATGCATTCCCCTAGGCCCATATAGGTGAAGTGTCATGTAGTCGACGTTCACATGACACCACTAGAAGAAGTACACCACAACTTAAATAACAATTTATTGAATCTTTCTCAACGCAACTCCACTACTAACAACAAGACTTCTCCCAGCTCCTCAAGAACAAAACGAACTACTCACAAGACATCATATGGATCATGATCAGAGATGGAATAATGATGTATAACAATCTGAACAAAAACAATAATTCAATGGTTCACTCAATAGCATGAACAACAAAGACTAAACAACACCAGGAAAGTTTCCCCTATGAACTATGCAAGATTCAACTCAATTGTTACAGCAATATGGAGATGGTGATGAGGGTGCTGATGGTGATGATGGTGGTGGTGATGATGATGATGATCCCGATGAAGTCCAGCTTGATGGTGGTGTTGATGGCGATGATCTCCCCTCTCCGGGAAGGAATTCCCCTAGCAGAAATCTGTCTGCCGGAGAGATCTTTCTCTCTCGGTGTTTTCCGCCCCGCAGAGGCGGCGGAATCTTTCTGTCGTCGCTCCCCGAGTCTTAGGGTTTCGTGGGGATGATATACGCCAGGGGAGAGAGGCTGGAGTGGGCCAGGGTGGCCACACCACTCCCAGGCGCGGCCTAGGCCTGCCCACGCCATGGGGTGGTGTGGGCCCCCTATGGCCCACCTCCACTCCATCTTCTGGCATCCTGAGTCTTCTGGAAAAATAGAATTTTCCGTATATTTTCCCGGATTTTCTGATCTTCGCGAATTTTTCCTCCAAAAATCACCTTTTCCATCAGAATCTTGACTGCAGCGGTCCATGCTCCAAAAGTCATCAACCATGCAAAAACAGATGAAATAACATAAGTATCACCTCTCAATACGAAATATATTAATAAATAATAGTGAATTAAGACATAGAATAGTGATGCAAAATGGACGTATCAGCCATCACCAAGGTAACTAATTAGTTAGTGCATGTCATCTCCTTTATGCCTTTGATGCATGACTGCTGCCATCTCATGATGCCCAACAACATGTTTTTGCCTCAAGACACTTCTTGCGTACTCCTGCTTAAAGATGTCGGCGGTGAGTTGAAGGATGTTACCAAGGGCACTCTTATACAACAGGCGAGCCGCACGATGCACAACAATCCAATGGATGATGACGTGATGAGGGACAGGTTGGCTCGGGTGTTGCCAGGGTGCGACGACATGGACCCCCCTTTCAACCTCAGGGATCTGACGAACACAAGACCCTTGGGAAATGCTACAACTGGCCCTTGACATGGCCGAAGACACAGATTCGTCTTGCGGGGGAGAGCACCGGCGCCACCTCTCGACCGATCGCCTGGCCACCACCTCGGAAGCCAGTAGCCGCCGTCGTCGCCACCACCAGCCATCACCATCAACTCTTGGCAGCGTGTGCACCGCCACATGGCAAAGACGTTGTGCCGCAACCGCCATCGCCCCCGCTACCACCACCACATGATGGCACCCATGAAGATGATGATGAATTGGTCAATGTCGACGACTTCATCAACACCGGCGCTGCCAAAGGATTGTATATGCCTTCTGTGGATAAAGAACCCTTCACAGCTCACGACGACCATCAAGCTGGTCGGCCCAATACATGCACGCAGCGCCTTGTCTTCCATGGTCTTTCTCAAGAGACGCCTCGGGCCGCCGATCCACCATAAGAGAAAGAGGGATTGGTTTTCAGCCCCAACACACTCCGAAAGGCGACTGGTGAGCAGATGGCAGTGGCTGACACTGTTGTGAAGAAGAAGCACTACAGGAAGAGAGGTAATAATAATAAGAAGAAGAAGGGTGCGAGCCAGCCTCTTCCGAAGAGGATCCGGGGTCAGGACGCTGTCGTCGTACCAACCACACAATATGGCTTGCCCCGAGTGCATGTAACTGGTGATCCGATATTGACTCCGAATATGATCCACATTGTGGTTGGAGCCATGTTAACTTTGCACGAGGGTGTCAAGACACTAGAGGGCCCCCTTCTTAAAGACGAAGATCCAAATAACTCGGTTTTCATGGCCAAGGTGCCATTGGACATGGGCTTCGTCGATGAACCCCCGCGGATATATTATTCATAGCGTTCGAGGACATATTCAAGCTGTTTCTCACGAAACGGCTGAACTATAACTTGGTCCGCCTATACGCGCTAAATCTGGCGATCACGGTCAAGAGAGAAAGTACCCTGGAAATCGCGATAGTGGATCCCTACTACATGCAGGACAACCAGTTGGTCAAAGGATCAGAGACACGGACCAAGGCAACGGCGTACCTCGAGAATTTCATGGTGGAGAACAAAAGGAAGGGCACACTTCTTTTGCCTTTCATTCCCGAGTAAGTACACACACTCGCTCATCGCCACCGTAACTTATGCATTTCATATAGATTTCTTCCTTTGCTCTTTTTCCAACATTCCGTTCCAATTGTGTTGCGCACAGACAAATACTGCACACTCATCGTCCTTGCCCCGAGGTATTCGCTAGCCACGTATTTCGACTCGGGGAGTTTGATGAAGAAGAAAGACCACACCAGAATAAGGGGTGTTCTCAATGAGGCTCTTGAGGGCTACACCAAGAAGGGATGCACCTTCATAGATAGGGGAAATGTATCAAGGATGGCAAACACGTGTTCAAGCACGTGCTCGAGTTCCTCTGCATCAAGAAGTCGACTACTGGTGCCAAGGAGGCCTTCTACGTCCTCCATCACCTTAAAGGCTATGTTTGGGATTGCCAGAACCTAACGCTGCCATCTAGTCTCCGAGGATGGGCCAAAACTTTGGCGAAAATCGACGATGCTGATCTTAGAGAAGACTTCCATCGCATTCAGATGAAGTTGTCGCAAATCATCATTGAAGATGTCAACACAAGGGGGGTGCCCTACAACAAGCCAGAGGGTTGAGTAAGAGGGAGATCGAAGAACGCCTTCGTAAGCAGGGTGACACAAGGACGTGGAAGATGAAAGAGGGCTATCTACCGTTCCCGAAGCCGAGCGAGAAGAGGAAGTCTTCATCATGATCGATGTGTGCCTCTAGCATGATCCAGTGTGTGTATATTCTTGATGGACGCCTGTTGTATTAGTGTGTGTGTCTTAAACTTTACTATCTCATGGTCGAAATGGTCATTGTTGTTAGACTTAAACTACCTTGTGGTCGTGTTGTCGTTGAACTTATTGCTTCTATGATGATCTATCTTTTAGGTTTATGGATCATTTGTTTTATATTATTTGAACATATATAAAAGGTGTGAACCCTTTATTCATTCTTTTCGTTGTATTTTTACTAATATGCCTTGTCGTCTATAGAGATGGCGACGAGGTGGTATGTGGTGTACATGGGTAGGGTTCCAGGAGTCTACGAGGAGTGGGAGGATTGTCAGAAACAAGTGAACAAGTTCAGCGACAACATCTACAAAGGATACGCGACTAGAGAGGAGGTGATAGCCAAGTGGAGGAACCACTTGTGGAAGAAGAACTGGATGAAGATATTGGTCGGGCTAATGCTCTTGCTCACCATTATCACAGTTGTATTCTATTTGATCCTAGTGTAGGCGGCGGTGGCCACTTCATATTTGTAATGTGAGATGATACGCACTTTGTATTCGGCGCTTGTGTAAAAATTTGGCACTTGACACTATATATGTATCTCGATCGGGCTCTAAGTGTTTGTATTATATATATGTCGGTTTCATGCATCTACTACTTGTGCAATGTATTTTATACTCATCTGATTATAAATCATGTATACATACCTGATTATACACCAGGAAAGTATTTTACTTCGAATACGTGTTACACAATCAGTGGCGCATATAATTATATAGTCAGTGGCGCATGGGCTTTCTATGGCGCATATATGTAAATGCGCCACAGAAGTTCTTCATGTGGCACATATGAAGAAATGCGCCACAGAAGTCTGGGACTTCTGTGGCGCATATCCATATGGGCCACATGAAATAGTTATCAGTGCCGAGGTAACAGTGGCGACAAAGATATGCGCCACAGAAGTCCCATTTCCATGCGCCACAGAGAGGCTATTTCCTAGTAGTGAGACCAGCAAAATCACAGCTTGCACACACATTGCATGCATGTTGCACTAGTGTGACATAAGTTGCATCATCTAGAGAGTTATACATGTGTGGTTTCATCATGTAGATATATGTCAAAATGTGGTATATTGTTGAAAAAGAACACACATGCATGCAATGTGGTCATCTCATGTGGATCTATCAACAATAATGCAATATATGCATGGAAAAGAACACACATGCATGCAATATGACTCTAGGAGATCAAATCCATATATATGTGGTCATAGAGACCAAACCCACATAGGTTAAATAAAGGAGAGCTTCCACACATTGCATGCATGCAGTGTGATAGAATTATTAGTATTAGTTGCGCATCATCAGATAATCCACTTGAGTAGTATATGCAATGTGTGGTCATGCATATGTGTAGAGATAGATATCATTGTTAGCTTTTGGAAGAACAATGTACATACATGCAAATGTGGATCATCATGGATGTGGATCTATCAATGACTCTGGTGACCATATCAATGTGGGTTAGGAAAAAGAACACATGCATGCAGTATGACCCCCTATAGGAGATAGATATACATTCCATATTGGTAATAGAGACCAAATAACACATAGGAATTAAATAAAGGAAACTCCACATTGCGTGCATGCATGCATGGACGAGTGTGACATAATTTGTGCACATCATCACATAATCCTTGAGTATATGCATGTGTGTGTCTGGTCATTCATATATATCTAGACAGAGATATATATATATATACCATCATCTTGTGTTGTTTTGGAAAAGATAACAGTGTACATATATATGCAATGTGTGGTCATGTGATGGGATCAGTGGCTCAAGTGGATATACGTATATTAGTGTGTAACACACATCATGCAATGTCTCTAGGGGAGGATCCATGTGTATTAAACCATGCATGGTCACATGCATATATAGACCAAAACACGGGAAAGCAACATATTGCATGTTCCACCAGCCTGACAGAAGTTGTTGCATCATAGAATCCACTAGTGTTTGTGGTAGATATACCAATTAATAATGTGGTTTTAGAAAAGAGAACACATGCAATGTGGTCATGTATGTGGAGTGGATGAATGACATCTAGCTACTATAGTAGCTAGTGTGGATATCAATGTGGTTTAGGAAAAAGATCACATATGCAATAATGACTCTAGGGGTTCCATATGTGTACAACCACATGCATGGTCACAAAAACCAATATAGGAAAAGCACAGCTTGCACACACATTGCATGCATGTTGCACCAGTGTGACATAAGTTGCATCATCTAGAGAGTTATACATGTGTGCTCTCATCATGTAGATATATGTCAAAAGTGGTATATTATTGCAAAAGAACACACATGCATGCAATGTGGTCATCTCATGTGGATCTATCAACAATAATGCAATATATGCATGGAAAAGAACACACATGCATGCAATATGACTCTAGGAGATCAAATCCATATATATATATATATGGTCATAGAGACCAAAAACACATAGGTTAAATAAAGGAGAGCTTCCACACACTGCATGCATGTAGTGTGATAGAATTATTATTATTAGTTGTGCATCATCAGATAATCCACTTGACTTGTATATGCATTGTGTGTTCATGCATATGTGTAGAGATAGATATCATTGTTACGTTTTGGAAGAACAATGTACATACATGCAAATGTGGATCATCATGGATGTGGATCTATCAATGACTCTGGTGACCATATCAATGTGGGTTAGGAAAAAGAACACATGCATGCAATATGACCCCCTATAGGAGAAAGATAGATATACATTCCATATTGGTAATAGAGACCAAATAACACATAGGAATTAAATAAAGGAGCTTCACATTACATGCATGCATGCATGGACGAGTGTGACATAATTTGTGCACATCATCACATAATCCTTGAGTATATGCATGTATGTGTCTGGTCATGCATATATATCTAGACAGAGATATATATACCATCATCTTGTGTTGTTTTGGAAAAGATAACAGTGTACATATATATGCAATGTGTGGTCATGTGATGGGATCAGTGGCTCCAGTGGATGTATGTATATTAGTGTGTAACACACATCATGCAATGTCTCTAGGGGAGGATCCATGTGTATTAAACCATGCATGGTCACATGCATATATAGACCAAAACACGGGAAATCAACATATTGCATGTTGCACCAGTGTGACAGAAGTTGTTGCATCATAGAATCCACTACTGTTTGTGGTAGATATACCAATTAATAATGTGGTTTTAGAAAAGAGAACACATGCAATGTGGTCATGTATGTGGATTAATGACATCTAGCAACTATAGTAGCTAGTGTGGATATCAATGTGGTTTAGGAAAAATATCACATTTGCAATAATGACTCTAGGGGTTCCATATGTGTACAGCCACATGCATGGTCAGAGAGACCAATATAGGAAAAGCACATCTTGCACACACATTGCATGCATGTTGCACCATTGTCACATAAGTTGCATCATCCAGAGAGTTATACATGTGTGGTCTCATCATGTAGATATATGTCAAAACGTGGTATATTGTTGGAAAAGAACACACATGCATGCAATGTGGTCATCTCATGTGGATCTATCAACAATAATGCAATATATGCATGGAAAAGAACACACATGCATGCAATATGACTCTAAGAGATCAAATCAATATATATATGGTCATAGAGACCAAAAACACATAGGTTAAATAAAGGAGAGCTTCCACACACTGCATGCATGCAGTGTGATAAAATTATTATTATTAGTTGTGCAGCATCAGATAATCCACTTGAGTAGTATATGCATTGGGTGGTCATGCATATGTGTAGAGATAGATATCATTGTTAGGTTTGGGAAGAACAATGTACATACATGCAAATGTGGATCATCCATGATGTGGATCTATCAATGACTCTGGTGACCATATCAATGTGGGTTAGGAAAAAGAACACATGCATGCAATATGACCCCCTATAGGAGATAGATAGATATATATATTCCATATTGGTCATAGAGACCAAACAACACATAGGAATTAAATAAAGGAGCTCCACCTTGCACAAATTCTATCTTGCATGGACCAGTATGACAGAATTTGTGCACATCATCACATAATCCTTGAGTATATGCATGTGTGTGTCTATTCATGCATATATATGTAGAGATATATACATATATATATATCATCATCTTGTGTGTTGTTTTGGAAAAGAGAACAGTCTACATATATATGCAATATGTGGTCATGTGATGGGATCAGTGGCTCTAGTGGATATATATATATATATCAGTGTGTAACACACATCATGCAATGTATCTAGGGGGGATCCATGTGTATTAAACCATGCATGGTCACATGCATATATAGACCAAAACACAGGAAAGCAAAATATTGCATGTTGCACCAGTGTGACAGAAGTTGTTGCATCACAGAATCCACTAGTGTGTGTGGTAGATGTACCAATTAACAATGTGGTTTTGGAAAAGAGAACACATGCAATGTGGTCATGTATGTGGATCAATGAGATCTAGCTACTAGTAGCTAGTGTGGATATCAATGTGGTTTAGGAAAAAGATCACATATGCAATAATGACTCTAGGGGTTCTATATGTGTACAACCACATGCATGGTCACAGAGACCAATATAGGAAAAGCACGGCTTGCACACACATTGCATGCATGTTGCACCAGTGTGATATAATTAAGTTGCATTACCCAGAGTTATACATGTGTGGTCTCATCATGTAGATATATGTCAAAATGTGGTATCTTGTTGGAAGAACACATAGGCATGCAATGTGGTCATCTCATGTCGATCTATCAACAATAATGCAATATATATGCATGGAAAAGAACACACATGCATGCAATATGACTCTAGGAGATCAAATCCATATATGGACCAAAAACACATAGGTTAAATAAAGGAGAGCTTTCACACATTGCATGCATTGCAGTGTAACAGAATTATTATTAGTTGTGCATCATCACATAATCCACTTGAGTATTATATGCATTGTGTGGTCATACATACGTGTAGAGATATCATTGTGGTAGGTTTTGGAAGAAAACAATGTACATACATGCAAATGTGGTCACAGATCATCATGGATGTGTGGATTTATCAATGACTCTAGTGACCATATCAATGTCGGTTAGGAAAAAGAACACATGCATGCAATATGACCCCCTATACATGCATGCCGACCAGCATGGTAGAATTTGTGCATCATCACATACTCCTTGACTATATGCATGTGTGTCTGGTCATGCATATATATGTAGAGAGATATATATCATCATCTTGTGACCATGGATGGTTTAATACACATGTGTGTCTGGTCATGCATACATATGTGTGGATATATATTAGTGTGTACTGGTGTAGGAAAATAACACACACACATCATGCAATGGAGCATGTGTGTGTGGTCATGCATCACACAAAGGAGGAAAAGGTGCATCACAAAATCCACTTAAGTTGCCTAGATGATAATACCTATCTCAAAGTTTGTGCCCAAGAAGATGCTGGATCATACGCATGCCTGATCGATATATGTGAGAGACCATATGCTCACCAGGGGCCTAGATATAATGCCTATCTCAATGCAACAACCCATCACACTTTTGTACATATATATCATATAGGTAAACACATACATATGCATGCAAGTTCTTCCAACACTTAGATCCCAAACTAATTTGTACATCCCAAAATACATACTACGTACACAAAATAAACTGCAAACTAAAATCTAGTTCAAACACATAATGCACACCACCACTTGTTGTCGTCCTTGACTTGCTTCCCCTTCAACCGCTTGCTGTCACCACCGTCCCAAGATCCCTGCACGTCCTGAAACCGCTTGTTATCACCACCGTCCCAAGATCCTGGCACGTCCTGAAACCGCTTGCTGTCCTCCTCGCGCTTCTTCTCCTGGGCTAGCTCGCAACCAGGGCATAGCTCTCTCACGAAAAACCCCGACTTAACCATCCCATCTTTCATGATAATGAGCTTACTGTACAACTCATACGCCATGTAGGCGTCTCTGGCTGCATACTCGAGGCGCACCTAGCTCATCAGCTTCCACTCCCAATAGTCGTGATCGAGTCGCTTCAATTTCTTCAGTTTTTCATAGGATTTATCGATGATTTCCGCTGCCAGATCACCCATGCCATCCTTCACTGGTATGGTTTGATCTTGTACAGATTTTGGATGTCGATGTGGTACCCATCTAGGATTTTTATCAACACACGAGAAAGCATAATTGTGTCATTTGTGATATCCACGCTAGTGAAAGTTATCCCTTTCCTACACAATAACTCGACCAGAGCTAGACAATGCTTCTCGGTTGGTTTACTCCTGCAGTTAGATGGTTTTGGGGATGTAAGGGAACAAGGGATGCAGAAGTTGTGATCTCAAATTTAGATTTCACATACCTGCAGAAGTGGTAAGCGAGGACCTCCTCATGTATGGCGATTTGCATGACAACGATCTCTTGTCAAAGATTTTTTCGCTTATTTGCACGGGTGTACTCCAAGTCTAGCCCCACAAACTTGTACTTCTCTTTCTCAAGCAATTGCTCAAACGAGGACCTCCTCATGTATGGCGAAAGTTGTCTCTGCAGTCGCTTCATCATTTGTGTACACCACTGTCAAAGTCGTGGTGCCATGGGCAGGGACCAAGTGGGTCTCTGTTGTGTGTTTCCCATCGTCCATGCCTACAAGGAAATGGTGAAAGTAAATGCCTGCAAGGAACTGCCTACGAGAGGAAGAAGAAGATAAACCAACAGTTCCAGAACAGAGGAAGAAGAAGCGCCCAGGAAAAACTACAAAGGAATGACTGAGGAAGAGGAAGAAGAAGTGCCTAGGAAAAAGTGAAGAGGAAGAAGAAACGTGGTAACTGCAGCTTTCGGTTCGAGAACTCACCATGGTTACGTGAAGATCATGGCAGTGCTGCCGGTTCAATAAGTGGGGCCAGTTCCCGCGAGAATATGGAATTAGTTGTGCATTTTTCTATGCGAGAAATTGAGAGAAATCATTTATATTTTGTCTTTCATAATTAAACATAATGAAGTTGGTACAGCCCCAAGAGATTTGAACAAAAGATATTTGCTAGTTTAACATACAGCAACACAAAAGTTTCTTAGCATGTATTCTTCAAATTTAAATTCTAATGATTTATTTAGAAATTCTAAGCTACAACCGACATTACAGAGCCAACACTCTCGTCTTCGTCCTCCTCCTGCTGCTCGTCACTTATATCTTTCGCATCCTCTTGTTCCTCTGACGGACCGGTGACCACCTCAATAATTAGCTTGATATAGTGCCTCATCACCTTGACCTGGACGACGAGCAGATCCTCAAGGCAAATTCTGTTTTTAGCACAGAATTCAGCCCAGGGGTCGGTGAACTCAATGCAATCGTCATATACTTCCGATATGCGATATCGCCCCAAGATTTTCAGGCCTTTGTTACAATTATTCTTCATGCATATACAATAGAACCCTTTCTTTGGGATTTGGTGTTGCCTTGTGCATCTCAAAGGAATTTCCTGAGTAACAAAAATATATAACATATCTTAGTTAACTGGCCACCCAGATAAATTTACAAAATAAGAAGGAAAAGCATAGGGAAAAGTGATTAAACTAACCATCTGATGAAGATCATCGTCATCATGCACCCGGTGCACCAAGAACTGAGGGATCTCAAAGAGCTCATCTTCATCTAGGTCTCTTACAAACTCCTTGTAGAATTCCCAAGATATGGAATTCATTTCAGAGCAACTGACATTACAGGGGTGCTGAAATATGGATTTCTCTAGTGTCACCTTGTAGCAATCTTCGGTCTTATTACACCCTGATCATGCATATGAAATTGAAGAAGGTTTGTGTGTAAGGAACATACATAATTAAGAAACTAGTCATGTGTGTAAGAAAAAACCTATTTAAATGCAAAGAAGTCAATACATACAATGGTCTTGATCAACCCAAAGTTTAACAACATTATCAGCATTTGACACTTCAACAATAAAGCACGTGTCTACTCTATTGTATGCAAATGTCATAACATCATTCTATTCAATGTTATAAGTTGCACAGGACCCCCTCCAATATGGCCCACATAATGCTACAAAGCTCCCAAAATTCCCACCATACAGCACATAGAAGTAGTATTCATCAATTGTTCTATTTTGATCATCATGTCAGTCACTCCGAGCAAGGATCTAGGTCATATGTGGACCAAGAGCGAATTGTCGCATACGCTCAGCGAAACAACAAGGAATACCCTACATAAGTTTGTGAAATAGAAAAACCCCATAAGATCATGAACATAAAGAAATTTATATGGAAATTTAAAATAAGATATGTATATGAAAATCGAGAATACTTACTAACCCCTCTGCAAAAAAGGGTGATCTCACCCTCATTCTAAAATACATCACATGGTCTGTGTTTCCACTCCCACACCAGGAAGGTTGCTGCTGACATGTCACACATTCGTTTTGAGCCATATTCATTTTTTCTGAACACAAAAATTACAAAAGACCAGGAAAATAAATGATATGATGTTACTAATATTATCACTAATTACATTGTACTTTATAATGACAACTAGTACTATATATGTGCAGAAATACAACTAGTTTGTAGTTCTACATAGATTATCCTGCAAAAATACAACTAATGATGTGCATATTGTACTAATCTACAGTTCTGCATACACATACTGAAGATTGTTATTAACAAAATATCAGCACAAATTCAACCCAACAAAATCTACAAAAAATTCAACCCAACAAAATCTGCACATCCTAGATTTACTCTAGAGATTCGATGAAGTAATCTTAGAGAAAACTCTAAGGATTCGATGAAACAATCGCAGAGAAAACGCTATAGATTCGATGAAGAACAAGTACTATTTACGCAGCTCTGAAAACCCTACAGATTCATCGAGCTACTGCTGCTAAAGATCTCTGCCGCTGGTTATACTCCGGTGAAGGGGATTCTTACTGCTGCTATAGATCCTCACCGCCGGTTATTCCACGGAAGATTGTGTCCCTCACTCCGCCGTCGTCGCGCCTGTTGATGCTGCAGCTAGCTGCCCTACATTCGCCCAGAAAACACGTGAGATCGGGCGGCACATCGCCCACCTATATATACATGAAGGAAGCTCGCCGGAGATTGGAGAATATATAAGTCGTGTACCTGCTTCCGGTGAAAGCTCACCGAAGAGCAGCTCGCTAGAGGCAGCGATGGGGCACGTTCTGTCTCTCTCTCTCTCTCTAGCTACACATGTCTTGTCCACTCTCTCTCTCTCTACGTGTCGCTTCGGTTCTAACTAAATGGAGCAAAAATAAAGTTGAAAGAGATTCAATAAAATGGAAACCTCTAGGTCTCGAACACGCAACCAAGAGGACCTTGACCAGTGGACCCACCTACCATGAACCCCATGTGTCAGCTGGACAAGTGAAAATTCTATCGCTGACTTGTGGGGCCCACCTCTTTGCCGCCCACACACTCACATGAACTCCACCCGGGAGGATTCGAAATCAGATCTGAAATCCGGTCCACCACACGCGGCGGCGGCGTCTCCCTGTCCATTTCGGCGTCCGCACTCCAAGGTTGTCCCCTTCCGGTCGACGTCTCCGTTCACCTCGGTAGCTCCCCTTCCGGGCACCATCTCCGTGCTCAACTCGCTTGTCTCCATGTCTGCCAAGGTAAAAAAAATAGTTTGTTTAATTGTTCAACACATGGATATCACTTGGATTGTTCATCCACATAAAAATCTTCTTAAAAGGATTATTCTTCTCAGAAATGTGATTAGTTTGTTTAATTGTCCAATAGATTGATAGGTGTTCGATTTGTTGCATGGTAAAGTAAATAGTTCTGATAAATGACTAGCCTGTTCTAAAAATGAGATTTGTTCTTTTAATTATTCAACACATGGATATGAGTTGGCTTGTTCACTGTAAAGAAAACTGTTCTAAAAAATCACTAGCCTATTTTGAAAGTTTGATTTGTTTATTTAATTCTTAACAGATGGATAGAAGTTGGATTGTTCATGGCAGACAGTTTACTGAACCCTACAAAGCTGGCCTGAAACCGGAGAACGGTACATGTAGGCCTTCATGGACAGAAGTTTGTCAGATTTGTCAAGGAGAGATATGGCGAGAATGCTGAGGTTCCATGCCCCTGTCGTAAGTGCCTCAACCGGAGAACGGTACATGTAGGCCTTCTTTATCACCACTTACTCATCAGTGGCATGTCGCACACGTATACTCGGTGGATACAGCATGGAGGGCCACTTGATCTTGCTATTATTGAAGATCCACCCAATGGTGGTAACAATGGTGGTCGTGCCGGTGATGACAATGACAATATGTATGTCGATGATGAAGGCGATGATGATGGAGGTCACAGTGTTCCATATATGTTGCAAGACCTTAAGCACGCAGGCGATGCATTAACCACAGACCAGATTGCTGCTAATGTCCCAACTGACGGTAAACATGAGAAATTGTTTGCAAAGTTGATGGAAGAGGCAAAACGCAAGCTTACCCGGGAAGTAAACACTCCAGGCTTGCATTTTTTGTGAAGATCCTTCATCACAAGTCATATCACCGGATCACCAACACTGCTTTCGATGATTGGATGAAGCTATTTGCTGATGCACTGCCGGATCCCAATACCCTGCCGAGATCATACCGTGAAGCAAAAACTTATCTAAAGGAGCTTGGACTTTCCTATGACAGCATACATGTGTGCAAAAACAACTGCATGCTCTTCTGGAAGGACAATGACAAGCTGGACAACTGCATTACGTGTGGCGCCTCAAGGTGGAAATATTCGGAAAGAAGGTCATTGGCTGTCAAAGTGCTGCGTCATTTTCCTTTGGCGCCACGGCTGCAGAGATTGTTCTCTACGAGGAAAACAGCGGAGAACATGCAGTGGCACAAGTTAAGGAGAATGCCCAGAGATGGTATACTCAGTCATCCGGCTGATGGTGAAGCGTGGAAGGATTTTGACAGAACATGGGAGGACTTTCCATCTGATGCTAGAAACGTAAGGCTCGGCCTTGCCACCGGTGGATTCAATCCTTATGGAACCATGAGCACGAGCTACAGTATGTGGCCTGTTTTTTCCCTTCCGTACAACCTTCCACCATGGGATTGTATGGATGCATCAAACTACACGCTTTGCCTTCTAATCCCTAGCAAATCAAGCCCTAGAAAGGACTTTGATCTCTTTATTGAGCCTCTACTGGATGATTTGCAACAGCTTTGGAAGGGTGTAAGCTCTTACGATGCATTTCAAAACAAAACGTTTGATCTTCGAGCAGCGGTTCTTTGGTGTACCCATGACTACCCAGCTTGCAGCACTATGTCTAGGCGTACAACAAAAGGATATTATGCATGCCTGCATTGTGATAAAAATCCTCTGTCCAAATCCATAAAGAGCAAAACATGCTACATTGGGCACCACCGTTTCCTCCCGAAGCGCCACCGCTTGCGGCGAGACACGGAGCTTGTCGGCATTCATGATGACCACTCGAAGCCTGGCAAATTTATTGCAGTTGAGTTACAAGTTGAGCTGGAGAAGGTTAGGCATATTAAACCAGGAGCTAGATGTGATCTTGGGAGCAAAAAGAGGAAGTGAACAAATCCTTCACCGATCTAGAAGCGGTGGCATGGTTTCTGGGACTTTCCTTACTAGGCATCGTAGAAACTTCGGCACAATCTCGACATGATGCACATTGAGAAAAACATCTGCGACAACTTGATTGGCACACTACTTGAACTTGACGGGAAGAATAAGGACACCTTGAAGGCTAGGTATGACTGTGAAGCCCTAGACATTAGGCAAGATCAACATGTGCAACCCACAGACATAGAGAAGGACCTTCTCTGTCCATATGCACCGTATTACCTGAATAAGGATCAATATATATATATATGGTCATAGAGCCCAAAAACACATAGGTTAAATAAAGGAGAGCTTCCACACACTACATGCATGCAGTGTGATAGAATTATTATTATTAGTTGTGCATCATCAGATAATCCACTTGAGTAGTATATGCATTGTGTGGTCATGCATATGTGTAGAGATAGATATCATTGTTAGGTTTTGGAAGAACAATGTACTTACATGCAAATGTGGATCATCATGGATGTGGATCTATCAATGACTCTGGTGACCATATCAATGTGGGTTAGGAAAAAGAACACATGCATGCAATATGACCCCCTATAGGAGATAGATAGATATACATTCCATATTGGTAATAGAGACCAAATAACACATAGGAATTAAATAAAGGAGCTCCACATTGCATGCATGCATGCATGCATGGACGAGTGGGACATAATTTGTGCACATCATCACATAATCCTTGAGTATATGAGTGTGTGTGTCTGGTCATGCATATATATCTAGACAGAGATATATATATACCATCATCTTGTGTTGGTTTGGAAAAGATAACACTGTACATATATATGCAATGTGTGGTCATGTGATGGGATCAGTGGGTCAAGTGGATATATGTATATTGGTGTGTAACACACATCATGCAATGTCTCTAGGGGAGGATCCATGTGTATTAAACCATGCATGGTCACATGCATATATAGACCAAAACACGGGAAAGCAACATATTGCATGTTGCACCAGCCTGACAGAAGTTGTTGCATCATAGAATCCACTAGTGTTTGTGGTAGATATACCAATTAATAATGTGGTTTTAGAAAAGAGAACACATGCAATGTGGTCATGTATGTGGAGTGGATGAATGACATCTAGCTACTATAGTAGCTAGGGTGGATATCAATGTGGTTTAGGAAAAAGATCACCTATGCAATAATGACTCTAGGGGTTCCATATGTGTACAACCACATGCATGGTCACAAAAACCAATATAGGAAAAGCACAGCTTGCACACACATTGCATGCATGTTGCACCAGTGTGACATAAGTTGCATCATCTAGAGAGTTATACATGTGTGCTCTCATCATGTAGATATATGTCAAAAGTGGTATATTATTGCAAAAGAACACACATGCATGCAATGTGGTCATCTCATGTGGATCTATCAACAATAATGCAATATATGCATGGAAAAGAACACACATGCATGCAATATGACTCTAGGAGATCAAATCCATATATATATATATATGGTCATAGAGACCAAAAACACATAGGTTAAATAAAGGAGAGCTTCCACACACTGCATGCATGCAGTGTGATAGAATTATTATTATTAGTTGTGCATCATCAGATAATCCACTTGACTTGTATATGCATTGTGTGTTCATGCATATGTGTAGAGATAGATATCATTGTTACGTTTTGGAAGAACAATGTACATACATGCAAATGTGGATCATCATGGATGTGGATCTATCAATGACTCTGGTGACCATATCAATGTGGGTTAGGAAAAAGAACACATGCATGCAATATGACCCCCTATAGGAGAAAGATAGATATACATTCCATATTGGTAATAGAGACCAAATAACACATAGGAATTAAATAAAGGAGCTTCACATTACATGCATGCATGCATGGACGAGTGTGACATAATTTGTGCACATCATCACATAATCCTTGAGTATATGCATGTGTGTGTCTGGTCATGCATATATATCTAGACAGAGATATATATATACCATCATCTTTTGTTGTTTTGGAAAAGATAATAGTGTACATATATATGCAATGTGCGGTCATGTGATGGGATCAGTGGCTCCAGTGGATATATGTATATTAGTGTGTAACACACATCATGCAATGTCTCTAGGGGAGGATCCATGTGTATTAAACCATGCATGGTCACATGCATATATAGACCAAAACACGGGAAAGCAACATATTGCATGTTGCACCAGTGTGACAGAAGTTGTTGCATCATAGAATCCTCTACTGTTTGTGGTAGATATACCAATTAATAATGTGGTTTTAGAAAAGAGAACAATGCAATGTGGTCATGTATGTGGATTAATGACATCTAGCAACTGTAGTAGCTAGTGTGGATATCAATGTTGTTTAGGAAAAAGATCACATTTGCAATAATGACTCTAGGGTTCCATATGTGTACAGCCACATGCATGGTCAGAGAGACCAATATAGGAAAAGCACATCTTGCACACACATTGCATGCATGTTGCACCAGTGTGAAATAAGTTGCATCATCCAGAGAGTTATACATGTGTGGTCTCATCATGTAGATATATGTCAAAACGTGGTATATTGTTGGAAAAGAACACACATGCGTGCAATGTGGTCATCTCATGTGGATCTATCAACAATAATGCAATATATGCATGGAAAAGAACACACATGCATGCAATATGACTCTAGGAGATCAAATCCATATATATATATATATGGTCATAGAGACCAAAAACACATAGGTTAAATAAAGGAGAGCTTCCACACACTGCATGCATGCAGTGTGATAGAATTATTATTATTAGTTGTGCATCATCAGATAATCCACTTGACTTGTATATGCATTGTGTGTTCATGCATATGTGTAGAGATAGATATCATTGTTACGTTTTGGAAGAACAATGTACAGACATGCAAATGTGGATCATCATGGATGTGGATCTATCAATGACTCTGGTGACCATATCAATGTGGGTTAGGAAAAAGAACACATGCATGCAATATGACCCCCTATAGGAGATAGATAGATATACATTCCATATTGGTAATAGAGACCAAATAACACATAGGAATTAAATAAAGGAGGTCCACATTGCATGCATGGACGAGTGTGACATAATTTGTGCACATCATCACATAATCCTTGAGTATATGCATGTGTGTGTCTGGTCATGCATATATATCTAGACAGAGATATATATATACCATCATCTTGTGTTGTTTTGGAAAAGATAACAGTGTACATATATATGCAATGTGTGGTCATGTGATGGGATCAGTGGCTCCAGTGGATGTATGTATATTAGTGTGTAACACACATCATGCAATGTCTCTAGGGGAGGATCCATGTGTATTAAACCATGCATGGTCACATGCATATATAGACCAAAACACGGGAAAGCAACATATTGCATGTTGCACCAGTGTGACAGAAGTTGTTGCATCATAGAATCCACTACTGTTTGTGGTAGATATAGCAATTAATAATGTGGTTTTAGAAAAGACAACACATGCAATGTGGTCATGTATGTGGATTAATGACATCTAGCAACTATAGTAGCTAGTGTGGATATCAATGTGGTTTAGGAAAAAGATCACATTTGCAATAATGACTCTAGGTGTTTTATATGTGTACAGCCACATGCATGGTCAGAGAGACCAATATAGGAAAAGCACATCTTGCACACACATTGCATGCATGTTGCACCAGTGTGACATAAGTTGCATCATCCAGAGAGTTATACATGTGTGGTCTCATCATGTAGATATATGTCAAAACGTGGTATATTGTTGGAAAAGAATACACATGCATGCAATGTGGTCATCTCATGTGGATCTATCAACAATAATGCAATATATGCATGGAAAAGAACACACATGCATGCAATATGACTCTAAGAGATCAAATCAATATATATATATATATGGTCATAGAGACCAAAAACACATAGGTTAAATAAAGGAGAGCTTCCACACACTGCATGCATGCAGTGTGATAGAATTATTATTATTAGTTGTGCATCATCATATAATCCACTTGAGTAGTATATGCATTGTGTGGTCATGCATATGTGTAGAGATAGATATCATTGTTAGGTTTTGGAAGAACAATGTACATACATGCAAATGTGGATCATCATGGATGTGGATCTATTAATGACTCTGGTGACCATATCAATGTGGGTTAGGAAAAAGAACACATGCATGCAATATGACGCCCTATAGGAGATAGATAGATATACATTCCATATTGGTAATAGAGACCAAATAACACATAGGAATTAAATAAAGGAGCTCCACATTGCATGCATGCATGCATGGACGAGTGTGACATAATTTGTGCACATCATCACATAATCCTTGAGTATATGCATGTGTGTGTCTGGTCATGCATATATATCTAGACAGAGATATATATATATATATACCATCATCTTGTGTTGTTTTGGAAAAGGTAACAGTGTACATATATATGCAATGTGTGGTCATGTGATGGGATCAGTGGCTCCAGTGGATATATGTATATTAGTGTGTAACACACATCATGCAATGTCTCTAGGGGAGGATCCATGTGTATTAAACCATGCATGGTCACATGCATATATAGACCAAAACACAGGAAAGCAACATATTGCATGTTGCACCAGTGTGACAGAAGTTGTTGCATCATAGAATCCACTACTGTTTGTGGTATAGATACCAATTAATAATGTGGTTTTAGAAAAGAGAACACATGCAATGTGGTCATGTATGTGGATTAATGACATCTAGCAACTATAGTAGCTAGTGTGGATATCAATGTGGTTTAGGAAAAAGATCACATTTGCAATAATGACTCTAGGGGTTCCATATGTGTACAGCCACATGCATGGTCAGAGAGACCAATATAGGAAAAGCACATCTTGCACACACATTGCATGCATGTTGCACCATTGTGACATAAGTTGCATCATCCAGAGAGTTATACATGTGTGGTCTCATCATGTAGATATATGTCAAAACGTGGTATATTGTTGGAAAAGAACACACATGCATGCAATGTGGTCATCTCATGTGGATCTATCAACAATAATGCAATATATGCATGGAAAAGAACACACATGCATGCAATATGACACTAAGAGATCAAATCAATATATATATATATGGTCATAGAGACCAAAAACACATAGGTTAAATAAAGGAGAGCTTCAACACACTGCATGCATGCAATGTGATAAAATTATTATTATTAGTTGTGCAGCATCAGATAATCCACTTGAGTAGTATATGCATTGGGTGGTCATGCATATGTGTAGAGATAGATATCATTGTTAGGTTTTGGAAGAACAATGTACATACATGCAAATGTGGATCATCATGGATGTGGATCTATTAATGACTCTGGTGACCATATCAATGTGGGTTAGGAAAAAGAACACATGCATGCAATATGACCCCCTATAGGAGATAGATAGATATACATTCCATATTGGTAATAGAGACCAAATAACACATAGGAATTAAATAAAGGAGGTCCACATTGCATGCATGCATGCATGGACGAGTGTGACATAATTTGTGCACATCATCACATAATCCTTGAGTATATGCATGTGTGTGTCTGGTCATGCATATATATCTAGACAGAGATATATATATATATACCATCATCTTGTGTTGTTTTGGAAAAGATAACAGTGTACATATATATGCAATGTGTGGTCATGTGATGGGATCAGTGGCTCCAGTGGATGTATGTATATTAGTGTGTAACACACATCATGCAATGTCTCTAGGGGAGGATCCATGTGTATTAAACCATGCATGGTCACATGCATATATAGACCAAAACACGGGAAAGCAACATATTGCATGTTGCACCAGTGTGACAGAAGTTGTTGCATCATAGAATCCACTACTGTTTGTGGTAGATATAGCAATTAATAATGTGGTTTTAGAAAAGAGAACACATGCAATGTGGTCATGTATGTGGATTAATGACATCTAGCAACTATAGTATCTAGTGTGGATATCAATGTGGTTTAGGAAAAAGATCACATTTGCAATAATGACTCTAGGTGTTTTATATGTGTACAGCCACATGCATGGTCAGAGAGACCAATATAGGAAAAGCACATCTTGCACACACATTGCATGCATGTTGCACCAGTGTGACATAAGTTGCATCATCCAGAGAGTTATACATGTGTGGTCTCATCATGTAGATATATGTCAAAACGTGGTATATTGTTGGAAAAGAATACACATGCATGCAATGTGGTCATCTCATGTGGATCTATCAACAATAATGCAATATATGGATGGAAAAGAACACACATGCATGCAATATGACTCTAAGAGATCAAATCAATATATATATATATATGGTCATAGAGACCAAAAACACATAGGTTAAATAAAGGAGAGCTTCCACACACTGCATGCATGCAGTGTGATAGAATTATTATTATTAGTTGTGCATCATCATATAATCCACTTGAGTAGTATATGCATTGTGTGGTCATGCATATGTGTAGAGATAGATATCATTGTTAGGTTTTGGAAGAACAATGTACATACATGCAAATGTGGATCATCATGGATGTGGATCTATTAATAACTCTGGTGACCATATCAATGTGGGTTAGGAAAAAGAACACATGCATGCAATATGACGCCCTATAGGAGATAGATAGATATACATTCCATCTTGGTAATAGAGACCAAATAACACATAGGAATTAAATAAAGGAGCTCCACATTGCATGCATGCATGCATGGACGAGTGTGACATAATTTGTGCACATCATCACATAATCCTTGAGTATATGCATGTGTGTGTCTGGTCATGCATATATATCTAGACAGAGATATATATATACCATCATCTTGTGTTGTTTTGGAAAAGGTAACAGTGTACATATATATGCAATGTGTGGTCATGTGATGGGATCAGTGGCTCCAGTGGATATATGTATATTAGTGTGTAACACACATCATGCAATGTCTCTAGGGGAGGATCCATGTGTATTAAACCATGCATGGTCACATGCATATATAGACCAAAACACGGGAAAGCAACATATTGCATGTTGCACCAGTGTGACAGAAGTTGTTGCATCATAGAATCCACTACTGTTTGTGGTATAGATACCAATTAATAATGTGGTTTTAGAAAAGAGAACACATGCAATGTGGTCATGTATGTGGATTAATGACATCTAGCAACTATAGTAGCTAGTGTGGATATCAATGTGGTTTAGGAAAAAGATCACATTTGCAATAATGACTCTAGGGGTTCCATATGTGTACAGCCACATGCATGGTCAGAGAGACCAATATAGGAAAAGCACATCTTGCACACACATTGCATGCATGTTGCACCATTGTCACATAAGTTGCATCATCCAGAGAGTTATACATGTGTGGTCTCATCATGTAGATATATGTCAAAACGTGGTATATTGTTGGAAAAGAACACACATGCATGCAATGTGGTCATCTCATGTGGATCTATCAACAATAATGCAATATATGCATGGAAAAGAACACACATGCATGCAATATGACTCTAAGAGATCAAATCAATATATATATATATATGGTCATAGAGACCAAAAACACATAGGTTAAATAAAGGAGAGCTTCAACACACTGCATGCATGCAATGTGATAAAATTATTATTATTAGTTGTGCAGCATCAGATAATCCACTTGAGTAGTATATGCATTGGGTGGTCATGCATATGTGTAGAGATAGATATCATTGTTAGGTTTGGGAAGAACAATGTACATACATGCAAATGTGGATCATCCATGATGTGGATCTATCAATGACTCTGGTGACCATATCAATGTGGGTTAGGAAAAAGAACACATGCATGCAATATGACCCCCTATAGGAGATAGATAGATATATATATATTCCATATTGGTCATAGAGACCAAACAACACATAGGAATTAAATAAAGGAGCTCCACATTGCACAAATTCTATCATGCATGGACCAGTATGACAGAATTTGTGCACATCATCACATAATCCTTGAGTATATGCATGTGTGTGTCTATTCATGCATATATATGTAGAGATATATACATATATATATATCATCATCTTGTGTGTTGTTTTGGAAAAGAGAACAGTCTACATATATATGCAATATGTGGTCATGTGATGGGATCAGTGGCTCTAGTGGATATATATATATATAAATCAGTGTGTAACACACATCATGCAATGTATCTAGGGGGGATCCATGTGTATTAAACCATGCATGGTCACATGCATATATAGACCAAAACACAGGAAAGCAAAATATTGCATGTTGCACCAGTGTGACAGAAGTTGTTGCATCACAGAATCCACTAGTGTGTGTGGTAGATGTACCAATTAACAATGTGGTTTTGGAAAAGAGAACACATGCAATGTGGTCATGTATGTGGATTAATGACATCTAGCAACTATAGTAGCTAGTGTGGATATCAATGTGGTTTAGGAAAAAGATCACATTTGCAATAATGACTCTAGGTGTTTTATATGTGTACAGCCACATGCATGGTCAGAGAGACCAATATAGGAAAAGCACGGCTTGCACACACATTGCATGCATGTTGCACCAGTGTGATATAATTAAGTTGCATTACCCAGAGTTATACATGTGTGGTCTCATCATGTAGATATATGTCAAAATGTGGTATCTTGTTGGAAGAACACATAGGCATGCAATGTGGTCATCTCATGTCGATCTATCAACAATAATGCAATATATATGCATGGAAAAGAACACACATGCATGCAATATGACTCTAGGAGATCAAATCCATATATGGACCAAAAACACATAGGTTAAATAAAGGAGAGCTTTCACACATTGCATGCATTGCAGTGTAACAGAATTATTATTAGTTGTGCATCATCACATAATCCACTTGAGTATTATATGCATTGTGTGGTCATACATACGTGTAGAGATATCATTGTGGTAGGTTTTGGAAGAAAACAATGTACATACATGCAAATGTGGTCACAGATCATCATGGATGTGTGGATTTATCAATGACTCTAGTGACCATATCAATGTGGGTTAGGAAAAAGAACACATGCATGCAATATGACCCCCTATACATGCATGCCGACCAGCATGGTAGAATTTGTGCATCATCACATAACCCTTGACTATATGCATGTGTGTCTGGTCATGCATATATATGTAGAGAGATATATATCATCATCTTGTGACCATGGATGGTTTAATACACATGTGTGTCTGGTCATGCATACATATGTGTGGATATATATTAGTGTGTACTGGTGTAGGAAAATAACACACACACATCATGCAATGGAGCATGTGTGTGTGGTCATGCATCACACAAAGGAGGAAAAGGTGCATCACAAAATCCACTTAAGTTGCCTAGATGATAATACCTATCTCAAAGTTTGTGCCCAAGAAGATGCTGGATCATACGCATGCCTGATCGATATATGTGAGAGACCATATGCTCACCAGGGGCCTAGATATAATGCCTATCTCAATGCAACGACCCATCACACTTTTGTACATATATATCATATAGCTAAACACATACATATGCATGCAAGTTCTTCCAACACTTAGATCCCAAACTAATTTGTACATCCCAAAATACATACTACGTACACAAAATAAACTGCAAACTAAAATCTAGTTCAAACACATAATGTACACCACCACTTGTTGTCGTCCTTGACTTGCTTCCCCTTCAACCGCTTGCTGTCACCACCGTCCCAAGATCCTTGCACGTCCTGAAACCGCTTGTTATCACCACCGTCCCAAGATCCTTGCACGTCCTGAAACCGCTTGCTGTCCTCCTCGCGCTTCTTCTCCTGGGCTAGCTCGCAACCAGGGCATAGCTCTCTCACGAAAAACCCCGACTTAACCATCCCATCTTTCATGATAATGAGCTTACTGTACAACTCATACGCCATGTAGGCGTCTCTGGCTGCATACTCGAGGCGCACCTAGCTCATCGGCTTCCACTCCCAATAGTCGTGATCGAGTCGCTTCAATTTCTTCAGTTTTTCATAGGATTTATCGATGATTTCCGCTGCCAGATCACCCATGCCATCCTTCACTGGTATGGTTTGATCTTGTACAGATTTTGGATGTCGATGTGGTACCCATCTAGGATTTTTATCAACACACGAGAAAGCATAATTGTGTCATTTGTGATATCAACACACGAGAAAGCATAATTTTTATCAACACACGAGAAAGCTAATGTAGTTCCCAGGTTGCCTACTAGATACCGTTTACGGCTATATCCGTGTAGGAAGCCGAGGAAAGAGATAATTGATAGTTGCCCAGAAGGTGACTTTCTTGTAACCTTCAACCACAGCAGTAGGGTTCAAGAACCTTCCATGTGGCTCAGGGATGAGAAAAGGTTGCGGGAAATGATTGACAAACTTATACCAGACTACTACTCCTATCCCTCCGATAAGTAGAATATTGAATAGGATGCTAGAAACGTAAGGCTCGGCCTTGCCACCGGTGGATTCAATCCTTATGGAACCATGAGCACGAGCTACAGTATGTGGCCTGTATTTGCCCTTCCGTACAACCTTCCACCATGGGATTGTATGGATGCATCAAACTACATGCTTTGCCTTCTAATCCTTGGCAAATCAAGTCCTAGAAAGGACTTTCATCTCTTTATTGAGCCTCTACTGGATGATTTGCAACAGCTTTGGAAGGGTGTAAGCTCTTACGATGCATTTCAAAACAAAACGTTTGATCTTCGAGCAGCGGTTCTTTGGTGTACCCATGACTACCCAGCTTGCAGCACTATGTCTAGGCGTACAACAAAAGGATATTATGCATGCCTGCATTGTGATAAAAATCCTCTGTCCAAATCCATAAAGAGCAAAATATGCTACATTGGGCACCACCGTTTCCTCCCGAAGCGCCACCGCTTGCGGCGAGACATGGAGCTTGTCGGCATTCATGATGACCACTCGAAGCCTGGCAAATTTATTGCAGTTGAGTTACAAGTTGAGCTGGAGAAGGTTAGGCATATTAAACCAGGAGCTAGATGTGATCTTGGGAGCAAAAAGAGGAAGTGAACAGATCCTTCACCGATCTAGAAGCGGTGGCATGGTTTCTGGGACTTTCCTTACTAGGCATCGTAGAAACTTCGGCACAATCTCGACATGATGCACATTGAGAAAAACATCTACGACAACTTGATTGGCACACTACTTGAACTTGACGGGAAGAATAAGGACACCTTGAAGGCTAGGTATGACTGTGAAGCCCTAGACATTAGGCAAGATCAACATGTGCAACCCACAGACATAGAGAAGGACCTTCTCTGTCCATATGCACCGTATTACCTGAATAAGGATTAGAAGACGGGTTTCTATCAATACACCGTAATTCTTTGCAAACTTGAACACATCTTTCCGCCGGCATTTTTTGATGTGATGGTCCACCTGGTTGTGCATTTACCTGATGAGGCAATGCTCAGAGGCCCTGTGAACTATGGGTGGATGTATCTGATACGTCCATTTTGCATCACTATTCTATGTCTTAATTCACTATTATTCATTGATATATTTCGTATTGAGAGGTGATACTTATGTTATTTCATCTATTTTTGCATGGTTGATGACTTTTGGAGCATGGACCACTGCAGTCAGGATTCTGATGGAAAAGGTGCTGTTTGGAGGCAAAGTTCGGGAAGATCAGAAAATCCAGGAAAATATACGAATAATCCTATTTTTCCAGAAGACTCAGGATGCCAGAAGATGGAGTGGAGGTGGGCCATAGGGGGCCCACACCACCCCATGGCGCGGGCAGGCCTAGGCCGCGCCTGGGAGTGGTGTGGCCGCCCTGGCCCACTCCAGCCTCTCTCCTCTGACGTATATCATCCCCATGAAACCCTAAGACTCGGGGGCGACCATAGAAAGATTTCGCCGCCTCTGCGGGGCGGAAAACACCGAGAGAGAAAGATCTCTCCGAGATTTCTGCCGGGGGAATTCCTTGCCGGAGAGGGGAGATGTTGGCGGGATACCCCCGGGTAGGGTCACGCCGGGGTATAAAGGCCGAGTTAGCCGAGGTTCGGCAAGGCCAAAGCAGATGCTGGCCGGGTCACCTCAAGGCAGGCCGAATCACGGGGTAATCCGGACCTGGGGGCATTCGCCTAACTAGGCCTCATCCGACTTAAGCGGTAAGTCGGAAGTGTATGTTTGACCTGTATGCAGGAAAGGGTGTGGCCGGATGAACCATCATCCGGGTCATAGGAAGCTTCTAGGAGAAGGAAGGAATCTCGTTGGTCAAAAGGAGCCCCGGTACGCACTGCCTGAGCGAAGCGAGCAAGGACAGGGCCACCGGGGCATGGCCGACAACCGTGACGACACCCGTGTCGGCTGACGAGGGCACCGTCAGAGGCTCACGTAGCTAAAGCATGTGTGACACGGGGGAAAAAGCACCCCGTTCGGCTTACCACTTTGGGAGGAGGCATATTCTTAGGAATATGCCTCCACGTATGCCCTAGGCAGAAACCGAGCCTCCCCTCTAAAAGGGGGGCTAGGGCTTCTGTAGAAGGGGTTGGTTGGTTGGCCTCTCTATGATTCTGTTGTGGTCTAGGGTTTCAGGTGAGATCTGTGGGTGAGAGTAAGAGAGCTCCTTCTTCCTCCTCTCGCCAATACAGCTCTAGGAGCACTTGTAACCTTGGAAATAAATCAATACAAGCTCTTGTGTGGAGAATCACTTCACTATCCCTCCCTAGATTCCCCTAGCGAGTATTAGTCCCCACCTTTAGCCTATACATGGCATCTGCCGTGAGACCACCACGATAGGAGATCGTCGGCATCAACACCACCATCAAGTTGCCACTAGCGAGTGCATCGTCTCTGGGCTCGTTCAGCGCTTTGGAGCACGGGACTTCGTCAGCGACAACGCAAGCTGCTTCGGCACGCGTCCTCTCCCGCGCAACGGCATCTTCGTCAAGCTCGGCGCGCACAAGGTCTACGTTGCGGTGGATGTGTCTAGCGTTCATCCGCCCCACGTCGTCGAAGCAGGCGAACCGCCCCTCACTGTGGCTCGCGGGGAGCATATCGCTCGTTCCCCGGACCATGCAGAGGTAATGATGACAGCGCCAGGTGCAGGTGCGAGCAAAGATTCGGCGCCAGATCCGGAGGTGACGCCCAAGGCACCAAGGAAAGGTAGAGGTCCTCCGCTAGAGAGGCCAGAAAACGTGTTGAGAGAGGCAATGGATAGCTTGGCAAACCCTGTAGTAGCAGCGGTAGATCCGGCTCGTGCACAGGCCGAGCTGGAAGAAACTAGGCAGAAAATACTAGAGGGCGCAAAGAAAATAGCCGCGGCCCAGCAGTCGTTGAACATGACGCTGCATGAGTACGCTAAGGTGAACCAGGTTGATAATGTAAAAGTTAAAGGGAGAAATTTCAGGAGCGAGATGAATAGAGAAGGTGATGCAGGAATCGAGGAATCAGAAAACTGTTTGTCCGTGGGGCTGCCGAGGTATAGTACCCCGGCCAAGAACCTCAGAGCGGCGGATGCAGTGCATCCGAGTTAGAGGGACTGGCGGGTGAAGCCCGGCAAAGGCAGCAAGATCGGGTTAACGAGCTAGTTCGGATTGCAAATAGGCAAAACGCGGAACTACTCAGGGCGAACCCGGAGAGAGCTGGAGCCTCCAAGATCGTCCATTCGGCGGTGGGTAACCCGGAGAAATCCGCTGGAGCTGCATCGTCCCCTCATGGTGGTCCAAGGAGAGAGGAGGTGGTAACCTCGGCCAGACGGAACAAACAGATTGTCCCGTATGACCCGACACAGGCAGGGAAAGAAAAAGAAGCGCAGAAAAATGATGATCGACGGAGTGTGATCCGAGGCAAAGCTGGCCGAGGTAACCGTGACCAAGGCAATGCCGGTCAAGGGAATGTTGTCAACCGCAATGCTAGACAGCAAAACTCAGCTGGAGCAAGAGAACCGCAGCAGCGGAACATACCAAGGCAAGAGCACAGTGCCCGGCCGAGGTGTGCATAGAAAGGTGCGCCGCAAGAGCAAAACCGGTACAACGATGGTGACTCGGAGATGGCAAATGTAGGATATCCAAGACCGGACTATCATGTGATAGGGTCGAGACTGGGAAGTAGGGATTTGATTCCGGACGATGCGAGGTTGAAACTGGATCGACTGTATAGGTCGGAATAGATTGAATGTCAAGGTCCACCGGGTCCAGCATGTTTTGGACCCCGGATCATGAAAGAGCCACCAGTACCAAACTTTCAGCTGCCCAGGGGCACCAAGACCTATGACGGTAGTACCAAGCCAGAGGATTGGCTGATAAACTATGCTACGGCTGTAAAAATTGCCACAGGCAACCTGAGATGGGCCGTACGGTATGTACCCCAGATATTGGAAGGCCCGGTAAGGGTGTGGTTGAACAATTTGCCACTAGGAAGCATCAACTGCTGGATAGATTTCGAGGAGATGTTCATCAGCAATTTTTCGAGTACGTATGAAAGGCCAAATAGGCCACAGACCCTAGCTATGTGCAAGCAAAGACCCAATGAGACAGACCGGGAGTTTTTGACCCAGTGGTGTACCGTGAGAAACTCATGCGAGGGCGTGATAGAATCACAGGCCATAGCATGGTTTGCACAGGGGTGCAGATATGGAAGCGAGCTGTGGATGAAGTTGCAACGGAAAATGTCGGCTACGTTGGCAGAAATGATCCGGATTGCAGATTCGTATGCGTTGGGTGACCCGACCCAACCAAGGCTCGCATCAAACGAGTCAAGTGATGAGTACTATCAGAGGGATGGATCCGGATCATCCCGGAGGAATGATTACAGAGGAAAAAGGAGAGATGATAGCCCGGACCACAGGTACGGTTCGCATCAAGTTGCAGCTGTGAATCAAGATCAACCTGGAGCAGGGGGTAGCCAGCGCTAGAAAACTGGAGGTCAATGGACTCCAAGGAACGATGGGAAGAAAACTTGGACACCGGAGCAAAAGAAGCAGTGGCAAGAAAGGAAAGACCGTCCGAGGTACACTTACGAGTCGATGTTGGACCAGCCGTGTAAGTTTCACACGCCAAATCCGAACAACCCAGCGGGTCATACGACGAGGCAATGCGAGTGGATGCGCAAGATCGAGCAAGGTGGTTCGGGGAATGCTCAGGCACCCCGGAATGATCAGCCTCGGCAGGATTTACCCCGGCAGCAATTGCTCTCCGGAGCGAACACGCAACAACTAATGTTGCCTCCTCCTCCGCCGAGGTATGATAACAATGAAAGAAGGGATGCAGTGCATCAGGTAGAAAATCAGCGTCAGCCGGATCAGAGGCACCCCGGAAATGAGGGGAGAAACGAGTACAGGGAGCATCACCAGAGCTACTGTGTATTCACCACAGAGGAAACTGGTAGAAAAAGCTTGTAGCGTACGCATATGGAGGTGAATGCAGTAATGCCTGCAGTGATGAGGTACATGCCTTGGTCCGATCAGGAAATCACCTGGAGCATTAGGGATCATCCCAAGCTCATGCTGAGCCCTGGTCCATATGCGTTGGTGCTGGATCCTATGTTCATTGGACCTAGCATTAATGTAAGGTTCTCCAAGGTACTGATCGACAACGGCAGTAGCATAAATATCATGTATGCGGACACAATGCGCAAGTTGGGTATCTCGGAGAACATGCTCCAGGCCACGAGGACAACTTTCCATGGCATTGTGCCCGACATTTCTTGCGAGCCCATAGGCAAGGTCCGGGTCGACGTCTTGTTCGGCACAGGGGACAATTGCCGAACTGAAAATCTAGAGTTCGAAGTGGTGAACTTAGAAAGCGCGTATCATGCATTGCACGGAAGGCCAGCGATGAACAAGTTCATGGCAAGTTGTCATATCAGCTACTTGAAGATGAAGTTGCTCGGGCCAAACGGAGTGATTACCATTGCTGGGGATTTCCAACGATCCATGGAGTGTGCGTCGGACGGATCAAACTTAGCCGAGTCACTTGTGATCGCGCAGGAAAAAAGAAAAATTCAAGAGGTGGCGGCATTGGCTCAGTCCGTGCAGCAGTATATGCCGGCGCTGAGTAACCCGCATGGAACTGTCTCTTTCCAGGCCACGAAAGATACCAAGAAGGTTCCCATTGATGACATGTTCCCAGAGCGCACCGTAACAATTGGTGTCAGGCTAAGCGATAAATAGGAAAGCGAGCTCGTCAGCTTCCTCCGTGAGAATCAGGACATTTTTGCTTGGTCCACACAGGACTTGCAAGGTGTTCCGAGGGAGTTGGCCGAGCACTCTTTGAATGTGAGACCCGGCGCCAAGCCGGTGAAGCAACCTCTCCGCCGCTTCGCCGAAGATAGGAGGAAAGTCATTGGAGATGAGATAGCTCGGTTGCTAGCTGCAGGATTTATCATGGAGGTTCTTTACCCAGATTGGCTGTCTAATCTGGTGCTGGTGGAAAAGAAGAAGGATGACCCGAACGTGGCAGTGGTTTGGCGTATGTGTATCGATTACACGAAACTGAACAAGGCATGTCCAAAAGACCCATTTCCGCTGCCAAGAATAGATCAGGTCATAGACTCAACTGTTGGATGCGAATTGTTGTCATTCATTGATGGTTATTCTGGTTTCCACCAGATACCTTTGAATCCGGATGATCAAATAAAGCATGCATTTATTACCCCGTATGGGGCTTATTGCCATCGTACCATGCCGTTTGGTTTACATAATGCAGGGGCAACGCACCAGAGGTGTATGCAAAAATGTTTGCACGACCAAATAGGTCAAAATGTACAGGTGTACATGGATGATGTGGTTATCAAGACCAAGGAAAGCAAAACGCTCCTTGAAGATATCAGGCAAATGTTTGCGAACCTAAGGAGGTTCTGGATGAAACTTAACCCGGAAAAATGCACCTTCGGTGTCCCGGCTGGAAAATTGCTCGACTTTCTGGTTTCCACCCGAGGTATCGAGGTTAATCCAACTAAAATCTGGGCCATCGAACAAATGGAACTGCCGAAGTGTCTTAACGATGTCCACAAGTTCACAGGTTGCCTGGCCTTGTTAAGTCGGTTTGTATGTCGGTTGGGTGAAAAGGCTTTGCCTCTTTACCAACTCATGAAAAAGTCGGATAAGTTCATTTGGACACCGCAGGCTGATGAAGCCTTTACCCACCTAAAGAAAATGTTAGCCACGGCACCAGTGCTAGCCTCACCACTATCAAAGGAGCCAATGTTACTCTATATATCCGCAACCAACCGAGTTGTAAGTGCAGTGATAGTGGTGGAGCGCGATGAGGAAGGTACGTCAGTGCAAGGGTCGGTGTATTATTTGAGTGAAGTATTGTCAGCCTCAAAGCAGAACTACCCACATTATCAAAAAGTGGCTTATGGCGTGTACATGGCCACCAAGAAACTAAAGCACTACTTTGAGGAGCATCCCATCCGGGTCGTATGTGAGGACCCCATATCCGAGATAATGAGTAACAAGGATGCAAGCGGCAGAATTGCAAAATGGGGAATTGAGCTAGCTCCTTATGCTCCGCAGTATGACCGGAGAGAAGCCATCAAATCTTAGGCTATGGCGGACTTTTTTGTGGACTAGGCCGAAGTACAGTACGAACCACCGCTTCCTGATCCGAACTATTGGCGAATGCACTTTGATGGATCAAAAACCAAAACCGGGCTAGGTGCCAGAGTTGTACTCACGTCGCCAAAGAAGGACCAGTTGAGATATGTGCTGCAGATCCACTTCACCGCATCAAACAATGTCGCTGAGTATGAAGCACTTGTGCATGGACTCAAGGTAGCAAAAGAAATTGGTATACGTCGGATCATATGCTTTGGCGACTCGGATTTGGTAGTGCAGCAAGTGTCCGGAGTGTGGGACGCCCTTGATCCAAACATGGCACTATACCGATTTCATGTGCAGAAGATTTCTGGTTACTTTGAGGGATGCGAATTTCATCATGTACCCCTGGTGGAAAATGAGGCTGCCGACATGCTGTCGAAGCTCGGGTCAACCAGACAAGCAATTCCACCGGGTGTAGCATTAGAGCACCTCAAGAAACCATCCATCAGGCCATCCCCGGAGTCCGAGTCAATCTACGTCCCGGAGGACACAGAATCCGGAGCTGTGCCCATGGACGTTGACACAGGAAGTGGTGCGCAAAACCCGGGGACTGCTTCGCAAGACCCGGGGACTGCTTCGGAAGACCCGGGGACTGCTCAGCATGGTCCGGTTGAAGTTATGCCGGTGGATCAGATGGAGATAGACGAGGACGTGTTCCCCGTGCGGCCAATACCGGCTTGGGCACTGCCTATATTTCAATTCTTAAAGGATGGAACGTGACCCACTGAGGAGGTGCTATCCAGGCAAACACAGAGGAGGGCAAAGGCCTACACGATCATCAATTCCGAGTTATACAAAAGAAGCGTGACCAATGTCCTCCAGCGGTGTGTTGACCCGGAAGAAGGGCTTGAAATCGTCCGAGATATACATCAGGGGGAATGCGGGCATCACGCCTCATCCCGAGCCTTGGTAGCAAAAGCTTTCCGACACGGATTCTACTGGCCAAATGCCTTAGAGCAAGCAGAAGATCTGGTGAGAAAATGTAATGGTTGTCAGAGGTACGCTACCAAGACACATATGCCAATGTCGGAACTCAAGACCATCCCAATCACTTGGCCATTTGCCGTATGGTGCTTGGATATGGTGGGCCCGTTCAAACCAGCAAGGGGAAATATGACTCACATTCTGGTAATGGTGGACAAGTTTACGAAGTGGATTGAGGTAAAGCCTATAAGAAAATGTGATGGAGCTACGGCCGTAACGTTTCTCAAAGATATCATCTTGAGGTACCGTTATCCACGCAGTATCATAACTGATAATGGCACAAATTTTGTGGAAGGAGCATTTGCTCGTTTCTGCCGGGATAAGAGGATCCGGCTTGACGTAGCTTCGGTAGCCCACCCCGCATCGAACAGGCGATCCAATGGATTAGTATTATCCAGGATAAAACCCCGGCTCATTGAGCCGCTGCAAAGATCAGCGGGGTGCTAGATAGAAGAACTACCAGCGGTACTGTGGAGTTTAAGAACAACTCCGAATCGATCAACAGGCTATACACCGTTTTTTCTGGTATATGGGGTAGAAGCTGTATTACCAGCCGACATAGAGCATGATTCGCCTAGGGTCACCCAATACACAGAAGCCAAAGTGCAAGAAGCCCGGCAAAATGATGTTGATCTGCTGGAAGAAGCGAGAGAACTGGCACTGTCCAGATCCGCCATATATCAGCAAAATCTCCGATGCTATCATAGCCGGAAAGTGTGCCCCTGAGTCTTTCGGGAAGGCGATCTGGTGCTCCGGTTGGTACAACGTACTACTAGAATGCATAAATTATCCCCCCCATGGGAAGGGCCGTTCATCGTGAGCAAAGCATTGCACAATGATTCTTACTATCTTATAGATGCAAAGCCATAGGAAAATAACAAGGCGGACAGGTCCGGAGAGGAATCCAAGCGACCATGGAACATAGCTCTACTTCGGCCTTTCTACACCTAGCTAAGAAGTGTATGTATCCGGGTTATCTCATATGTCGGTATGTATGTCAGCAATGAGCTTATCAATGAAATGTTGGCACCTCGAGCAGTAACTCGGGGACTGCCTTAATAATGTTTGTTATTTTCTGTGCATCAGCTGGAGTAAGTTATTCTACTTAGCTCGGATTAGTAGTGTGTGAGCACCAAAAGCCCAACTCTTCGACTTACTGTTGTCCAACAAGAATTGGCTTCATGGCAAGCAAGAGAACAAGTTTGCAATTGCGTAGCACATGAAAAACGACTAAGGAAAAAAAATTATTCGAGCTGACGTTTATGTTTCGAACTAACCCCGTATTCATGTTCCTATTGTTATATAGTTTTATTTTTTGAGCTAAGTCTAAAAGTTTCCCAGTATTGTTAAGACAATTTTTCGAGCTCGGATTCGTAGGTTGTAAAACCGAATCAAGGTAGACACGATCCGAGCCAAAAGATTGAACGAACAAGAAAAAGAAACTCTAGGACTACGCCTGAGTTAATTCAGCATAAGTACTCAGTAGCAAAATATCACATGTGTTTGAAATACAATTCCACCCGGCATACCGGGGATCTCATAAATTTTCAAGTGTTTTTTCTTAAGGAGCAGCGGGAGGAAGTTCGGCATCATCGTCGCCCTCTTCGATATCCGAGGCAGTGTCCTCTTCGTCTTCACCCGAATCATCTTAAACGTTTTCAACTTCCTCTTCACCTGCGACTTCCAGGAAGCTCGGACCCTCAGTCCATTCGTGAACGGGGGCATATTCGATGAGGCTGTGGGCGCAAGCCTGGCGCCGAGCTACCCACTCCGGGTCATCCGTCCATTTGGATCCGATGCGCAGGCGTGTGAGGAGGCTGAGATCTATCTTTTCATACCACGTCAAAATGTGGTGAAGGATGGTATCGGCAGCAGCGCGTCCAGCGGATTCTCGCCAGAGGTCGAGCTGGGTCTCAATTTCCGACAGTCTTTCAGCGAGCTGTGTGACTCTCTCCGGAGCATCATCGGCGGGCCAGAAGGCGTTGAAGACCCGGACAGAAACATCGAGGAGGTCCCTGCCGTAGTTCTTAATAATTTCCACGCGAGACGACAAGCTGACCAACAGGTCCTCCATGTCAAAGGGAATGCTCTCGCCCTCACGAGCGACCGGAGTACCCCTTTCTCGGCGGAAATTGGCGACAGCAGCACTTACAATGGCAGTACCCTCTGGAAAGTGGCCTGGGAAACAAGGCAAAGGACAAAGTTAAGAAAACAAGACATATGAAGTAACCCGGAGAAATAAGGCGGATAAAGGAAAAGAAGTTACGTGAGATGTGACTGTGAATCTGGGTCAATTCCTTAGTGCAAGCTTCGCGCCTCTTCCGAAGTTGCTCGAGCTCAGCATTTGCCGACTCAAGTTTGACCTCGGCTTCCTGAAGAAGCTCACGGTCCTTAGCATTTTGGAGTTTGAGGCGCTCGCGTTCTTCGGTGTAGTCCTGGCCAGCCTTTTTCAACTCGGTTTGTTGCTGCGCCTTCATCTTAGCCATTTCAGATTTGAGCTTGGCTGTATCATCATCTTTGGTCCGGAGGAGGGCGAGCTCATCATCTTTCTTCTTCAGCTCGGCTTGGTGCTATCCTGCTTGTTCGAGAAAATGCAGCATCATGTCAGGCACATGCACACTTTCTTCAAGCAATGCTGAAATCGTGTGTTGGCCCGGCAGAGCCGAGGTATGAATGTTTGCCGAGCCAAGGAGGAAAGCTGATGAAAAGCACAGTAAAAACAGACAAGAAGGACGTACCCTTGATCTGCTCCAAGTTCTTCCGCATTATTTTGTTCTCAGCTTCCACCCCTGCGGAAACCGAACAATCAGATCAGTTCGACAAAGGAAGTGGAAGGGAAATGAAGGAGCGTTCAAAAAAAAGAAATTTACCCCTTTTCTCGTACTCCGCGATGAGTGCAGCCTGTTTCGTGCGAAGATTTTTGTGCGTATCCAACAAGCGCTGGAATTCAGCACTCCGGCGGTTGGTGGTCACCTAAAAGAGATACAGAAACTTAAGTCAGCCAAGTGGAACTTAACCTGGCTCTAGGTGTGTGCAAATTCGAAGTGTACTAAAATCCGGGCCAAGTGGAACTTAACCCGGCTCTAGGTGTGTGCAAATTCGAAGTGTACTAAAATCCAGGCCAAGTGGAACTTAACCCGGCTCTAGGTGTGTACATTTTCGAAGTGTACTAAAATCCGGGCCAAGTGGAACTTAACCCGGCTCTAGGTGTGTGCATGTTCGAAGTGTACTGAAATCCGGGCCAAGTGGAAATTAACCCGGCTCTAGGTGTGTGCATGTTCGAAGTGTACTGAAATCCGGGCCAAGTGGAACTTAACCCGGCTCTAGGTGTGTGCATATTCGAAGTTATCATGGAGTTATGTTAGTTTTATAAAAGAGCATCCGACCGAGTGACAAGTTACTCCCTCGGAGGCTCGGGGACTAATGGTTATTATCTACAATTTGCAAAGGAGAGCAACGTACCTCCATCATTCGTCCAGCGAGGTTAATGGCCTTTGCGGCGGTGTTCATCTGAGCGGAAAACTCGGCAGGACCGAACTTTTCCAGGAGATCAGATTCCTGGACTACCTCGGCCTTGTTCCAATTCATAACAAATTCCATCAGGCTCGGAGGGTACCGTTCTCCCATGGGCATATGGGGCATCACCAAGCCCTTTGCATGTGCTTCCTTCCTCTCCACCAAGGAAAGGGCGGGGCTGGTGTGCAGAACCAACTGCTGGGCTTCGGTTGGCTCGGCAGGCGCGTCCTTTGCCGCTGATGTCTTCTTGGGGAGCATTGACTCAAGGGTGCATTGCCCAGGCTCGGCAGCACTGGGCTTGGCAGCGTCTTGAATCTTCTTGCCCTTGGCTTGCTGGGAATAAGAAGCCGTAGCAGCGGCTTTTCCCTATCGAGGTTGAGAGGACTCGGAAGATGCAGAGGAACTGGGCGCTGGTACTCTCGTTGCTGGACTTGGTGTCGGCGCTGATGTTTTTGCAGCCGGAGTGGGTGATGATGCCGGAGTTGGAGATGGTGCTGGTTTGGCTGCTGGTATTGGAACAGATGCTGGAGTCAAGGTAGCCTTAGTGGTTGCTGGTTGTGGCGTTGCTGAGGTGGTGGGTGCCGTTGCTCCGGCTGGGCCGGTTCCCCCCGCCCCAGGATGACCCAGAGCGGCCGTGGAGCCCTCCGGAATAGGGCTCAGCGGACGTGACTCGTCGTCACGACGGGGTGAAGGGCTAGGCCGGAGAGGTGATGAGATACTGGATCCACTTTGAGGGACCTCCACCGGAGCCCTGTGAAATCAAGTAATGTCAGAAGAAAAATTACGACGAAGTAAGGAAGAACGAGTTACAAAAGAAAGAAAGACTTACGCATCCGAGGTTTCGGCTGCTCTGGGTTTCCGAGCCCTTCGTGCTGGGGCCTTCTTTCGCCTTTTAACGGGCTGGGAAGGTCCGGAGGAAGAGCTTGAGGAAGCCCCGCACTTTTTCTTCGACGCCACCGGAACTGGCTCGTCTGTAGCGAGGGGAGGATCCTCGTGGATATGACCACCGGGGTGAGCTGATGGCGGAAAAGCAAAAGAAAGGGGGACAGCCTCAAAGGGTTCAATTATCTCGATATCCAAGTAATCTTCATCATCAGGCCAATCTCTAGCAGAATAGAAGTTACCCGTGGGTCGTTTCGTGGCCTCGGTCATGGGGAGAAACATCTCTTGGTCCGGCTCCTCCTCGTCCAAAGTCACCCGGTCCGGTGCCCACTTAAGGGTCAGATCGGTGCCGTCCTCGAGCGTCTGCTGAAGGAATAACTGAGGAAAAGAGTAAACAAACGAGTCAAAAATGCAACAATAACAGACACGTGATTAGTCCGGGGTAAGTTTGCAGCATGAAACTTACTGTGGGAGGAAGCCGGTCATGGCAGAAATGCTCAATCCCCCAAGTCCACTCAGAGGAGAAGTCCTTGTGAGTGGTGAAGAGAGCCTTAACCCGGCGATAAATCTCCATGTTGTTCAGTTCGAAGGATGAAGTCCGGTTGGGATCGTGGCCGTAGCTCATATGGCACACCTTGTGGGTGTGCTTCTAGAGAGGGGAGATTCGGTTGCGCATGAAAGTGATCATTGCATCCTCGTTGCGCAACCCGAGCTCCTTCAGCTCCGCGAACCTTTTGTTCACTTGGTTGGCCAGGGCCGTAGGTTTCCTGGGAACGGCGTCCCACAGATCCGGGTTCGGCGGACCCGGTGTATAGGGGAGCAACCGGATCAAATCTTCGGTGCCCGTGTTCCGGACGTAAAAGAACGTTCGGGCCCAACCTTTGCAAGATTCTAGCCATGTGACCCGGGGGAAAACAGGGAACCTCCGGGGTGAGATGGAGGCCGCTCCGAACTGAGTGAGCCGCTTGTCCTCCGGATCAGTGTGGATATCAGGAATAACGTTGCGACGAAGGGCGAAAAAACGGATCCACAGCTCCTTCGTGGGCCATAATCCGGCGTAGCCTTCGATTGTAGAAGCAAAGGCAGAGAGAGAAGTAATGGCATTGGCTAGAAGATGGTGCGGCTAGAGATGGTAGGTACTGAGCCAATCGTGGAAGAAATCGCTCACCGGCAGTCCGAAGCCCCGTTGAAAGTGAGACAGGAACACAACGAACTCCCCGGGATTGGGTGAAGGAGCTAGCTCGACGAAGGCGAGGCGAGCGGCGACGCCGGCAGGGATGCGTCTGGTCCAGTAGAGCCAGTCCAGATCGTCCTGGCAGACCCAGGAGCCGGCCCACGCGCCGCGGTCCGCCGCAGCGGCGTCCTCCTCCATCTCTTGTTCAGCAATGGCGTGTTCTTCTTCCGTCATCTGCTCCTTGAAGCCCTCGCTGGCGCTAGAGGCGGCGGGGGACAGTGGCCTGGATTGACGAGGACCCGTAGCGGGAGATTTGCGTCGCAGTGACGGTGACGCAGAGGCGCAATGGAGAAGTGCGGCGGCGAGGAAGACGAAGAGGAATAGCAGCGGGCAGAGGGGTGCAGCGAGGGAAAAATCCTAAGGGAGGCACCCCTCCGCTATTTAACCACTCCCATGAGGGGTGAGTGGGATCGCGCCCTGTGGACCGGCCACACACTGTGGCCATGTATTACCCGTCCGGACCAATCAGTGAGGAGCCACACGGAAGGCCATAGGGCGGAGAGAGTCTTATGACGTGACGCGCTGATGCGGTGATAACTGACACGGAAGGCAGGCGTGATGTGACCCGTGCACAGTGATAACTGACAATTACTACGGCGGTTACTGTACCGTCCCTTAAAATAAGACGACATAAGGATTACCCTTCACATGGGCTAGCGTACGAGAGAAGGAAGTAAGACCCGGATGGAACTGTGGTAACCCGGCCGGCAAGTGAAAACTTGCAATGTGCGAAGGGAACGTAAATCCAAGTTGTCCGAGGTACAGAGGTAACTCAGCAACAACGATAGGGGCACAAAATGGAACCTCGTGTGGCCTTAGCGGCCAAGGCAGCTAATACCGCACCATCTTCGGGGACTAATGTTGGGGGGATACCCCCGGGTAGGGTCACGCCGGGGTATAAAGGCCGAGTTAGCCGAGGTTCGGCAAGGCCAAAGCAGATGCTGGCCGGGTCACCTCAAGGCAGGCCGAATCACGGGGTAATCCGGACCTGGGGGCATTCGCCTAACTAGGCCTCATCCGACTTAAGCGGTAAGTCGGAAGTGTATGTTTTACCTGTATGCAGGAAAGGGTGTGGCCGGATGAACCATCATCCGGGTCACAGGAAGCTTCTAGGAGAAGGAAGGAATCTCGCTGGTCAAAAGGAGCCCCGGTACGCACTTCCTGAGCGAAGCGAGCAAGGACAGGGCCACCGGGGCATGGCCGACAACCGTGACGACGCCCGTGTCGGCTGACGAGGGCACCGTTAGAGGCTCACGTAGCTAAAGCATGTGTGACACGGGGGAAAAAGCACCCCGTTCGGCTTACCACTTTGGGAGGAGGCATATTCTTAGGAATATGCCTCCACGTATGCCCTAGGCAGAAACCGAGCCTCCCCTCTAAAAGGGGGGCTAGGGCTTCTGTAGAAGGGGTTGGTTGGTTGGCCTCTCTATGATTCTGTTGTGGTCTAGGGTTTCAGGTGAGATCTGTGGGTGAGAGTAAGAGAGCTCCTTCTTCCTCCTCTCGCCAATACAGCTCTAGGAGCACTTGTAACCTTGGAAATAAATCAATACAAGCTCTTGTGTGGAGAATCACTTCACTATCCCTCCCTAGATTCCCCTAGCAAGTATTAGTCCCCACCTTTAGCCTATACATGGCATCTGCCGTGAGACCACCACGACAGGAGATCGTTGGCATCAACACCACCATCAAGTTGGACTTCATTGGGATCATCATCCTCATCATCACCACCATCATCACCATCATCACCCTCATCACTATCTCCATATTGCTGTAACAATTGGTTGAATCTTGCTATAGTTCATTGGGAAACTTTCCCGGTGTTGATTACTCTTTGTAGTTGATGCTATTGAGTGAACCATTGAATTATTGTTTATGTTCAGATTGTTATACATCATTATTCCATCTCTGATCATGATCCATATGATGTCTTGTGAGTAGTTCGTTTTGTTCTTGAGGACATGGGAGAAGTCTTGTTATTAGTAGTGGAGTTGCGTTGAGAAAGATTCAATAGATTGTTATTTAAGTTGTGGTGTACTTCTTCTAGTGGTGTCATGTGAACATCGACTACATGACACTTCACCTATATGGGCCTAGGGGAATGCATTGTGTATTTGGCTACTAATCCTAGGGGTTGCCGGAGTGACAGAAACCTGAACCCCCGTTAGGAAACCATTGCACAAGGGATGTAAGGGTCTTAGAGTTTAAAGATGTGGATAGGTTTCTACCTTAATTACTTTCTTATACTTACGGATGTTTGAAAGGGGTATAATCACAAGTATGTATTTAGTCTTGGATGGGGCGGTACATTAGCACAGGTTCACCCACACAACACTTAGCAAGCTAGAGAAGATTAATCGACTATATGAAGCGAAAGCACTTGACAGTCTTCCCATGTGTCCTCGAGAACGTTTGGTCATCTATAGAATTACAACCGGCTTGTCCTTTGCTGCATAAAGGATTGGGCCACTTGCAGCATTCATTCTTACTGTCTTTCATTTACTCGTACTTTGTTTACTTGCTTTATCGAAAACCCCGAAAAATCCGTTTGCTAAGTATTTGCAGAGAATTCCTGATCCATACCACTAGCCGGCACCTTCTGCTCCTCATTGGGTTCGACACTCTTACTTATCGAAAATACTGCGATACACCCCCTATACTTGCGGGTCATCAATATCCAATAGAGAGGTTGTTGTGTACTCTGAAGAGATATGTCAGGAACATGTCATGTCCAGAAGGGTCAGTGGCAGAGGCCTACATGGTTGCCGAGTGCGTGACTTTTTTCGCTAGATACCTTGACGATATTGTGACAAGATTCAATTGACCTGCAAGAAATGTAGGTGACCAACATGAATCAGCTTGTGATGTGTTTGGCCATGGTGTAAATTTGATTGGATGAAGCCATGTCACCTGCTATGGAGGAAGCGATGATACTGATTTGACACTCCAAAGGGAGCTACACAAGATGACTTGGTATGTCCTAAACAACTACGAGGAGGTTAAGCCATATATCATGTATGTTCTGATCTCCCATACTTATGAATCCAATATTTCCATACACCTAAAGATTTTAATTCTGAGTTACTCTCTGGATTACAGTCTTCGCCGAGAACAGCTGGTGAATGATGGGATGCCCAATGTGGAAAGAAGGCGTGAGTAGGGATTTCAAAGATGGTTCAAGGGCCATGTTAGTTTACTTTTGCATTTATCTCTGTCCTTTATATATAGCATTTCAATGCATGATTTGACCATATTGTATTTCTGCTGCGGTACATACAGATCATGAAAAAGCGACAGGAGAATCCAGAAGCTGTGGATGAAGAGCTTTTTTCATTGGCGTGTGGCCCAGACTTCTGAGTAAGAACATATTCAGCATGTATTGTGGATGGTGTTCGGTTCTCACCGCTGATCATGAGAAGGGCAAGAAAACACAAAACAGTGGAGTAATGACTGACGGTTGTCACTTGGAGAAGGATATACATTTTTATGGTGTCCTCAAGGATATCAAGGTGTTGTATTTTAACTCTGATTTGGAACACCAACGATCAGTTGTGTTATTCCACTGCAATTGGTATCAGCTTGAGGGCCGGAAGGATACTGAGATGGTGTTTGGTAAACTCTTCCGGAGTGTCAAGATTACCAATTTTTGGTACAAATATGACAATTACATCTTGGCAACCCAGGCTACAAATGTGTTCTACGTGCCAGACATAGCCAAGGGCAAAAACTGGCGGGTGGTTCAACAAATAGTTCAAAGACATAAGTTTGATGTTGCCGAAGGAGAGGAGGAGGAGGCGGTGCATACTGATGTAGCATACCAACAGTTTGTAGGCTCTGACAATGAGACTGTATCTGAGGCTCTGCCTTTTAGGAAATGTCGACCCACTATTAACGGAGGCCGCATCATAGATGCTTAAGTGTTCGATCGTATCAGAGGCAAAAGGAAAGTTGTTGAAGAGGAGGAAGTTGACAGTGAGCCTGAACTAGACGACACCATTGGGGAGTACTGCAGTGACAAAGAAGATGAAGTACAAGATGATACGGACGAAGAGTAGTTCCAGCTTATGGTGGTGGAGTGTTGGATGATTTGTGTTGCATGATTGAACTGATGGATGTGTACATGCGTGTGTTGAACTGATGATCGTGTGTGCATGCTTTGTGGTGCATGCTTTAACTAATGGTTGTGTGCACGCCTGTGTTGCATGTTTTGTATTGAACTAATGGTTGTGTGCATGACTTTGAACTGATCAATATGATTGTCCTTTAGTTCATGGAATTAATAGTTATTCATTTGGAAAATTAGCCACAACATTGTGCTGTTATTCTGTTTGTCAAACTTGGCTGAACAAAAGCTCTTTTTCTGGTAGAAAAATTGTGCGTGTGGGACCCATTCGTCGGCCTACCAGACGATGCCACTATGAACCAAAACCGCTCACGCATGGGACCCAACTGACATAGCAGGTAGAAAAAAAACCCTCTCCCTCCATGCCACTCCCAAATCCCACACCACTTCCCCCAAATCCGCGCTAGAGAAAACCCTCTCCCATCCCCACGGGCGATCAAATCCCGGTGACGATGGTGGCAGCGGAGGCTGCAAACTGACGTGTAAGTGCTCCTCAACCTAGCGCCCTTTCACCGCATCAACTCTTCGTTAACCGACCTGTGATGTGGCCGCCTCCTCGTTCTAGTTTGACGCATCGCCTCCTTGTTCTAGTTCGACGCATCGCCTCCTTGTTCTATAGGACACTGCGTCGATGTTGCTATTTAATTAGTTCTAGTTCGATGCGTCACCTCCTTGTTCTATGGCAGTGCGTATGTACTCACAAATCTAGTGCTTCGCGCGTCGAGGTTGCTGCTTACAGTAAGGCACAATCTAGTTCACTGGAAGCGCCCTTTAGTTTACTCACTGAATTTGATTCTCGTAATAATTGACTAATTAGAATTGTATTCTAACTTAATTCTTGTATTTACTCTTTGGGGCAGGTACGATGAAGGCTAGGGAGATACATGAGCAGGTTCTAAAATTGATGCTACTGGCACTACTACTGTATATGGCATAAAAACTAAACATTCTAATTAGTACAATGTCTAATTTAGGGTACGAAGGATGTTGTCGTGATCGATGTCTCATCTGATGATGATGTGAACAAACCTGCCGCTGTAGTTTTTCACAAGATGAAAGCTAAGATAGCAAGGCGAAGAGCTAAAGCTTGTATGAAAAGATTTAGAACAGTCGAGAAACAAGGATCCTTATTCCTAGAGGTGTGGCATTATATACATGTTTTGCTACATTTATATATATGCAGATACAGATTATTACTTTCTAATATTTTCTTTCTAGGTCCAAGTATGATGGGGCTTGAGGAATTCGATGAGCACTGTGTGTTTGGAAACCATTTGGAATTGACTTCTAACCAAGCTGCTTCCCTCAAGTGTTAGTTAAACGACACAAGCCATCTATACCATACTATGTGTGCAAGATGAACAAGTCAAATTTCATCCGTGGGAAGGCCAAAATGGTTAAAATTTGACATTTCAATAGTTAAATTTTATTATGCACGGTGAACTCTAGCCAACAACTAATATTATTCTTCTCCTACAGTACTTTTCAGTTAGCTACAGCCGTGCACACCTCAACCGCTATCTCCCAAAGGTTTTACCACTTGCATGCTTCTACAAGACCACTTTTGAGCATGTTAACCTCTTCCAAGGCATGAATGATGTTGCCTAGATGACAAGAGGCTGGTATAATGTTCTTGAACTTGCTGGAATAAGGGAGGGGAATGTGTGAATCTTCACCTTTTTAAATGAGGGGCTACAGGGCTTCATGGGTTGTGTTAATGTTCTGTAGTGAGGCCAAAAAGTATCTGCTTGTTTATGCTATGGTGTTGGACGAATCATTAACGTAATATGTTGTTAGTGAACTTGTAGTGGTAAGAAACTTGTTGTCAACCTGGTGCTCTACATGCTAAGTAATATTATCTCCATATGCTATGTATATATTTTGGTTCATTGTGTTCATGTTGTTCCTTTCCTGTGATTGAGAGCTGGTATGTAATATACAGAATAATGTTATAGATCAGCACAAAACCAATGGACAGATGCATCGGTTGCAATTTAGTTCTGCAAAAGATTGGTTGACGGTTCGATTCCGTCTACCTGCACGAAATATTTTTCTGTTATTTAATTTCTTTCAAACACACTCACAGCTGGGGCCAGTGGAAAACATCATGAAAACGTCAGGAAGCCACGTCGTACCCAGCACTACCGTGAGATACACTACGTACGTAACGTCGACACCGAGCTGACAAGTGGGGTTGAAGCATGGAGGAGACGGTCGATGCGAAGACAAACTGTCAAATATGTGTCGTGACGAAATCCACAACGAATTTTGTACCAGACGAAATAACAAACTGGGCTTCAGGGCCTGGGACGAAATCTGTGACGAATTTTCCACGACGAAAACAAGGAATGTCATGGATAACCGGGCTGGAGGGGGTTGGAGCTTGTTACGACGAAACGTTCTAGAACGTCAGGAATCCGTGACGTTTTTAGGTCGCGTCATAAAAAAACGTCACGGATCGTCTAGATTCTTGTAGTGAGCTGCAGTATCAAGCATAGACTTAGACATAGGTTTAAGAGCATTATAAAATAAATGGAGGATTAACCAATCTTCCATCCCATTGTTGGGATAGTTTCTTAAGCATTCATTCATCATCTCCCATGCAAGTGCTAGTGGCTCACGCTCTTCCTGTCTAAAGCCATTAATATTAGATCTGAGTTGCATAGTCTTTGCAGGTGGGAAAATTTTAGTCATAAATAAAGAAGTACATCCCACCCATGATGTAATAGTATTTCTAGGCAAAGATAGCAACCATTATTTTTCTCTCCCTCTTAGAGTGAAAGGAAATAGACGTAATTTGACCGCATCAGGGTCAAAGTATTTTATACCATCATATCACATATTTCAGTGAAAGTATTCATGTGCATACTTCCGTGTTTAATAGCAGAGCCTCCAAATTGATTTCGTTGAACCAAACTTAAATAATGGGTCTTAATTTCATAGTCATCAACAGCAATTGCTGGCTGAGTAAAAGGAGTACGCAAATAATCATTGTTAGGAGTAGAAAACTACCCAAACTTCTTTCCAGCCATATTTCCAATGTTTTGGGGTTTTCTTAAACAAAGAATTATAATAGTAAAAGCAAGAATTTAAAGGCTAACTAATTTTTTTTGGTTTATCAAATAAAGACTAAAAGCAAACTAACAAAATTAAAAACAAGAATTAAAACTAGCAAGGTTCCTAATAAGCTCACCAGAGTAGCTATTGCTTCCCCGGCAACGGCACCAGAAAAAGGGTTGATACCTTCGATCCGGATTACGGATGTAGTATAGCTTATTTTTCCCTAGTAGACCTAGGTTATCGAATACTCAGGAAGCGAATGCGTAGTGAAGTTACTTCAACGGACCTTCAGGAGTTTTAGAATTCTTTTTCTGTTTTACCGAACCAATAGCTTGCGTCTTTTTGTTGTTGTCGATGATGGAGAGAGAGGGCCTAGGGTGTTTAGTTTCACATGTAGATGTGCAAAACATCTGATGGGAATAAAAGATAGAAATAAAGTATGCATGTACTTGTTAGAGCAAGATAAATTATATGTGGGTAGTGCATCCATAATTGCTATTTCCTCCGTGACCGCTTATAGCAATAACCTACTAGTCTCATCCATAGAAGAAAGAGAACTAATGATATGCATAGTGATGTCACCGTTAATCCCAAGCAAATCCCTCACATACAGCCATACTACCCCTTATGTCACTAGTTTACTCCCTACACCTGGATGAACCATCGGGTCTTGGGTACCTGACAAGTCCTTGGATTGAGGCAAGAGAGGATACAATAATAATCATGTCATACAAACTAATACACGATCCCATCTATGATAAATAACATGCACAATCGCTACATGGCTAGGCCGAAGCCCTTAACCCAAGGAGAATTACTCACACATAGAGATGAGATCAACAATCAAAAACATTGTAATGAAAATCATAAGATTGATAGCAATAGTCTTACAATGTCACCAATCAAAGAAGAGATCTACTATTACAAGTAGTGGAATCTGGCTATGGAGATGGAGAAGGGTTTTGAGATCTGGAGGCGGCTGGTGATATGTGGTAGAGACTTTTTGGCGAGGTCTGGCTTGTTTTCTCGTCGCCCGAGGCTTCTTTATATAGGGGTCCCTTCACGAAAGTTGTTCTGTTTGACCTAATGGCCACGGTGCCACCTATACAACCGGAGCTATACGCCGGAATGTTTCTCCGGTCGTATAGTTGGTCATTAAAGCGTCTGCCTCCGCTTTACAGCTCCTGGTTTCTTCTGGTTGCTGGAAATCTCATATATTTGACTTTAATTTAGTGATTCCCATCTTCAAATGATATTATATGTGCAGGAAAAATATAAAAGAAAGTTTTGCATACCCCTCTGAATATTAGGCATTAGTGGCAGGGTTTATAGAGATATTTCATCAAAATTATGAATAATATCCAGTTTAAATATGGATGTAGATGGCTATATTTCAGAGCCATCGGCCTCACATTAGAAGAATAATGGGTATGATGGAATTTTTTATTCTCTAGCATTCTTCCGAACTAGATAGCGTTGCTCGACGAATCTGCGGTTTAGTCAAGCTGTTGGGTCCCCTAGTTCAGCATCTCATTACAAGAAACATGTGCATGCTAAACTTTTTCTTGCTCGCCTCCCTGTTTTGAATTGGCAACGTTGCTCGATGTAGCATCTGTATAAGGTCGTGCTGCTGGGTCCCACATATCAGCCTCTATAAATGAAACGTGCGTATGATAGACTTTTTTTGGCCCCGTCCGCTATTTTGACCATATCAGCCTCTCTGTAAATGAAACGTGCGTATGATGAATTTTTTTGCCATATTCGCTCTTTTGATCTTGGCAACTTGCTGGGTCCCAAATGTCAGCCTCCTCTGTGCAGGAAATGTGTCTATGTTAGGTCCCATATGATAGCCTATATTTGAAAGAAATGTGTGTATATTGGACTATTTTTTCAGGTCCCATATGTCAGCATCAGAGTGCAAAAAATGTTAGTCTACAATAACACTGATTGCCTAGGATTAGAACTTGAGGCATCAATCAGCAGCGGTCAATTGCGTGCCTTGCCACTACATAAGAAACACTTTGTACACTAGAAACGTTAAACAACATTGCTATAACTTATGAACTTATCTCCTAAAATGTATTTCTTTGTCCATGTTTATCTCTCTTCAAACAATAAGGTGGCGCTCCTGGCAGCTCAAAAAAAACTGCTACATAATGTAGGAGTTTCTACACAAGAACATATGTAGATAGAGATTTTTTGGAGATGAAGGGGGAAATGCTCATAAAGGCCGAATTTAAAAGATTTTGGGCTAACTCGGGGCAGATGCCCTATTCGTCATGGGCTCACTCCTATTGAATGGGCTATGGTCGGTGGCCACAAGACCACAAAAAGGCCGAATTAGAAGGTTTTGGGCTATGCTTGGAGTTGATAGACTAATTTTATGAGCTATGCTTGGGCCTGCTAGGTACGACATGTCAGCTTCTCTACAAGTGCAACATTTGTATGAGGGACTTTTTTGGCCACATCTTCTGTTTTGACCTTGGCAACCGTGTATGGTCTTACTGTTGGGGCTCCTATGTCAGTCTCTCCGGTATGTTCTGGATTGTGGGTCCCTGATGCAGCCTTGTATGTTCTCTCTGATGGGTCCTCGATGCCAGACTCTCTGTACAAATATTTAAACTTTTTTTCAAACCCACCCTCAATAAAATTTAAGGGACGTTGCAGGCTAGTGGGTCCGAGATGTCAGCCTCTCCGCAAGGCGATATTTCTAGAAGAAAAAAATGTAAACCCAAGATATATATACATGCATGCACAGGAGATTCAAACAAAAGACCTTCAAATCAAATAAATATAAATTGAGTGCGTTGCCAAACAAAGATATTTATAGAAAAAATATCATTGAACTTTTATTAGTACTACAACTTATGTATTAGTCTTCTTAAAGATATTTTGTATTTCTATGTTTATCTCTTTAAAAATATAAAAGGGCAGCGCTTCTGGCATCTCAATTTGTGAAATGCCACATAATGGAGTATTTTCTTAAAAACATGGGTAGGCAGAGTTTTTTTATTTTGAGGGCCAATTAAAAAGAGTTTGGCTATTCAACATAGGCTTCTCTACGTGGGTTATACTCCATGGGCTTCTTTCTCAAATTTCACTAGGTTGTGCTAGGAAGTCTTTAACCATGTTAGCAAGCATGAGGATATTGAGGATAGATCCCTTGCAGAACTTGCTCCAAATTATAAAATTGCTGCAACCTCTTTAATTCATATGTTGGAAGCTAGGTTTGTTAACCTTAACCCCATAATGCAAGTAATGTTTCTTAAACTTAAAGATATTGAAGATACTCAAAAGAGAGAATTTATCTTGGAAACTTTGCTTAAGGAATTCTATGATGTTGCTAAAGAAGCTAGAAAAGTCTTCGATCGTTTTAATATGCTAGGCTCATGTGTAGATGTTATTGGTACACGAGAAAAGATGGACAAAACCGAACCTAATGGGGAGGAAATTAAGATACCAATACCTTTTAAACTTGTAGGAATGCATGAAGCCTTAGAAAAGAATTTTGATTGGATTGTTCCTAAAATCCCATTTGATGAAAATAGTGAACCCAAGAGCATTGAGAGAGGATCCTCTAGAACTTATTTGGATGAGATACATTGCCTTGTTGAAGATATTTCTGGTATCAATCTTAATGCTTCTTCATTTGAGAATACTTGATTCTTTTCTTGCTTCTTATGCCTAACTTAAAGGCGTTAAAGAAAAGTACTTATTGGGAGATAACCCAAAAGTTTTAGTTGAGTCTTCGAAGTTATTACTTCTGTAATAACCGCTCCTTATCATTTTTTTGTGACTTTTGTGCCAAGAGTAACCTTTAATGAGAGAGAAGTAATGTTTGGGAAAGTTGCTGTCCCGAAACAAATTTGTATGCTTCAGTGTAAAAATTCTTGAAAAATCACTGCATGTCGGTTTGAGCTGGGATTTTTTGTGCTTCTGCCCCAGGTTGTTATGTAACTTTAGTTATTTCAACACTTTTCGATTTGAGCAACAAAAGGTCTTCATACAAATTGGGTTTTACCTGTTGGTATGTTTTGACAGATTTCTGCCATTATTTGCATTTGCCTCTTAATCTCTTTCTCTTTGAGTTCTCTTTGATCATTTGAACTTTTTAAAGGAAGTGCTACAGTAGCTTGTATTTTACTGGAAGTTTTACTTGTGTTGGAACTGAACTAAAAGACTTATTATCTTGAGTGCACTAATATTGCTAATGAAGATTGTGTGAAGTTTTGTATGAAGGAAATTTTCAGGTGTAGGGAAAGAATGATGTAATGAGATGAAGAATGGACTAAAGCTCAAGCTTGGGGATGCCACCCGTGTCACCCCAAGAAATATCCAAGAAGTACAAGCGTCAAAGCTTAGGGATGCCCAAGGCATCCCCTTCTTCATCAATAAAAATCTCAGGTTTCTTCCGAACACTTCGTTTTTATTGTTTCATGCACAAGTTGTGTTGTTCTTGGAGCGTCTTCGTTTTGTTTTTAGTTTTCATTTTATTATATTGCTTAGTTTGCTTGAATAAATTGCTTGGACCCCCTCATTCATACATTAGTTTTCAAATAAGTTGGTTTGGATTGGAAAAGAGTAGGAAAAGTTCATGCTTAAGTGGTAAAAAAGAGCTTGTTTTTGACTGTGGCCTATGCTTTGTCATGTCATGCTTGATATTGTTTTGGATTTATGCTTAGTGATTGTTGCTGTAGCATAACATGTTACAAATAATTGAGATTGCTTAATGTGCCTTGAAAGAATCATGCGTTGTTTTAGCATATTAAACCATAGTATTGTGGTATTCTCCTTTGATGCTTTATTTGGGTTGACTTGACGCATCCTCACACCATGTTATGACTATCCCAAGTCACCATAGCCTCTTTGATCCTTTAGTTTTCGACTTGTAACATCACTTTATGCTTTAATTAATGATGTTTTGTCACCTTGCATGATTATGGCCGTTATTGCTCTCTTAGTTGGTCGCTCCCAGTCTTTTGCAAGCCTCCATAACCAAGTATGAGTTCCACTTATGCATCCAACTCCAAATAAAACCAAGTTATTACAAAGAGTCCGCCATACCTACCCATTAGCATTTGCTACTCCAAGTATATTCATGTTTTTATCTACCTTCCAAATTAAACTTGTTATGTGAAAATTAGTGATTAAAGCTCTCACGAACTTGATGACACACTTTACTTTCTTGCACTTAATAAACTTGAACCATTGTGTCCATCTTTGTTGCGTATATGCTTGTGCTTTATAAGTTGAAGTTAGCAGAACCATGTATCATGGGGAACGCTTTCAACATTGCACTTATGTTCCGTTGATATCATGATTCTTTTGCTTATGGATCTCAGCGGTGTGAAATAAAAAGGGAACTTGTAAGATCATGGAGTTTGTATGTGTGTTAGAGAAACACCTGGGCCGCTAGCCTAAGACATGCCTAATCATGGTGGAAACTTGCAGCATAACCATAATGAGCATTCTATGAAGCATCCTCAATAAAAACCTATGCAAATAGCAAATAAAAAGATCGCTGAGATGCTCATTGTTTGTTGCCTTGTCATTTTGATATGGGATAGCTCCTGTGTCATGGGGAAAGGGGTACCCCATTGGCGGTTCTCTATGATACATATGTACTTACAATGACAAGAGCTTACTTGTGACTGAAGTTGAGTAGCATGAGGTTCGGTACTCGTAAGCAAGGGGCATGAGATTTCAACTTATAACTTGTCAAGCATATTCTCTTAGTTGTGTCACTTTAACCTTAATCACTTGAAGATGCTTATGATATGGGCAATGAGAGTTGAAAGCTAATAAGTACCATAATTTTTGGAAGCTCTTTATGAGTCTTGAATCTCTGCTTCCTTCTATGAAGGCATTTCTTTTACTTTTATGTTGAGTCTCCATCTTCTATCTTTATGCACCTATTGATAGAGCATAGTGGTCATTCTTAGTTTAATGTGCATTGTCCCAAGACTTGTTGATTGATTCATAACTTTGATATTGCATGTTCTTAAACTATTTGTATCTAGTCACCCTTATGAACTTTGAAGGTGTCCTATGCATTTATGTTTTGCTACACTATGAGGGACAAGCTGGATACCATTTTTATTATGTTTTCTTTATGTGAAACAAACAAACCTCTTTCAAAGCATTATTATTCATGAATCTTTTGTTTGTACCTTTTCATGTTACAACATAGTTGTTATGTCTTACTGTAAGAACTATATCTTTCATGCTATGTTAAAGTACTATGATCCTAGCTATCAATGTTTTATGCCTTGATCAAGATTGTGATGGTGCATGTCACCTCAAAAATTATTCTTTCTTTTTATCACTTCTCTACTCGAGGACGAGAAGGAGTTAAGCTTGGGGATGTTGATGAAGGAGATATGCCCTAGAGGCAAATAATAAATAGGTTTTTATTGTCATATCTCAATTAGTTTATAATAGTTTCATATTGTGCTATAACTGTGCCAAGTAGAAACATTGGTACAGGTGTGGTATGAAACAACAAAGTCCCTAGTAGCCTCTATTCATACTAGTTTGTTGGTCACGAAGATGATCTGGGTTTCAAGATCATGGGCATTTATGCCGACTGACAACGGGATCATATCATTGGAGAATGATGTGATTGGACATTCCTCGAAGGATCGCAACACGATCAAGTCATATAGTTCATTGTTGCAACAGCTATACCTAGACTCCTTCTCCTTAGACCGTGAGCTCATATTACTCACTGTTTCCCGAGGCTGATTTGACTACATCAACCGTCATCTGGTAATGCGGTGGCCATAAAGGTGTATGTTGGGTATTCCAAAGGAACAGTTGATGACATGTCACTGCAATACCGGGATTTGTTCACCCACATGACGGGTAAACATACATACGGCCGGCTTGGTGAGATTACATCCATAAATGGTGCACCATGTGACTAGGTCACGGGGATGCAATATCACGGTAACAAGAAAATAGAACTTGTTGTGAACGAGATTGAACAAGGTATGGGATACCAATGATCGGATCTCGGACAAGTTGTATCGAGAAACAAAAGGAAGAGGATGCTACATTTAGCGGTTCAAACGACATTGTCATCAGGAATGCATAGGGGTCACATGGATATTCCTGGTACCTCTGTTGATCATTGATACAGATCATGTCTAGAGCATTCCCGAGCCGTGAGAGGATACACTTAAGGGTACGATGAGAGCGATCATTCGTAAGACGGAATGACAGTAGAGAAAGAGAAAGCCGGAATTGTTCCGTAGAGAGATCCGAAGTTGTTCGGAGAAAGAATAAAGGACCGGAATCATTCCGGGAAAGATCCGAAGTCGTTCGGAGGAAATCAAAAGGGAAACGAAAGTTGTTTCGGGTCAAGACGGATTTTGTAATATGTATTTACATATTAATTAATGTAATTAATATTAAATATAATATTAAAATCTAATTTGAAGGGTTATTCTACTAATGGGCCAAACTTCCTAGTGAATAAAGGCCCATGAGGGAAAACCGAAGGAGGGAAGGGCCAAGGCCTAGGCACCTCAAGGGGGCCCACCTGGCCAGCCTAGGGCTGTGCACTGGGTAGGGCCCAACCCTGGCTGGCTGGCACATGAGGCCCATGCGCCTCCCCCCTCTCCCTTGTTTAGTCCCACATGGGAAACCCAAAGGGGAGGGCACACCCCCTCCCCCTATATAAAGGGGTGCCCATGGGTGGGATTGACACACCAATATTTGGAGAAGTCCTTCGGTTGACTTTCTCCTTCCATCTCTCTCTAGCCCTTGTGACCATGGCCCCCAAGTCTAGGTTGTGCGATCAAGGCACAGCTGCAGTATGCCGTTGTGCTGCGGGGATTTCTAGCCGGATATCAACTTCCAGACTCGCGGTGGGATCGGGGAGCCGGAGGTCTCATCATGGACCGGATGTGTACAAAGACACGAGGCGCAACACTTGGGGCGCTTAAATATTGTGAGCCGGAGCTGTTGCACGATGAAGATGAAGAAGGAGCAAGGGGTGACCTGCGAGGAGCTTCGCGACCTTGAGGTCGGCTATGAGTACGACTACTTCAACTACGTTCCCTGCGGAACGTTAACCGCATACGGTCTACAAGGGTATGTATTCTCTACGCATAGGCCATTACCGCATTACTACATAGATAGATCCTAGGCAGTTTCTGGGGTTCCCACGTAGGAAATTTTTTGTTTCTTTTGCGATCCCCAATAGTGGTATCACAACAGATCTATGTGTAGGAGTGTTGTACGGCCAGTACGCACAAGTATTCTGCAGGCATTGATCTCTTAGTTGTTACCCTCTAACGTGTACTTGTTTATATCGTGGTATTGTTTGATGAAGCAGCCCGGACCGACCTTACGCGTATTCGTACGCAAGACTGGTTCCATGCTCAACATACGGCTTGTACCGTATAAGTGGCTAGCGGGTGTCTGCCTCTCATTCGATAGTTGATATAGCATTTAAAACGGAGGGCCCCGAAAGGGGTGTAGTAGAGACAACTGTCGGATCCATGTTGTGGTTGGAAAGTTCGTTGTTTAGAAACGGTTCTACTGCGAAAGCCCTAACAATCACGTAAAACTTGCAATAGATAAAGTAGAGGCGTCTAACTTTATTTTGCAGGGGGCATGTGATTATGATATGGCAATGGTCGTTACAAAGGTAAAGTAGTTTACTTTTCTATTACTAAGTAGTATAGTAATAGTCATCGTTCCGATGGACGACCTGGTGGAGGCGTCGTGGACTTGGCGTCAAACCAAGGGCAGGATGGAGATCATGCTGGAGCGCTCGATGGAGATCAAGGCGCAAGAAGGACCATATCATATCACATTATACATATGATGTTGATACCTGTTTTTACATGTTATTGTGTGCTAGTATTTAGATACTCAATGGTAGCAAATAAGATAATCCCTATTGAATTCCAATGTTCCGTGTTCCCCTTTTGTGTGCACCACCAAGAAAGTTCTTCGGTATGAGGCGCCCTGCGGTGAGTAGGGGTCAGACATATCCACATTCGCATACGGTGGGTGTAAGCCATGTTGCAAAGCGAATACACACAAGTTAGATTTGGCGAGCCTAGCACGCCATAGAAGCGTGGCCTCGGAACACAAGAGATCGAAAGATCGAGCATGAGTCACATGGATGATGTGATTGGCATTAGTGAATGTCTACCTTTGATAATGCGCTGATGGCTGTGTAACACGGGGGAGGTGAAGAGGATAGGGATCATGCGATCACTAAAATCGTCTAGGGGATGACAATTTTAGTGGAGACCAATTATAAATTGATCTCTTATTATAAACTTAGTCTAGATGTCTTTTTGCAAATATCTTAGTAGACCTTGGCCTATCCCATTGAGGTCCTTTGCGACCATGGGAATATATTGCTTAATGTGAAACTTAGCAAAAGGGTCCAACTTCATAGATTAATACCCACGCCTGAGGGACATCCTTGTAAAAGGTGATCTTCTCTTCTTGATACAATAACCGTTAGGAGATAACTAGATGACTCCGGATTGTTTGTGTTTTCTCCATAATCATCCAATAAGCCATTCTCCATTCGATGGAGAGTTGGGCTACATTTTGTATTCTACAGAATAAGGCACATAGAGTATGAGCCATTGGATGGATTTTCCTCCATCATGGATGAAAAGAGAATGTTTGGAAAAACACTTAGCGATCTTGCATTAGAGTTGAGAACTCTTAGAAGGGCTTGATTGCAATGGAGGTCATGGATGAAAAGGTATATATATATAAGATATACAAATTATAAATGTGGTTCTTGCAAAACTCGTTGCAGTTTGCAAAGTATTTGATACTTATCCTGTTTTGTGCAACCAGGAAGATCTGCTTGAGAATTGCTATTTTTGAGGCAACGTGACTTGATGACGGCAAGCAAAATAGTTGATGGCTGACGTCACCTCTTCCCTCGAAGTTTATCATTTGGATTAGTGGACTTGAATATAATTTTGTAATCCTTGTTTGTCTGTCTTGCGTTTGGCGAGACGATTATTCATATGAACAAGTTACAAGCCAGTTTGTACTATTTTTATGAATAATGCCGTTATGGTCACATTACGATTACAAACAAGTTATTCTCATCACTATGTTAATGATAATAGTTTAAACATTTGTAAAGGATTAGAATGCTAAAAGATATCCAAAGTTTAATAATGAAAAGACACTATAGTTTAAGTCATTTTGGTTATTGCAGGTTCTTTATGAAAGATTGGGGTCCTAGATGCTTAATCTAGAGACTTTGCAAAACCATGCCTCTTGGGCAGAATGACTAAAACTCCGCATTCTGGTAAAACAGTGATATGCGAAGAAATGTTGAATCTTATACATAGTGATGTATCGTATTTTTAAATAATAGTGGAAATCATTAGTTAATTGTGGACTTAAGTGAATAAGCATATTTACTTAATGAAACATAAGTTTGAAACGATTTGAATTATTCAAATGAGTTCACAACAAATGGGGGATATTGAAATTAACAAGAATACGAAGTCTCTTTGATTTGATCGACTTGACTGAGGTATTCAAGTTAAGTTTAGCATAAAAGGGACTTGTGAAGATGTTTCACAAATTATGATAATTGGGTGAATTCAAACTATGTTGAAATGTCTAAACATCATAATCATTATGTATTAAGATATATATGGTATAATATTATCTCTTATAGGGGTTATAGTTGTCTATTAGAGTTAGAGATCGAAATAAGGAAACACTCATTTGAAATACAAAGGAACATCCAAAAGATTCATGGAAACAACACCATAAGTGTTATGGCGCGTTTGAGTTTCTGGAGATTTCGACAAGTCGAAATCGTGGCGAACAAACAAGTCTTTGTAGAGCATTTTTAGGAAACTATGAATGCATCGTCCACAAGGGGCAAACCTGTTGTTGTCCTAAGTTGATGTGTCTTGATGAAGATACAGGTGGAAGAAAGTAAAAGATCAAAACAAGGTATTTGACCTTACCTCTGAATTGTTGAGTGGCGCAGCGGAATTTGTTTTGTGAAACAAAACTCTACAAATAGAGGAGAAACCAATGATAATGATCATAAAGTTTTAGGGAATACTTTTGCTAAAGAAAGTAGGATTCAACTATATATTCTACAAGTTTGTGGAATTATATTATTGATTCACTTGTTATGTTTTGAACAAGAAATACCTACGAAATACAAAGAAGCGTGATGGACCTAAGTACGAGAAATGAATGATCATTGAAATCTCGTTAGTGGAATTCTCGTTTTGATGGTGGTTAAAGAATTTTGGAATGTCCAAGATTATCGAGAGGACCTAGATTTGAGTGGGAGCAAATCAACTTGGCTAATTCATAATATGTAGCTGACATATTTTGAGTGGGAGGTAAGTGAAATCCTTGGATCTCAAAAATGAATTTCATATTTGAGTGGGAGCATGAAATCATTCTAAGATATGTGGACGACATATGTGAATGATGTGATTGGTGTTAATAATATTTAAGTTAGGATGAAGTTGAAGTTATTAAACAATAAAATCTATCAAGATAGATTGGTGAGTTTAATAAACACTGAATGTCAAATGCTTCCTGGACTTGATTCTGAAAGATGTTCAGAAAGTCCTAAGCAAGATTCTGAAGTAGCTCAGGATGGAACAAGGTAAGCAAGAAGTTCTCACTGTATGAAGCATTGAGTATTGCAACTATGGTTGAAAGAAAGAGATGTGTTGCATCTCCTATGCCTCAGTCATAGGTTCTTCCATAAAACCATGTTGTATACTCGACGTAATGTGACCCGAAGTTCTGGTTGGTAGGACAAAGTCTTAACTGTAAGAACGTGTCTTTAAGTGATTCATGAGTTGATCACTGAACCAGAATTAAGTTTGTACATAAATGGCAAAAAGCAATGTAAGTGGCATAGTTGCATTTCATGCACTAGGATCTACATAGATTTGGAAGTATAAAGGCTCCATCTAACGTGATGTATAATGTTATGGCGGGGCTAGTTCGCTTTTAACGTAGAATGATGTGTCCCAGGGCACAGTGCCCATGAGAAATCCCTCGAGGTTGATCTAACGTCACTGTAAGCTCCTGGAATCCGGCCTCGTTCTGCTGCCATGACTATAGTATATACACAAAGGATAGCAAAGTGTGTTTCGAGGTTTAGATGACAACGGTGAAAACGACCGTCATCATAAACACTAGAAACAAAGTCTCACTTTGTCGCCAAACAAATGCTTCGACCCATTATAAGATAATGGTGTGAATGTCAAAATTAGGAAGACATTAACGATTTGCAAAAGACATAATGATTTGGTAAAACAGATTATGAACATGACGTTTCCCATAAGCATGCATGATCTGTAAACGCATATGGTATATGGTTTATACGAGTAAAATGCAAACTGCATTATTTGTACTCTAGTGCAAGTGGGAGACTGAAGGAGATATGCCCTAGAGGCAAATAATAAATAGGTTTTTATTGTCATATCTCAATTAGTTTATAATAGTTTCATATTGTGCTATAACTGTGCCAAGTAGAAACATTGGTACAGGTGTGGTATGAAACAACAAAGTCCCTAGTGGCCTCTATTCATACTAGTCCGTTGGTCACGAAGATGATCTGGGTTTCAAGATCATGGGCATTTATGCCGACTGACAAAGGGATCATATCATTGGAGAATGATGTGATTGGACATTCCTCGAAGGATTGCAACACGATCAAGTCATATAGTTCATTGTTGCAACAGCTATACCTAGACTCCATTTCCTTAAACTGTGAGCTCATATTACTCAATTTTTCCCGAGGCTGCTTTGACTACATCAACTGTCATCTGGTAATACGGTGGCCATAAAGGTGTATGTTGGGTATTCCAAAGGAACAGTTGATGACATGTGACTGTAAGACCGGGATTTGTTCACCCACATGACGGGTAAAGATACATACGGCCGGCTTGGTGAGATTACATCCATAAATGTTGCAACATGTGACTAGGTCACGGGGATGTAATATCACATTAACAAGAAAACAAAACTTGTTGTGAATGAGATTGAACAAGGTATGGGATACCAATGATCGGATCTCGGACAAGTTGTATCGAGAAACAAAAGGAATAGGATGCTACATTTAGCGGTTCAAACGAGATTGTCATCAGAAATGCATAGGGGTCACATGGATATCCCTGGTCCCTCTATTGATCATTGATACAGATCATGTCTAGAGCATTCCCGAGCCGTGAGAGGATACACTTAAGGGTATGATGAGAGCGACCATTCGTAAGACGAAATGACAGTAGAGAAAGAGAAAGCCGGAATTGTTCCGCAGAGAAATCTAAAGTTGTTCAGAGAAAGAATAAAGGACCGGAATCATTCCGGGAAAGATCCGAAGTCGTTCGGAGGAAATCGAAAGGGAACTGAAAGGTGTTTCGGGTCAAGACAGATTTTGTAATATGTATTCACATATTAATTAATGTAATTAATATTAAATATAATATTAAAATCTAATTTGAAGGGTTATTCTACTTATGGGCCAAACTTCCTAGTGAATAAAGGCCCATGAAGAAAAACCGAAGGAGGGAAGGGCCAAGGGCCAAGGCCCAGGCGCCTCAAGGGGCCCACCCGGCCAGCCTAGGATTGTGCGTGGGGTGGGGCCCAACCCTGGCCAGCTAGCCCATGAGGCCCATGCGCCTCCCCCCTCTCCCTTGTTTAGTCCCACATGGGAAACCCAAAGGGGAGGGCACACCCCCTCCCCCTATATAAAGGGGTGTCCATGGGTGGGATTGACACACCAATATTTGGAGAAGTCCTTTGGTTGACTTTCCCCTTCCCTCTCTCTCTAGCCCTTGTGACCATGGCCCCCAAGTCTGGGCTATGCGATCAAGGCACACCTGCAGTATGCCGTTGCGCTACAGGGATTCCTAGCCGGATATGAACTTCCGTACTCCCGGCGGGATCGGGGAGCCGGAGGTCTCATCGTGCATCGGATGTGTACAAAGACACGAGGCGCAACACTTGGGGTGCTTAAATGTTGTGAGCCGGAGCTGTTGCACGATGAAGATGAGGAAGGAGCAAGGGGTGACCTGCGAGGAGCTTCACGACCTTGAGGTCGCCTACGAGTACGACTACTTCAACCACGTTCCCCATAGAACGTTAACCGCGTACAGTCTACAAGGGTATGTATTCTCTACGCATTGGCTGTTACCGCATTACTACATAGATAGATCTTAGGCAGTTTTTGGGGTTCCCACGTAGGAATTTTTTTATTTTCTGCTGTGATCCCGAACAGTTGATACGTTGCTAACATATGTAATTTTTGATGTTCCATGCTTGTTTTATATCTACTTTCTTATGTTGTGTCCATACTTTGGAGTATTTTTACACGCTTTCTTGGACTAACCTATTAACAAGATACCATAGTGTCAGTTGCCTATTTTCTGCTGTTTTTGGTTCTAGAAAGTCAAAAAATGAATATTCTCGGAATTGGACCAGACAAAAGCCAAAGTCAATATTTCACCGAGGGGAACACGGAGCCAGAAGACGAGACAAAGAGGGGCCAGGGGCCAGCCACACCACCTGGCTGCATGGCAAGGCCTGACCCATGCCAGGGGTGGTGCGGCCGCCTCGGGCACCCCCTCGGCCTCCCTCTTCGCCTATATATTTCCTCCGATACAGAAACCCTAAGTACCCGATCAAAATTCGACGAAAGAGTCTGTAGCCACTATCATCTCCATCCCTAGATCGGGAGGGATCTAAAGCTCTTCCCGGCACCCTGTCGGAGGGGAGAATTCACCTTGGATGCCTTCTTCATCACCATGCCTGCCTCCGGTGTGATGCGTTACTAGGTCATCCTTGGAATACGGTTCCATGTAGTAGCTTGGTGGTTGGTTCTCCTCCTTTGTGTTATCATGTTTAGATCTTGTGAGCTCCATTCATGATCAAGATCATCTATTTGTAATCCTACATGTTGTGTTTGCGAGCATCCGTTGGATATTGAGATGCTATTTCAGATTGATTATTGATTCTATCATGTCTTTGTTATTTGTGATCTTGTATGCTTTCCGTTGTTAGTAGCTACCTTGTCCAAGTAGATGATAGCAACTCCAAGAGGAAGTATTTATGCTCGATGGTGGGTTCATGCCTCTAGTAATCTGGGGAAGTGACAGAAATCTCTAAGGTATTAGATGTGTTGTTGCTACTAGGGAGAAAACAACAATCCTTTGTTCATATAACAATCATATTGTTTACTTTTCACACTTTGCTTAATGCAATTATCTGTTGCTTGCAACTTAATACTAGAGGGGGTTCAGATGATAACCTGAAGGTGGATTACTAGTCATAGATGCAGTTGGATTACGGTCTATGTATAATGTTGTAATGCCCAATCAAATCTCAAAGGAGTCAAGATGATTAGTATATGCATGTATGCTTACTCGATGTTTGTCAATTGCCCCGCTGTAATTTTTTCACCCAACATGTCATCTATCTTAAGGAGAATCACCACTAGTGAACTATGTACCCCGTTCCATTCTTTTACCACCAATCTACAACTATTTACTGTTTTCTGTTTACTTTCTGCAAGAAATTACTATCTTCCACACAATACGCTTAATCCTTTGTTTTCAGCAAAACCGGTGAGATTCACAACCTCACTATAATTTTGGGACAAAGTTATGTGGTTGTGTTGTGCATAATTCCAAGGTGGAAACAACACCTTGGAGGTGTTTCCTTACTCCTACTGGTTCGATAACCTTGGTTTCCTAACTGAGGGAAAACTTGTTGCTATACTCATCATACCTTCCTCTTGGGGTTCCCCAACGAGCTCAACATATTAAGTAAGCAATTTCCGTCATGCATCGTGAACCGATAGAGGTAGCTTCATCACAAAGCCTCTGCCGCCTCGATCTCTGCGCTCGCATTGAAACATCTCCTCAATTCCACGTGATGAAGGGCCCACCAATGGTCACGCTGACAGAATAAATGCCGATGATGTGACAAGACCTGAAAAGTTATCGGGTTACGTCACTAGACCAATTTTTGGCTCAGTTTGAATCGAGTATCCTACAATTAACAATTCCTACTCATGAGTGACTCAGATCCTACAATTTGTCTTGAAGTTTCAAGAACCCTTCAAGATTCGACAGCCAAAGAGCATTGAAGCTAGACGATGAAATATGACTTTGGATCTTGGAGGATTCTGGGGGCTACTATTGGGGTTATACTTTCCAGGTATACCCATGGTGACTCACTGACCATAGCGGCCCACTTCCCGATTAGAGCTATGCTCCACGGGCGGCCCAATTAGGGAAAGAAGATGGAGGTACATCTGGTTACTGGAAGACTCAGAAGACTTACCAACTTAGGCTTGTAGACAGATTTGTAGTCCAAGTTTTACCTTGTATCGACTTTTTTTGTAGCCGCATAGGACTCTCCTATAAACCCTAGGAGGATGACTATATAAGTCAACCTAGGGACCAACCTTTAGGGCACAACCAATCTCAACTCGCACAGGTAAAACCAACCCTTGTTATCCGTTGTTAGTTTCGGCTCTGCCGGTATACTAGATTGCTAGCAGGAGTAGGATCTGTCCACTACAAGAGATCTGAACCTGGGTAACCTTGTGTACTCACTGTCCCGGATCACCGTACGTCTCACACCCCATCTTTTCCCACAGCTCGAGGACCCCTCATGGTGTAATCTTCAATCCGCCAACAATTACCGGTCAAGATAATCTAAAAGTTTACATTTCTGAATATTATAAGAATTTGTTTGGTGACCTAGAAATAATTTTTCCATGGTTGAAAGTGAAAAGGAAGACATAACAACAAATCTCTATGGAAGAAAATGCAATTGTCACAGCCGAATTCATAGAGAAGCAGGTTTGTAATGAAATAATGCAAATGGAAAAGAACAAAGTGCCAGGACCCGATGGCCTCCCTGCAAAATTCTACCAAACCTTTTGGATAGTTATTAAAGAAGATTTGATGGCTATGTTTTCTCTTTGTCATAGTGGTGATCTACCAATCTTCCAACTGAATTTTGGTACTATCATCCTACTTCCAAAGAAAGAAAATGCAATTCAAATACAACAATATCGTACTATTTGTTTACTCAATGTGAGCTTCAACTTTTTACAAAAGTGGGAACTAATCGTATAATAGTTATTACACATAAAGTAATTAAGTTGATGCAAACATTGTTCATGTTGGGTAGACACATCCTAGAGGGAGTGGTGATACGGCATGAGACTATTCATGAGTTACAAAGTAAGAAACTTAATGGCATTTTTTTTACCGATCGAAGGGTGCAACACACCCAAATATTAAGCTACAGAAGGAACAAGTGGCAGGTACAATTAGTAGGAGGCCTAGAATAACACTCGCTGAAAGGACCTAAAATTCGAAGGAACGGGCCTCCACATATACGGAAAACACCATAGCACAAAAAGAAAAATGCAATCAAGTCCTGGGTGCCTCCGCCACCATCATCAGCGACCTTAGAGGCGAAGCCAACGTCGGGGTCTGAGAAGAGGGCTCAACCAAACTCATACGGAGAGAAGAAACTCCACTTCCGACCACCTCCAAATCTTCGGGGACGGACCACTTGGTGAAGAGGAGGTGTCTAGCACCGGCGTAGAGGAAGAGCATCAGTGGAGGGGCAGCCCTACTACCATTAAGTCTCACTCTGTGATAGAACAAAGCCACCAAAACACGTCAGAGAAAAACTCCAGATCAACATAGCACCATAGCACCTCTTGGGCAAAAGCCGATGAAGATATAATAAGAACGAAGTAGTACCATGGAAACCTCCCTCCTCGCCACCTCGGCAGGCCAAGGACAGCTGCAGCGCAGCGCTCTTCCGCTTCAATCAATTTCGGTGCAGAGAACAGGACCTCCATCCCAGATCTACAAGCGATGTACTTCATATCCTCTCCCCCTCGCCACCAAGGCCGGCCAGGATACGAATCAGTGCACATCTCGCCATGCCGCCGTGGTAATTCCCCTTGCCTCCACGACCAAACGGGGGGACCACAAACTTGTGGCTATCTAGCATACAGAGGAGACCTACAACCACCAATTTATTAGGGGATATTATGTCGCACCTCTTCCAGCTTTGCTCCGACCAAAGAAGCAGAAGCAGGGCAAAGGAGAAGCCCAAGAACCCCATGGATCTTGCGGAAGAGATCCATGGCACCTCACCACCTACAGCTAAAGGGCAACCACCCAACTACTGGCAAAGAGTCAAAACAGAACAAAGACTACAAGATCTATAGCCTAACTACTTTAGCGCCACTCTGGGACCAACTCCAACCAGCTAATCTGGTGGAGAGCCCGACGGAAGACCCGGTCAATGACGAGAGACCCTCAAGGTACTGAAGCTAGGGAGGGCAGAGAGGAGTCGAGAGATTTTTCCGTTTTCGAGGTGTGCTTTTCTAATGGCATTCTTCTTAAAGTAGACTTTTAGAAGGTATATGATAAGGTTAAATGGATATTTTTACAACAAACTTTGCAAATGAAAGGTTTTTACCCAACTTGGTGCAAATGGATTAATGATTTTGTAACAAAGCGGAGTGTAGGTATTTGAGTAAATGATGATATTGGACATAATTTTCAAACAAAAAAGGTTTGAGACAAGGGGATCCACTATCACCGAGTCTCTTTAATTTAGTGGTGGTATGCTAGCCATCCTAATTGCTAGAGCCAACGAAGATGGTTAGGTTGAGGGGCTTATAGCTCATTTGGTCGAGGGAGGAGTCTATATTTTACAAGACGCGGATGACACCATTATTTTCATGAAACATGACTTAAAGAAAGATCTAAACATGGAATTAATCCTTTGTATTTTTGAGAAACTTTCTGGCCAAAAATCAACTTTCAAAAGAGTGAGATCTTGTGTTGCAGGAAAGCCCAAGAAGCACAAGATCATTATATGGAGCTTTTCAGTTGTGATATGGGATATTTTCCCTCTACATATTTAGGCAACCCGGTCCATTTTAGAAAGTTAAAGAATGGGTAGTGGAAACCTATGGAGGATTACTTTGATAAAAAACTTGCATGTTGTGTAGGCAAATTACTCTCATACAGAGATTGTTTGGTACTAATTAATTCGGTATTAACAAGTTTTCCAATATTTATGTTGTCTTTTATAGAGATTCCTAAAGGCATTTGGAAGAGACTAGACTTCTTTCGATCTCGCTTTTCTGGCAAAGTGACGAACTTAAAAAAAATACTGTCTAAACAAATGAAACATTATTTGTAGACCAAAGGACCAGGGTGGTCTTGGGGTGTAAGTTTTCGAGCTAAAAATTAAATGTTTACTCAGTAAGTGGTTGTTCAAACTTTTGAATGAAGAAGTGGTTTGGCAAGAGTTGATCAAAATTAAATACCTACACTCCAAAACTCTTTCTCAAGTCCAAGATAAACCAAATGACTCCACCTTTTGGAAAGGACTTATGTGTGTTAAGCAAGATTTCTTGGATAGGGGGTCTTTTTCTGTTAAGAATTGTGAGAGTACCTACTTTTGGGAGGATACATAGCTAGGGAATAGTCCTTTGGATGTCCAATATCCATCACTTTATAATATTGTACAAAGAAAACAAGTGACTATTGCACAAGTTATGGAAAATAACCAGCTGGATATATCCTTTCGTAGGGCTTTAGTCAGACCTATATGGTCAATATGGTTGCACCTAGTTACTAGATTAATGAATATTAACTTAAAGAATGGGGAAGACGTTTTAAGTGCGATCGTAGTTCAAACATAATTTTCTCAGTCAAATATATGTATCTTGACTAGCTAAATGGGAACACAATGTTCCCATGTAAGTATCTTTGGAAGATGAAAGTGCTATTGAAAATTAAGTTTTTTATGTGGTTCTTACATCCTAGAGTTTTGCTCACAAAAGATAATCTAGCAAAGAGGAGATGGCAGGGCAACAAGAAGTGATGTTTTTGCAATGATAATAAGACAATATAGCATATTTTCATTGAATTCCCTTCTACTAAAATAGTTTGGAGCATAGTTCATATGGCATTTAATTTAGCTCCCCCAAAAAATATTAGTAATTTGATTGGGGAATGGCTAAACGGGGTTGACAAATTTGAGAAAGTTAAAATACAAGTTGGTGTTTGTGCTTTGCCCTAGGAAATTTGGAACATTCTCAATGACCTGACTTTTCTTTAGCCGGAGGACCGAAGGCTGGACATGGCTATTGGGTGTAGCCACATGGAAATGGTTGCACAAGATATATTCAGCCAATGCGGCTGGCATTTTGATAATAGGATTACTTGTTGATGGCCATTTTGTTTTTCATGTTAGCATTTTTAGATGGCGACCCATAAGATGTGATTGTATGAACCTTTTGTAATAAACTAAATAAGCCAATAAAAGCTATATGTATCAGTCGATGCAGAGGTCGGGGTCTTATCACCTTTTCAAAAAAGAGATTTCTATTTTCGTGCCCTCGGTTCATTACTTGTACTCAGTTTTCTTCAGCCGCTTAGGTTTTTCTCACTTTTCCCCTTCCTCTATTCTAAAACCCACACAGGCGCTCAGACGGGGGGATGCCGTCAGGTCAACGGCTTGACCCTTACATGCTGACCGATGGGACCATGTTGGGGCGGTCGTGCGTTGAGCGTTACGTTATGTTGCCTCGATCGTTATATGCGGATGGATGGGGCCGCATTAGGACGGGTCTTGCATATGTGGTGAAGGGTGGGGCCATGTTGGGACGGGTCTTGCATACGTGGTGAAGGGTGGGGCCGCATGGAGACACGTCAGATCGGCCATTCTCTCTCACCCAAAGCATTCGCTTCCCCCGGGCCTAGAACAGCTCCCACACCGTCCCTCCGATCCTCCGCCGTCGTGCCCTCCTACCTTATGTCATCCTCGACCACGGAGCCTCCCCCTCCCCCTAGCTGCGGAGCCCACTCCACCTCCAGCTCCGCTCCTGCCCCCGCTAGATCTACCCCTTTCGCGGAACACTATGCAATGCCGGCTGGTGTACTGGTCCTTCCTCTCAAGCGCAGAGAAGATTGGATGGAATTGGAGGGATCTAACGCATGGATTCCATCTGGGTAAGCGTCGTTTACGTTTGTGCATTGATTATAGGCAGTAATTGAGTGCGAATCATTGGTGCTCAACTAACTGCCTTGCTTTTCGAATAGGATTGATCCAGCGCTAGCATTTCGGCTGGTAGTTAGACTGGATACTAGCATAATTTGTGGTTGTGAATAGTATCTCTCTGGATTTTACTTCCCAGTGGTAGTTGGAATTTCCATAACTCTTAGAGATTTTAAAGATAAAATCTATTCTAAGTTCCCCTAGAGCAATGGCAATTCAGTTCATTTGCAATATTTCAACATAAGCGATCAAATATTTATCCCACTAACTAGCGAAGATGATCTGGTAATGCTTTTCCCTTTGAATGCTGCCGAACGTTTTGGTCAAATTCGTCTCCATGTGCAACCAAAAGTTGAACATACGGGAAAGAGGGTTAAAGCATCATATGGTGGTCAGGCATCATCAGGTGGTCGGGCAGCATGTGTCTTTGCTGTCTCTGCTAATAATGTGTGCCCCGGCGCTCCTTGTAGATCCACAGCAGTACCATCTGTTTGCACTGCGAGTATAAGCCAAATTGCTCGTGCGGCCGATGTGGAGGATGAAACAGAGCCAGACGAGGGAGTGCCTCCACTAGATGATGAGGATGAGTTGATATTTCCTGAATTGGTAGATAGATTTAGTAAACAGGCACTAGAGGATCAATACATGGAAATGGCCCACCGTGCCAGATTTGATGACACTGATGACAAAGAGAATGAGGAGAACAATGACAGTCTCGTTTTAGCCGAGTACGATGGTGAGGACTTGCCAGTAATTGAGTGGGACAGGAACGATCCTAAGATTTCAGAAGACACCATATTTGAAACAATGCGGGGCTATCGTAATGCCCTTACTACATATTGCATCCACACCAATAATGATTATGATGTTATTAAGAGTGAGCCAGCAAGGTTCACAGTGAAGTGCCCATACACGAGGTGTAGGTGGAGGATGCATGCATCCACTATGCTCAGGAGCAGTTTGGTTCAGGTATTACAAGCAGTTGTATATTTTAGATCATTGTGTAGAGTTTGTTAACTATACCTGACATTTTCATTATGTTTTAGATAAAAAGTAACCGGTTCGAACATTCTTGTCCACCTCAACAGGGACAACCAAAGGACAAAACAAAACTAGCAAAGACTAGGTTGTTGGCAGCTGCAATCATGGATTGGATGAGAGCGAACCCATCACTTGGTGCAACATCACTCATAAAAGAAGTTTCTCAAAAGTTTAATACTACAGTACCTTACATGAGGATGTTCTATGTAAAGGAAATGGCTCTTGATAGGATAAATGGTCCATGGAATGAAAGTTTTCAGTTGCTTTATAGCTTCAAAGTTGAAGTGGACATGGCTAGTTCAGGTAGTGTTGTATAGATAGACATGCATAAAGTTCAGTACAAAATAAGAGGGAAGAAGAAGGAGAAGGAGTGCTTTAGAAGGGCTTTTGTTTGTTTCAAAGCTTGCTGGCAAGGGTTTCTGGATGGTTGCAGGCCTTATTTGTCTGTGGATCCAACAACTCTTCATGGCAGATTTAAAAAATAGCTAGTAGATGCTATTGCAGTTGATGGCCACAATTGGATGTTCCCTGTTGCTTTTGGCGTTTTGGAGATTGAGTCAGAGGAAAGTTGGACTTGGTTTCTGAAGAATTTGCGTGACCTTATAGGTCATCCACCAGGACTTACAATCCACACGAACGCTTGCAAAGGTTTGGAGAAAGCTGTGGAAGCATTATTCCTTGGAGTGGAGCATAGGGAATGTATGCGACACTTAGTGCAGAATTTTACAAAAAAATCAAGGGTAAAGTTTATACTGACAACCTATGGCCAGCTTCATACACATGCAGTTTGAGGAAGCATCTGTAACATTTGGAAGTGTTGTATAAACAACAACCTGCGATGAAGGAGTACTTGGATGCACATCATGGAATGGTGTGGTCAGAAGCCAATTCATGAAATTTGCAAGGTAGACTATGTAACAAGTAACCTTGCAGAGAGTTTTAATACAAAGGTCAAGTCATTGAAAGGGCTTATGTTGTGGCAAATATTTGATAAGATTAGGTAGATGATCATGATAAAGATCGATTTGCGTCAAAGAATTACATCAACACTATATGCTGGCCATCTCATCCTCCCATCTTTGATTAAGGATTTGCATGCAAGGGAAAAACAATTCAAGATGAAATGCATTAGAGAGGAATGGAGGCTGCGGTAACGTACACTGACAGTAAAGATAGGCAATAGAGGTATCCAGTGAGTTTGGTTGATAGGACATGCCATTGCAGGCAATGGCAGCTCCGTGGGAAACCCTACATACATGCATTGTTTTTCGTGGGTATTCTCGAAGGTAAAGAGGGTGAAGTCAATCAGTACGTGTCAGAGTATTTCTCTGTTGCAAAATTTAGGGCAGCATATGCTCAGAATGTTCCAACCTTGTTGGGGAAAGACCAATAGATGGAAGTGGACCCAGGCTTCAAACTATAACCTCTAGTTTTTATTAGACTAGCAGGTAGGCCAAGGAAGAATATGATGAGAGCTAGTGCAGAGGGTGGTGTGCACCACCTCGATGATGTAAGTGCAAACATTGTGGAATCCTAGGGCACATCGCTAAGATTTGTAAAAATGCAGTGAACCTAGCTTATGGAATGGATGATCAGGCGGAAGCAGCAAATGCAGATGAGAATGAAGTATTTGAATGAGAGGATAATGAAACAATGGATACATTGTAGATTGAACCAACGGATCAAGAGGATATTGAACCAAATGCAGGGGAGATTGAACCAATGGATCTAGAGGAGATTGAACCAAATGCAGGGGGATTGAACCAATGGATCGAGAGGAGATTGAACCAAATGCAGGGGAGATCGAACCAATGGATCGAGAGGAGTTTGAACCAATGGATCAAGAGGGGAATAAATCAATTTATTCATTGGAAGAAGAGTTCAAAAGTAAAGGAATTACACAATAGGATGTTGAAGAAATGATGCCAATGTATTTTCAACCGTATGAACCAATGGATCGAAACGTGATTGAACCAATCGTACGACAGACTGAAGCACTTGATTTGAAAAAGAACAAAGGAAACAAATGGAAGAAGTTGATGGTGAACTCCGCGAATATTCTAGCTAGGATCATCCGGAGCAAGGTGGGAAACCTAGCGAAAAACACTAGGAGCAAGAAAAAATGAATTTGAATTATTAATTTGATTTTGTACGATGGATTTGAACGACTGTCAATGTTGTATTGAATTCAAACTAGTGTGATGCTCCCAAGTTTGTATGTTGGATAATCCCATAATGTATGTGTTATTGCAAGTTTCTATGGTCATCCACCTAGTTGCTTAGCACTACTCAGTTTTGCCCTCGACATGTTGTCAACACATGGGGTTTAGCTAGTTCATGGCTTAAACCATAGCAAACATTGACCAATTGATCCAAACTTTGGCACACTTGTGTATCTTGGATTTATTTACCATGTGAAATTGGAAATTTTGGATTTACTTGTAATCATCCACATTTTTTTATTCCTAAGTGATTAAATTCAAAAAAATAGGGTTAGTTTAATTCAAAAAAATCAAAACATAGTGCAACCTTCTCATGGAGTCTTGTTATGTTACCTACAACTTAGCATGAATAATACAGGAAAGCGAAATAAAGATAAATGGACTTATCCCCTAAACCACTTCTTAAACCCTTCTTGGAATGAGCTACTAGTTATGGAAATGCATGGCTTTCTACTCAATCAACCTCCAAAATAACCCATCCCAAAACATACTTTGTATAAATGAGGCCAAATTTGGAACACTTGTGTATCTTTGAGTTGCAAACAATATAATGTCGGCCAAGATGGATTATTTTGTTCAAATAACATATTTTCCATTTGTTATGTCAAAAGCTTGAATTTCCCTTAGTCATTTTTATCTGAGTGCCCGTGTTTTCCTTAGCTCTACTCAGTTTTCCCCTCCCGCTAAAGTTTTCCTCACTTTTCCCCTCTCTTATGTCTCAGTTTGGCTGCGCTCTGATTGGTCGAGATGTATGTCACACGGATCTTGGCCAACCATTGTTGGATACATCATGATCCGACGGGCTGGAGGTCTCCCTCTCCCGATGGGCGCACCTAACCTTGTACGGTGAGGAGAGCCTGAGAGGCTGGATGTCTCTCCCTCTCTTTCCATGTCGCACGTATATTAGACGCATCAACTAGCGCTCAGTTTGGCTGCGCTCTGATTGGTCAAGATGTATGTCACATGGATCTTAGCCAACCACTGTTGGATACATCATGATCCGACGGGCTGGAGGTCTCTCTCTCTTTGGGTGCACCTACCCTATATGGAGAGGAGAGCCCGATGGGCTGGATGTCTCTCCCTCCCTTTCCCCATTGCACGTATACCAGCCACATCTTCCTCCCCTCCTATCGACGTACAATGGCATAGCAGTCTGAATAGTATGCGGCGGCGTGGATCTAAGCGTGGCAATCTGAACGGCGTGCGGCGGCACGAACCTAAGCGTGGTGATCGGAATGGCTTGCGGCGGCACGGAACTACGCGTGGGGGTCGGAATGGCTTGCGGCGGCGTGGATCTAAGCGTGGCGGCTGGAACGGCGTGCGGCAGTGAGGTTCTAAACGTGGTGGCTGGAACGGCCGTGCGGCCGTGAGGATCTAACTGTCTGAAATTTATGTCACTACCTGTCTTACTTCCATTCACATCCTCAGATTTGATGCTGATGAAAGACACCGATGGAAGCCATCATCTGCAACATCAGTGCAACAGTGGTGGTGCCGACAGTCATCATCGATAAAAGACATTGATGGAAGCCATCATCAGCAACATCAGTGCGATGGCGGTGGTGCGGACAGTGGTCATCGATGCGAAGACGATTGAAGCCATCATCCGCAACATCACTACGACAATGCAGATCAAGCCCTCGTGAACTGAAGCTATGGGAGGCAGTCCGGGGCCGCGGCTAGCACGTCGAGGTGCACTTCGATGGTGAAGGCTGGATGTACCACCTGGCCATATGGGAGAACTTTGCCCATACTTCTTGGAGTACACATACGGCATGGAGGGTGGCTAGCTCACCTTCCACTTAAAATTGGGATAAATTTGAGTCCAATTTGAACCAAAATTTTGTGACTTAAAATATATGTATGATTTGAATAAATTTGATATGTATTTGAGCCATGAGACCGGTGGATATGCTCTAAAGCTAATTCATAAGTAGTAGTACTTGCTTTAACAATCTACGGTGGGCTTGTATAAATTTGATCGAAATATGTATGATTTGAATCAAAATTGATATGTATTTAAGCTGTGAGGATGGTGGATATGCTCCAAAGCTAATTCATAAGTAGTATTCCCTCGGACCCAAATTAGTTGCTTTAGATTTGTCTAGATTTGATTGTATCTTGACGAATTTGAGTCAACTAACTTGGATTGACAATCTCAGACACTAATTTGGAACAGGGAATGGATGCTGCCGCCAACGCTGCAAGTCTACATGGCAGCCACGATGGCAACGACAGAACCGTCAAAATTAGTAGGCCCCAACTTGACCCTATAGGCATTTGGCACGCCAACTATGGGCAGCTAGATCCCATGGAAAGCAATTCGGGCCCGCAATGCATTCTCTCGACAACTTTGAGACCGCTAGATCTAATGACAAGCAACTCAGACCCTGCAATGCACTCTCTCGACAACTTTTGGACGGCTAGATCTAATGGCAAGCAACTCGGGCCCCGCAATGCATTCTCTCGACAACTTTGGGACCGCAAAGTGACTAAATTAGTAGGAACTCACAACCATCCATTGAATAATAATTCTACTCTCTAAATTAGCTATATATTCAACTAATCATTACACGTGCCACACTTCATCACAACCGCATACTATAACTGCTAGGACGCGGATGACAACACTAAAACTGCCCACATGAATCTACTATTCTCCTCCCCATTCACTTGAAGTTCATGTTTTATATTTTCTACCACTTGATCAGACATGGCAAGATCAGCTTCAAGTGTCAACTTCTCTTTGCAAATAAGCTCTGAATTCTTCCTCGAAAGTACGCTTCAGCTCGAATATCAACAGGTTTTTACAGGCCAATTCATCATCTAACTTCGCAACCATCTCCTCCAAACCAATCTTCTAGCTATACCACTGGGTTGATTCATCTTGGTATGCAATGTATCATGGATCATCGGCCTGCATAGCACACTGTAACAATCCCAAAACAAACCCAATTAAAATCAGTCCGACAGGCCATGGCAGCACTTCAAATTCAACGGTAGTACAAAGAGAATGAGCTATATGCACTTCCGACGTGGTAGGAGGAGGAGAATGTGGCCACGGTATGATCGATTCCCCACCCTCGCCGGTGTACCCGCTAGGACCAGACATTGAGGACTAATTTGCACCTCGAGGAAATTAAGGGAACCGAATCGATTAGGGTGGGTAGAGCAGGAGTGAAAGTCTTACCAAGCACTACTAGCAATTGCTGCGACTGTTCGTCGAGCTATGGCGGCGGAACCAAATCCCAGTCGTCGTGGGCGGCGGACATGTCTGTGGTCGGTACTGCCTCAACGTACAATGCGTGCGGACGAAACAGGTGCTAGAGCCGTGGTTGAGGTGCAACGCGACAGTCTGTCTGATACCGCCGTAGGATAGATCCGGCGACGCTTCGACGCGCCGACGATGGTTGCTCTGTCCGCTGGTGGGATAGGATCTTCTCGGGGCTGGGGGCTGGAAGCGGATGAGAGAGAGAGCCGACGTGTCATACACGACCTCACCTGTCAATTTTTGCATATCTAACAAACTTTTTTTGAAATTTGCATATTTTCCACATGACCACCACATGTCAGTTGACACACAAAATGGCGAATATGCAAGTTGCAAAGTAAAAGGTGGTAAATATACAAATCCCTACCTCCATCCCACATGATAGCTCCACCGGTCATTGGCTACGACGGCTCCACATAGCGGCCCCATCGTTCGTTGGCTACGACGACACCATAGAACGGCCCCATTTTTCATTGGTTGCTCCAGCTACACAATCAGAAAAAATAGGGCCCACAAGTCAGCGAGAGATGGATGGCTGGTCCACTGTGTATCCTGGCCCCACCCGTCAGCATGTAACGGTCGAGGCGACATAACGTAACGCTCAACGCACGACCTGCCCCAACGCGGTCCACCGGTCAGCATGTAACGGTCAAGCCTTTGACCGACGGCATCCCCGTCCGAGCGTCTGTGAGGGGTTTAGAATAGAGGGAGGAGAAAAGTGAGAAAAAACTAAGCGGCTGGGAAAAACTGAGTACAACTAACGAACCAGGGACACGAAAATAGAAATCGCTTAAAAAATGATACCCCACTATAGCTAGCCTTAGACAATTAATAGAGACCATATATTTAAAATCCAATGGATATAAACAATTGAGATGAGGTGGTTGTACAAGATTTCAGGTTGCAAATATTAAATGCATCTTAGTGGAAATAAACTTTACTTATACTATCTCCATTTCAAAGATTAAGCCTTTTTTTTCAAACTATATAAAGTTTGACCAAGTTTTTAGAAAAAATATTAATATTTACAATATGAAATCCATACCCTCATGAAACATATTTTCACACGATATCTACATCATATCATCGTTCTTGATAATTTTTTCTAAAAGTTTGATCAAATTTTCGTAGATTAACTTTTTTTTAAAAAAAACCTTAAGATTGGGACGGACGTAGTATTATAGATCTTTGGGTCGGGGGTGGGGATTCAGAGAATCTTCTTTCGGTCATTTCATTAGCATCCGGGGAATTCACTTTCGGCCATAGGTCTACATGCACCCATTGCTTAAAAATGCATTTTAAAATATCAAAATTAAGGTAAAAGATGTGTGTATCTCCGGCAATTCTATGTTCGTACATAAAGTTTTTGAAATATATTTTTATGTCTTGTGTAAAAAGATAATTTACGATGTTCCAATATGACTATGCATATGATATTTTTGTCTACTTAACAGAATTTTTTCACGTATTTGTGTGCGAACATAAAATGTCCAGATGTACACGTAAATTGTTCTAGAAATTTTTGATATTTCAAAATGTGTTTTTTCATGATATGCATCGACTTATGGGCTAAACTACCGCATCCAATTTTCAACTTCCTTTACAACAAACGTTTCTCAAAGGGTGATAGTGCATTACAGTTCAAGTATGGCCAAAACTTCTTACAATTTAATCGAGACTCATGTACAAATCATTTTTTTTCTCGAAGCCAAGATACAGATTTGCCCGTGGATATTCAGAACCTACCCTCACTCCTCTCTCTCACCTTCAGTTCGCATCACAGGAAAGCCTCACAGGAAAGCCTCGCTTCAACTGTTTGTTTGGTTATTACTGTAGATATGAAGCAACTGGTCAAGTTTCAAATATTCCCTTCACATATATCATTCCCTTCTCGCTGAACTTGAGCTCCTTCCTCATCTGCTCAACCTGCATATCGTCGCCTCGCACAAGAACCTCCGATACGTTCCCATCGTCCGACAAGACCATCTTGACCTTGATCTCTTCTGTCCTTGATGCTTTTGTCCAGTAGTATGCTCCCCTGAACCATCAAGAAAAGGCCAGTTACTACATTTATGTTGCAAGTTTCATCACGAATTTCCTGCTAGTAGAGTTCCAGAGACATACGCTAAGGGGCTTAAGGTCATAAGCCAGAACCAGTTGTTGCCACCTTCTGGGACTGCTATTGACAGGACAAGCCCAACGCTGCCGAGGCTAATGCAGGTACAGAAGGTCAGCAGCGCTGCTTGCCCTCTGCTTGGTGTCATTGTGCCCTCGAAGCTATTTGGAAAAGAAAATCCGTCAGCTTCCATTGAAGTCTATTTGTTTAGAAGTAAAATCAATAAGCTTGTGCCAGATTACAGTTTTCGTCGCTGAATGGACGAGATATAGAACTGCTAAATACTAGAGTATTGTGAAGACTACTTCAAAAAAAAAAAAAAGAGTATTGTGAAGACAACAACAAACCATAAGAGCTGGATATTAGATGGCATCTTTTTTGACTCAGATATTAGATGATATCTTCATACAATAGAAATCAACTGATGACTAACACACTTAACTAGTCCCATAAAATTTAAATATAACATCAAACACTCTATTAACAAGTACTAGTAAATTTGGTTATGGAATCAATTTGAATGTCTGAACTCAAACACAAACATAGATGCCCAACAAAAGTGGAATTCAGTTTTGACCCTATCTGTGTTAAACGACTGCAACATTTAGCTTGGGAAGAAACCACAACAACGCAAGTAAACCAATTGTCACACAATACTGATGTACAAATCGATGGTTTTAATTTCGGCACTTGCAGAGCACTGTCAGATATTAAAATAAAAAGGCAGCGTGCTACTTACGTGATGACCTCGCCACGGTCAGAGACGTTGAAGCTGTTGCGCGTGAAGAATGACAGGATCTCCCCAGCCACCAGACTTGGCACCATCGGCTGCCCTTCCTCCTTAACAAACGTCTTCTGCACAATCTGCATTGGGAAATTTGGAGTACATGACAAGAAGTGTTACTGCATTATTTCTTGTCTAAGAACCAAACAATACATCAAAAAGAAAACACATGAACCTCAGAATATCATTAGCAGACACACCTGACTTATAAACTTATAATTAATCAAGAACAGAGCATGGTGGGTCGATGAGGTCAAGAAAGCAAGTATGAAGGAGGAGTAGAGGGAAGTGACCTTGGATTTGACGGAGCGTTTGATGAGCGACCAGAGCCCAGGCACCGACAGCACGAAGAGGCCCAGCGACGTGTAGTAGCTTGCCTGCGAGTACCCCGTCCCGGCGGCGGCGTCGAGGAGCACAGCGGCGTGGTCGAGTGACGCGCGGGCTATTACTAACCGGATCCTTCTTCTAGTACCCGCTCGGCTACGGGAGCAGGAGACCGCGCCGGCCGCCGCTGATCGCGGCGGCGCGGAGCGGAGCGGGAGGATGACGCTGTTCGTGGAGGTGCAGGCTTCCATTTGTTTCGAGATAAGACCGGGAGGACAAGTAGGACGGTCTGTTGAGTGTTATTTCTGCTGGAGGGGCCCACATGTAAGTGGCTACACTATTTGCTTGTTCTGACCCAACTCGGGAGGAGGGGAATGGAACACGTTGAGAAAAAATAAATTAAAGGGGAAAGGGCACGAAGGCCTAGAAGCTGCTCATTTTAACTAAGCGGTGGGAACAAAGTCCCTACAAGGAGGGAGTCTGCACAACAATTACTTGCAACTTTTCAAATAAAGCTACTCATATTACTACAACGGTTTGGCAAAAGCTCGTTTGGATTCTACTAGTCCATCTCCATCACCAAAAGCTCACTGGGTAGTAATCTCTAAACGCTCAATTTGGATGCATAGAATTGGATCTAGAATTACAGAATTGGAATAAGGGCCTCTAATTCGAGCATGTGAATGTGCTAGGAATTATACCCTGGAAATTAGGACCAATTCCGAACGGGGCTCGCTCGCGTGAGAAACCTCCATTCAGCGATTCAGACCTCGCGACCTCGGAAAGCGACTGGAATTGACGAAGCGTTACCTACCTCTAATAGAAGTCACGACCTCGTGTCTTGGCGGCCTCATGCGGAGAGCACCATGGCAGCAGTGGAGGACCAGGTAAGTCCCCTCCCTGTACGTCCCTTCCGTAGCCATTCTCTCCCCAACCTCCCTCTTCCGTGGCCGCTCCACTCCCCGCCCGTTCTTGGCCTTCTCCCCCCTAGTTGCCCCCGTCCCGCCCGTTCCGAACCCTAGTTTGTGGCTAGGACTAGAACGGCGACGGGAGGGAGAACTGAAGGGAATATGCCCGAGAGACAATAATAAAGTGATTATTATCTTATTCCATATTTATGATAAATTTTTATTTTGCATACTATAATTGTATTAATTGGAAACGTTAATACATGTGTGTTTAATAAACAAATAAAGGGTTTCTAGTTATGCCTCTCTTATAAACTAGCTCGTTGATTAACAAGATGATTAATGTTTCCTGATCATGGACATTGGATATTGTTAATAACGATGTCACAACATTGGTGAATGATGTGATGAACATTCACCTAAAGTATAGCATTACGATCAAATTCATTATGTTTATATTGTTATAACATCATACAAAGTAATCCTAATTCTTAGACCATGAGATCATGTCAATCACTAACTCTAGAAGAGTATCTTCATAACATCAAACATCACACCGTGACAGAGTGACTATAAAGATGGGTTCAGTGCTACAAAGGTGTTATGTAGAGGCTCATGGATCAAGAGTGAGATTTGTCCATCCTGATGACGGATAGATATAATCCTGAGTTCTTGGTGATATCACATTGAGATAGCTTGCAAGCAAGTGATGTGATCACTAGAATGTTATATCACAGGAATGAGAAAAGAGTGCATGTCGGTAACGAGATTAAAATAGGTATTGAGATACCGATGATCGAATCTCGACATGTAAGATATCACGAGACAAAGGGATTTAGTTACGACATTAAAGGTTCACACGATCACTAGAGTCATCGTTGAATGTGTGGGAGTCAGTACGGATCTCCAGGTCCCACTTCTGGTTATTGATCGGAGAGGGGTCTCGATCATGTATGCATTATTCGCGAACCGTAGGGTGACACACTTAAGGGATACCGACACTATTTGGAGCAAATATGTTTCAGATAAAGATTTAAGAAAGCGCTAGAATCATTTTGATGGAAACCGAAATTGTTTCAAGTGAAATTGCAGAAATTGATTCTGCATGTGATATTGAAATGTTGAAGGGGGTTTTATGTGAATGTTTGTTAATTAAAGTAATTAAAAAATATGAATAAAATAAATAAACTAGTTTTATTTAATAAGAGCTTGCATTAAATTTGGTGGAAAATTAATGTAAAGTGAGTGGGGTTGGTTTTAATGGGAGTGAGCTTAGTGGAAGCTCCACTCACCATCATGGAGGGAGAGGTGGGGCACCACCATGCCATGTGCAAGGCCCCTTGGGGGCTGCCCCTCCTCCTATAAAAGAAGATCCCCTCCTTCTCCACTCTCACACCTCCTCGTGAACGATCTCTCTCCCCCTCTAGAAATTATTTCCCATGATCTCGGATTAGCGAGATACATGTTCCCGGTGGCTTTATCTAGAAAGGAGTTGCTGCTTCCGCTGCTTTGCTGGAGCGAGGGACGGAGGTTGTCGGGGTACCGGATGTGTATGCGATCACATATGCACCGCTGCTTTGCGGTGCTGGACTTGCTGGTGCTGGACCTGCTGGACTCTCTGGACTTCATCATGATCTTGAGATCGGCAAGTGTACAACTATATTAACCACGAAATCTGTTTCGTTAACAATGCTTTGTCGCTCTTTAAGGGTATGTTCTCTACAGATGTATATTCACCCGTTGACTGTATCTAGGTAGATAGATATTGGTACTTAGATGTTCACATCGTACGGAATTTTTTGTTTTCTATGCTGTGAATCCAACAAAAACGACGGTGGCGGACGATTGGTGTCGGTAGACGACCTCACCTTCCTGCAGCCATCCCTTTCCATCCTTGTGCTCCACCAAAACCATCCCCTCCTGCAGCCATTATTCGAATTTGTTCCTTATCTTTTTATCTGTTTCACTTTTAGATTGCTAGGACAACTAATAGCAGCTGAGGCCAATTGTTCACGGATTCTTCTTGATGCGGATGTGAGGATTTTCTAGTTTGTGATGTTAGTGTCCATGCCACTGTTTCATCAGTATGTGTTGCATATGTCTCTCATACGAACGTGAAGTCATATTCCCTGTCGAATTACGGTTGTCAAATGTAGAACAGAGATTAACGCAACACGTATGGCCGGGATATGCACATAAAACGAGACGATGGAATCCCTGCAGTCTTCTGACAGAGAGAATCGATGTACCAGAGGAACGGTCAATGAAAAATTCTGAAATTCAGTCTTTGCATACCTTCTCTACTACTTTGGACTATCTCAAAGGCAAGAAACAAGCACTACCATGCAGATTGCTCGGAAAATTACTTTGTAGATAGCTTGGACAACTAGTAGTAGCTGAGACATAAACTTCCAGGTTGTGCAGACAAAACAATTCATCCATATTGTAATCTTATTCAGATTATTGTAATATTATTATGTGTGAAAAATAATATACATATGTTTTTTATACATTTACACAATTTTATATTGTCCAAACTCTACAAAACAGTCAATTCCATGGTTTCTACATCCAAACATGAATTGAAATTGAGTACCAACCCCTGATTCCAACAACAATTTCCAAATACACCCAAACAACAGAAATTGAATTAGAAGTCATTTCCTTTCTAGATTGGATTTGAAATTTCTACTCAATTCAATTCCCCGCTCCAATTATGTGCATCCAAACACAGTGTAAAGTAATTTCAGAGGACTCTTTTTTCAGATGTTTCGGAGGAATTTTGATTAACTAAAATAGTTTTCGGAAACGTAGTATGAGGGCGTCCTTCAGGAAGGGAGATTTTATATCTTCGTCCCCACGCGACAAGTGGCACGATATGGGAGGTCCTCCTAATTCGAGGAGTGCTCTAGTCATATAGGAAAACTAGTTGAGCTGTAGTTTTTTCAAAAAACACTTCGTACAAATGGAGCCACACACTATGGTATGACTAGTGCTAAGTCTGTTTAAAGCCAAATGTGGAAATGGTAATTACTTCTACAATAGAAAGGATCAATCAGATGATCACACATCTTCAATGTTAATGATGTTGTCGATATGCTTCATGATACATTGCAGTCTATAATTTTTTATGTTTCATGCTTGGTTTTATCCACTTTCTTGTGTTTTATCCTTACTTTGGAGTACTTTTTATATGATTTTCTTGGACTAACCTATTAACAAGAGTTATAGTGTCAGCTGCCTGTTTTCTGTTGTTTTTGGATCCAGGAAAGTCAGAAAATGAATATTCTCGGAATTGGACGGGACAAAAGCCAAAGTGCCTATTTTTCCGAAAATCATCAGATGCCAGAATACGAGACGGAGAGGAGCCAGGGGGCCACCACACCACCTGGCCGCGCGGGCCAGGCCTGGCCACGCCAGGGGGTGGTGTGGCCAGCCCAGGCACCCCCTCGGCCTCTCCTTCCGCCTATAAGATGCCCTCGGGACGAAAACCCTAAGTACCCGATCAAAAATCCACGAAAGAGTCTGTAGCCGCCGTCATCTCCATCCCTAAATCAGGAGGGATCTGAAGCTCTTCCTGGCACCCTGTCGGAGAGGGGAATTCACACTGGAGGCCTTCTTCATCATCATGCAAGCCTCCTGTGTGATGCCTGAGTAGTTCATCCTTGGACTACGGATCCATGTAGTAGCTAGATGGCTGGTTCTCCTCCTTTGTGCTTTCATGTTTAGATCTTGTGAGCTTCGTTCATGATCAAGATCATCTATTTGTAATTCTGCATGTTGTGTTTGCGGGGATTTGATGGATATTGAGATGATATTTTAGATTGACTATTGATTCTATCATGTCTTTGTTATTTATGATCTTGCATGCTTTCTGTTGTTAGTAGCTATCTTGGCCAAGTAGATGCTAGCAACTCCAAGAGTTAGTATTTATGCTCGATAGTGGGTTCATGCCTCTTGTAATCTGGGGAAGTGACAGAAATCTCTAAGGTACTAGATGTGTTGTTGCTACTAGGGAGAAAACAACAATCCTTTGTTCATAGAACAATCATATTGTTTACTTTACACGCAATTCGTAAAGCAATAATCGGTTGCTTGCAACTTAATACTGGAGGGGGTTCGGATGATAACCTGAAGGTGGATTATTAGTCATAGATGTAGTTGGATGGAGGTCTATGTATAATGTTGTAATGCCCAATCAAGTCTCAAAGGAGTCAAGATGATTAGTATATGCTTGTATGCTTTCTCGATGTTTGTCAATTGCCCCGCTGTAATTCGTTCACCCAGCATTTTATCTATCTTAAGGAGAGCCACCTCTAGTGAACTATGGATCCCGGTCTTTTTCTTTACATACAATCTATAAACTATTTACTGCTTTGTGTTTACTTTATGCAAACTTTTACTTCCTTCCATTTGATACGTTTAATCCTTTGTTTTCAGCAAAACACGGTGATATTGACAACCTCATCGCAAGTTGGGGACAAAGTTCTATGGTTGTGTTGTGCAGGTCTCCACGTTGCTACTAGCACCGGTAGTGCGCCCTGCCAAGGCTCAGCTAACAACACCTTTGGGGTGTTTCCTTGCTCCTACTGGTTCGATTAAACCTTGGTTTCATAACTGAGGGAAACTTGCTGCTGTGCTCATCATACCTTCCTCTTGGGGTTCCCAACGAGCTCTACATCAACACTGAGCCATCAAGCATTTTTCTGGCGCCGTTGCCGGGGAGTCAAGGACATCTTCACAAAGGGAGTCCCTCATAACCAATCTCTTTACTTTGTTATTTTTGTTTTGCTTAGTTTCTTTTGCTTTGTTTGCTTGTTTTTTATCAAAAACACAAAAAATTAGTTTTACTAGTTTGCTTTCTTATTTGAAAACACAAAAAATGACTACTCTTGAAAACACTAAGTTGTGTGACTTCACTAGCACCAACACCAATGATTTTATGAGCACACCTATTGCTCTACCTGTGCCTGAAGATACTTTATTTGAGATAAAACCTGCTTTACTCAATCTTGTTATGAGAGAACAATTTTCTAGTATTGGTAATGAAGATGCTGCTGCCCATCTAAATAACTTTGTTGAACTTTGTGAGATGCAAAAGCATAGGGATATAGATGGTGATATTATTAAGTTGAAATTGTTTCCTTTCTCTTTGAGAGGAAAAACTAAAGAATGGTTAAATTCCTTAACTAGGAATAGTATTGATTCTTGGACTAAGTGCAAAGATGCTTTCATTGGAAAATACTATCCTCCTGCTAAGATTATATCTATGAGAAGTGAAATAATGAAGTTTAAACAATCTGATAATGAGCATGTTGCTCAAGCTTGGGAAAGAATGAAATCTTTGGTAAAGAATTGTCCCACTCATGGACTGACTGCTTGGATGATCATCCAAACTTTTTATGCAGGATTGAACTATTCTTCAAGGAACCTATTGGATTCTGCTGCTGGAGGTACCTTTATGACCATCACTTTGGGTGCTTCAACAAAGCTTCTGGATAATATGATGGTTAATTATTCTGAATGGCATATTGAGAGAGCTCCACAAGGTAGGAAGGTAAATTCTGTTGAGGAAACCTCCTCCTCGAGTGATAAGATTGATATTATTATGTCTATGCTTGTTAATGGGAAAGCCCATATTGATCCAAATAATGTTCCTTTAGCCTCTTTGGTTTCTCAAGAAGAGCAAGTTGATGTGAACTTCATAAGAAATAATAATTTTGGCAATAATGCTTATAGGAACAATTTTGGTTACAACAATTATAAGTCATATCCTCCCAACAATGGTAATGCTTATGGAAGTTCCTACAACAATAATAGGAGTGCTCCCTCTGAACTTGAAGTTATGCTTAAGGACTTTATTAGTAAACAAACTGCTTTCAACAAAACTATTGAGGAAAAACTCTCTAATGCTGAAAGAAATATAGCATCTTTGGTTGAAGCTCAATCTTCTTTGAATAAAATGGCTGCTAAACCTAAAACTAATGATAATCCTTTGCAGCTACTAATTCTATACAAGTAAGAATTGATGAAAATGTTAGACTATTAGCTGAATTGCATGCTAAGTGGGAAAGAGAAGATGAAATTGCTAGAAACATTAGTGTTTCTACTATCACCACCACTAGTGTTGATGCTAGTAATAGTTCTACTACTTTAAATGATAATTATGATTTTGATCTTGATGGTTGCAGTATCTCTAAAGTTATTAAGTTCCTACAAAAGCTTGCTAAAAGTCCTAATGCTAGTGCTATGAACATGGCCTTTACAAAACACATTACTGATGCTCTCATAAAGATTAAAGAAGAAAAGATGAAACATAAATCTTCTATTCCTATAAAACAAGAAGATGGTTAGGAACCCATCATTAATATGAAAGTGAATGACTTTGATTTCAAAGCTTTATGTGATCTTGATAGTAGTGTTTCTATTATGCCTAGAAGGATTTGTGATATGCTTGATTTGCCTCCACTTGAAGATTGTTATTTGAATGTCCCGCTTGATGATAATGCTAAAAATAAACTCATGGGGAGTCTTAATGATGTTCTTATTATGGTTTCTATGTTTTGGATGTTGAATAGAATGCTTCTTGTCCTATTACTTTGGGAAGACCTTTTCTTAGAACTGTTGGTGCCATTATTGATATGAAAGAAGGAACCATTAAATATCAACTCCCACTCAAGAAAGGTATAGAACACTTCCCTAAGAAGAGAGAGAAGATTTCTTTTGCTTCTCCTATGAAAACAAAATTTGGTCTTAATGCTTCTTCATTTGAGAACACTTGATCCTTTTTCTTGCTTCTTATGCCTAACTTAAAGGCGTTAAAGAAAAGTACTTATTGGGAGATAACCCAAAAGTTTTAGATGAGTCTTGGAAGTTATTGCTTCAGTAATAACCGCTCCTTATCCTTTTTATTTGCTTTTTGTGTGAAGAGTAACCTCTAATGAGAGAGAAGTAATGATTGGGAAAGTTGCTGTCCCGAAACTGATTCATGTGCTTCACCATAAAAATTCGTGTAAAATCTCTGAAGGTCTTTTTGAGGCGTGAATTTTTGTGCTTCTGCCCCAGGTTGTTATCTAACTTTCGTTAGTTTAACACTTTTTTATTTGAGCAACATAAGGTCTTTTAAAAAATTTGTCTTTACCTACTGGTCTGTTTGGACAGATTTCTGCCATTTTCTGCATTTGCTTCTTGTTGGTTCCTTTTTGAGTTCTTTTGGGGAATTCAGATTTTTGAGGGAAGTACTACAGTATCTAGTGTTCTAATGGGAGTTTATTTGGTGTTGGAACTGAACCTTAAGACTTATTTATCTTAAGTGCACTAATGTTGCTAATAAAGATTGTGTGAAGTTTTGTATGAAGAAAAATTTCAGGTGTATGGAAGGAATGAGTAATGAGATGAAGGATGGACTAAAGCTTAAGCTTGGGGATGCCACGCGTGTCACCCCAAGAAATATCCGGGAAGTACAAGCATCAAAGCTTGGTGATGCCCAAGGCATTCCCCTCTTCATCAATAAAAATCTCAGGTTTCTTCCAAACACTTCATTTTTATTGTTTCATGCACAGTTGTGTTGTTCTTGGAGCTTCTTCTTTTTCGTTTTGGTTTTTCGTTTGCTTTTGTTTGCTTAGTTTGCTGAATAAATTGGTTGGACCCCCTCTGACATGGGTATACCCTACAAGTACTCGAGTTTGGTATATACGGCCTGAATACGGCAGAAGCCCAGGGTGTCTCCAAGGCCCAAGAGAGGACTCGAGTAGCCTACGGACTCTCGATTGCTTGAAGAACAAGAAGAAGCTAAAGATAGAAAGTTCAAAGGGGAATACCCTAACCTGTAACCGACTCGACCTGCTACCCGAGACCGAGCCTATCTATATAAAGGCTAGGAGGGGGTAGCATGAAGGACATACGCAACCCTAGTTTCCACAACCCTCGCCAGATTGCATCTGCGCACCATTGCAATCTTCGATTCCTTTGATAATTCCATGAGTAGACAAGCAGGAGTAGGGACCTCTACGAGGCCTGAACCTGGGTAAATCTTCGAGTCCCTGTGTGCTTGTTTGCTAGCCGATAGATGTCTCCAGCGCTCCCTCCTTCTCCAAAACCCAAGTCCATGGGCATTGATGAGTTAAACCCTCCTCAATTGGCGCCGTCTGTGGGAATTGGGAGTGCTGATGTTGCGGCTTCTTTGGCCCCATCAACCGCGATCTACAACTCCGCAATAGCGGAGATTCGCCAGCTCTTCGGCGTGTTCGACTTCACCGTCCACATGCCAGCCACTCGCCCGGCCTTCGAGTCCGTGGGCGACGGAATCAGCCTGGTGATCGGGAGCTTCCGCTTCCAAGTTGGTTAGATGGGCACGCTTCGCACGCCCGATCATCCGACGGTGCCATCGATTGCCCCAGCATCATGGTTCCCTCCACCGATCGGCACCCTCAGTGAGCTCAATGCCTCGACGACAGCCGAGAACACAATCAGCGACATCAGTCACGACTCTGATCTGGGCGATCTGGCAATAGAAGATGGAGCCACGGTTCCGGATCTGAAAGTTGCGGGAGCAGCAGCTTCCCCAACCACTTCATGTGCACCGTCATCAACACAGGCGACACCTCCGCCAATCGTGACAACACGGGCAACCGTGGCAACAAAACCGACCCGCCTAATGGCGGCATACCCAATGGTGGACCAACGCCCAACGGCGGCAACGGCGGCAACAGCGCCCCCGTCAACAATGGAGGAGCAATCGAACCTCCAACCATAATAAACAAGCAAACCGGCGAACACGTCATGATCAGGCTCAACGAACAAGAGTGGGCTCGCTGCCGCGAGGCCTTACGAGGCAACCCTCTACCCTTCGGATCTCCGCAAGAACTGCTAATGGGCTACCATTGGCTCCTGAAGGAAGAATTCAAGCGCCAAGTGCAAACAATCGCGCAACTCGAGGCGCGCAAAAAGGCGGCAGACGAGTCGAGCCTTCGACGCGCTAGGCTCTGCTCCCACGGAGGATCCTCCTCGAAGGGCAACGAGTACCTCGCAAACAAGAGGCGATCTCGGATGGCCCACCTCACCGAGCAAGAACGCATAGAAGCTGCAAAAGTCCTCGACTTCAGCTCTATGACAGTCGATACACGGGGCAACGTAGTCCCCAAGACGCCGCAGGCCACGGTGACAGCAACCACCATGTACCTCCTCAACAACCAGCCACCAGCTAGAGACCCTCGAGCCTCCATGCACCGATCTATGATCGCAGGCTTGGGACTAATAGAAGCTGCCCTCAACAAGGAGCCAACACCAGAGCCGAAAAAGGGCAAAGCACTACTCCTCACCCTCATCCAGTGACGACAGTCACGACCTTTCTCGACGCCGCCGCTCACGGAGACACGACCGCGACTATGATGCGCGCGAAGACCTCACGTAGTGCAAGATTGACAAATCAAGGGCGCGACGTGCTCGTTCGACTGACTCGAAAGAGGAAGATGTGGAGCTCTGCGGCGCCATATGCTTCAGCATATCCATCAGGCAAAAGCGAATGCCTAAGGGGTTTAAACTCCCGTCAGAGAACCCGAAGTTTGACGGCCTACAGGACCCGAAGATCTGGCTGGAGGACCACATCTCCTCCGTCAGGCTCCACGGCAACAGTCGAAGCACGGCCATGAAATGCTTACAGCTACAGCTGCAAGGCGCCGCCCGAGCATGGCTCAACAACCTCCCACGCGGATCCATTAGCAGCTGGGATGAGCTGGTTTATAGCTTCGTGCGCAACTTCAAGGGCACATACAAGCGGCCTGCATCAATCGAAGAGCTAAGATGCTGCCAGCAAAGATCGGGAGAATCGCTACGCTCCTACATCCAAAGGTGGTCCATCATCAAGAACTCCGCAAAAAACATCTCGGAGGATCACACGATTGACGCATTCAACGGCGGCGTCCGCCGCCTAGAACTCAGGGAGGAGCTGGGCCGCTCAAAGCCCAAGACCATCAACCACTTGATGGAAATCGTGAATCGGTGGGCCGATGGAGAAGACTCGGCGAAGAATTGCGTTCACTCCGACGAGGAGGCGGAACTTGAGCGCAGACGCGATCGCCGAGGCAAATGCCGCATGCGCATCTACAATGACCGCGACGACATCAACATGGTCGCAGCCGGCTACGCCGACAGACGCGCGGATACCGCGACTACGGGAAAACCACGCAAGTGTGGCAATGCCGCAATCGTGATGAGGCACCCGCGACATCCATTGAAGACAAACTGTCCGGGCCATGTACGGTGCACTTCTACATCGACAAACATGATGGAAAGAAGAAGTCCATCCACCTCCTTAAGGACTGCCGCGAGTTCCTCAAGCTACACGAGGGATTGGTTTGGATGAACTGCAACACAGTCGAAAGAGGCTATGGAGCCGCTCCAGGCGCCATGGCACATGGCGCTCCGCCACCACCACCTGGGCACCCCCGAATGCAGCTGCGCCGGATCAGCACCACGGAAGCGAACCGTACCCACGGGCCATGGGCACCATGATGATCCAAAAGGGACGCCCCTTGAATCGGGTGCAGAAGTCCATCACTCGCCAAGTCAACCTGGCCACACACTCGCCACGATCTACTACTGAGTACCTCAGCAGAAGCGAGTCCTGCATCACCTTCAACAAACACGACCATCCGCCTCAAGTACCCCATCCAGGTCATTGCCCCCTCATACTCGAGGCGCAAATCGGAAGCTTAGACATGAGGCGCATCTTCATGGATGGCGGAAGCGGCATCAACCTTATATTTGCGAGTACCTTGCGAGCAATGAGGATCCCTCTAACTTGCCTGGAGGCCTCGGACACAACATTCCATGGCATCGTCCTAGGAAAAGGTGTATATCCCCTGGGAAAAATCAACCTCGACGTCATCTTCGGCACGCCGAAAAACTTTCGGCGCGAGCGCATCGACTTTGAGGTCGTCGACTGGCCCTCGCAGTACCACTACATCCTCGGGCGCGTCGCATTCGCTAGGTTCATGGCAGTGCCACACTACGCCTACCTGCAGATGAAAATGCCAGGTCCCAATGGTGTCATCACAGTCAATGGGAGCTTCGAGAGATCTGACAGTTGCGACAAGGAATTCAACAGAATCTCTCAGTCCTTCGGCATGCAGGAAGAACTCGCGAGACTGGAGGAGTCGACAGACAACAGTCTACCTCCCCTAAGCAGGCCAAGCTCACCTGATTTGTCCTTCGACTCATCGGTGCACACAAAGAAAGTCCAGGTCCACCCATCGAACCCCGCCAAGACGGCCCTCATCGCCAACAACTTGAGTCCCGCATAGGAACTCGCGCTCGTCGAATTCCTCCGTGAGCACTGGGAAATATCCGCCTGGTGTCCAGCGGACATGCCAGGCATTCCCAGGGAATTCGCCGAGCACGCACTCAACGTCAACCCAGACGCAAGGCCAGTCAAGCAAACAATACGGCGATTATCTGAGCCAAGAGCAAAGGCAGTCGGAATGGAGATCAACAGACTCCTTGACGCCAAATTCATACGCGAGATCAAGGAGAGTACTTGGCTCGCCAACACGGTGCTAGTACCAAAAAAGGACACGGATATCCTACGGATGTGCGTGGACTTCACCTCTTTAAATAAGCAATGTCCAAAGGATCACTTCCCGCTACCACGAATCGACCAGATCATCGACTCCACCGTGGGATGCGAACGCCTCTGCTTCCTCGACGCCTACTCAGGCTATAATCAGATTCGAATGAAGGAGAAAGATCAAGAAAAAACAGCGTTTACAACTCCCTTTGGTGTGTTCTGCTACAATACAATGCCCTTCAGGCTAAAAAACGCAGGAGCCACCTACCAGCGGTGCATGCAGGCTTGCCTCAAGGATCAACTTGGTCGCAACATTCAAGTCTATGTCAACGACATAGTAATTAAGACCAAGGAAGAAGCCTCCCTAATCAATGATTTGCGTGAAACCTTCGCCAACCTCGACCGCTACCGGATCAAGCTCAGTCCGGACAAATGTGCCTTTGGCGTCCCATCAGGGCAACTACTCGGGTACCTCATCTCCGCGAGGGGAATCGAGGCAAACCCGAAGAAAATAAAAGCCATACTGGCCATGGAGAAGCCGAAAAACATAAGGGGTGTCCAACAGCTGGTTGGGCGAATCGCGGCCCTCAGTCGATTCATCAGTCGGATGGGAGAAAAGGCACTGCCCTTCTACCAACTCCTCCACAAAGCTGAAAAGTTCGAGTGGACCAATGAAGCGCAAGAAGCATTCGAAGACCTCAAGTGCCTGCTATCCACTTCGCCAGTACTAGTGACCCCACGAGAAAGGGAACCACTGTTGCTGTATATCTCCGCCACCAACCAAGTGGCCAACACAGTACTTGTGGTCGAATGAGCCGGGGAAAACAAGGTCCACCGGGTACAGCGCCCAGTTTACTACCTCAGCGAGGTCCTCACGCCAACAAAACAGCGGTACCCGCACTACCAGAAGCTGGCGTACGACGTCTTCATGACCGCCCGGCGACTACGCCACTACTTCTAGGAACACCCAATCGTGGTGGTCAATGACGCCCCGCTGGGGAATATCCTCAATAACCCCGACGCCATGGGACGAGTCGCGCTTTGGGGAATCGAATTGTCTCCACGAGACATTACATACGAAAAGCGCGACACAATCAAGTCGCAAGTTCTTCCTGACTTCCTTGTGCACTGGATGGAAAACCAGCTCCCCGAAAAACTAGATATGTCCTATCTCTAGACAATGCACTTCGATGGATCCAAGCGGAAGGACGGAGCAGGTGCAGGTGTCATACTGACATCATCCCAAGGGGACAAGCTGAAGTACATCCTGCGAATGCAGTTCACTTCCTCCAACAACGAAGCTGAATACGAGGCCCTGCTACACGGGATAAGAATGGCAAAAGCCTGCGGCACCAAGAGGCTCATTATATACGGCGACTCCAAGTTGGTCGTCAACCAAACAATGCATGAGTGCGACGCACTGAACGACAACATGATCGCCTACCGCGACCTCTACGACACACTCGAAGGGGATTTCGACGGCTGCGAACTGCGACACATAGGTCGCGAAAGCAATGAAGAGGCGGACGCACTCGCCAACATAGGCTGTACCTGCGCCCCCATACCACCTAGGGTATTTTTCGAGCGCATCTGCGAATGCTCCATCAAGCCAAAGGCCGCAGAGAAGAAAACAAGCGCAGCAATGGACTCGGGGGCTACGCCTCCCAATGAGCCAATGGCACTCGATGACTTGCAGCTGGACACAAGACTCGAGGGACCAATGAGCGTCATGATGATTGAGCAATCCTGGACGCAACCATACATCACGTACCTCCTCAGCAAGAGGCTACCGGACAATCCGACTGATGCACGGCACATCGCGCGGCAATCCAAGGCATTCGTTGTTATCAACGGCAAACTATATAAACGCAGCATCATAGGAGTACTCCAACGATGCGTCTCCATGGCCGATGGAAGAGCTATTGTAGCACCCCGATAAAACCACTACTAGAAAATCGCTTAATGTTTTTGTTTTATGCATCATCATGACCACATGCTCATGTCATCATGCCACATTGCATTTGAGCATCGTCATGTCATCATGCATTTGTTTGCCTAAAAAACTATTTTCTAAAAGCCTTGTTTGTTTTCTAAAATATTCCCCCTCTTTATCCAAATTAAAACCCCGGTCTCTTCTGGTTATTTTTATTTGTCAAAGGATATTTATAAAAGCTTTCTAAAGAGAAATAAAAATAAAAGTGTTTTTAGGGAGAGACAGCTGGCCATGCCAAAGGCACAGCCAGCTAACTACAATCCTGACCCGGCCCAAAACCACCTAGCCCTTTAGACCAAACCCTAGACTAAAAATCTACCTAACCCTCATCCTATCTACTCCCTGCCGCCACCAGCCTACCTACACGCACGCACTCCTGCCGCTACCCCCGCACACCGTCCCGTCTCACTCCCGCTCACCGACACAACCAGGTCAACCGACCGCAACCACCACATCGTCGCGGTCCCATCCCTGGCCCCACCTCCTGCATCGCATGCGCCCCAGCCCCGCGCACGGGATCCCGATCCCGCACGCGATCCCCTCGCCCCGCTCCCTCGTTCCATCCACCAACCCCGAGCGAGCCCCACCCCGTTCCGTCGATTTCGTCTCTCTCGCCCTTGCCTCCCTCTGCACAAGCTCGGCTTCGAGCGCCGCCCCCGTCTCGCCCGCTGCTGCAGCGACCTCGCAGAAGCCCCGCCACCATGGCTCTTCCTAGCCTCGCATCGCCGCCCGGACTCCCTCTGCTCCATTGGCCTTGGTCCCTCCGGCAGCACCGCCGCTGGTGCGTCTGCGGCAAGCCATGGTCGCCGCCGCCCTCTCGCTCGTCTCCGGCACCGTCGACCCCGCTCGTCTCCCCGCTGCTCCAGTCTGGCCCACGTGATGGCCCGTGCCTCGCCTCTCTCTGCTGGTCGCCACCGCCGTGCATCCCCGTCCGCCGCTCGGCTATGCCCTCTCCTGGTCGTCACTGTCGACCCGGGCCCCGTCGCCGGCCACCTCCCTCGCCTCCTCGCCTTTACCCTGCGCGGCCCCGACCTCGCCTCGTCTGCCATCTTCCCCACCGCGAGCCTCACCGCCTCTGCACCTTATCGGCGTGTCGCTCGTCCCTGCCCTCCTTATTGGGCCTCGACCCGCGCCGCCAAGCTCGACGACCGTCGTCGCCTTCAAGCCATGCCGACCTCTGCAGGTCGCCGTTCCTCGCTGGCGCCCTCCTTCGGCCAAGGTCGTCACCGCGTCTGCCGACCCGGCTTGCGCCTCTGTTTGAGCAAGGTAGCCACCCCGTGCCGTTTGTTCTGGTCTGGCCTACTCGACCAGAACTTGTGGTTCCCGTGGCTATGCAAGCCCGGTGGCCTCTTTAGCTATCTGTCAAGGAGATGCAGGTGATGGAGTGTGATGATAAGACGACATCCTCTACTCCGAAGCCTCTGTTGACTCGGTGATGATGCCTTTGAAGAACACACAATGTGCAACCGAAGTACCACCGAGGTGCCCCGTGACAAGATCGCCATCGACAAAGGAACCACGATACTTCCTAGATCTCCTTCATGGACTCTCGAAGCCCGAACCACAAGGTCTCCTTCCTAAAATCGCCAAGTGCTCCATCTTGAATCCGAGACCGACACAGGACGAAACCTCGAAGGACCGTACAAGACCACCATCACCGAACTCCGAGATCTCCGTTACAGATCGATGGTCGAGACCCCCATTCCCGGATTCGAAGACCGATCCTAGCGAGACCGAACCGAACCCTCGGAACCAAGTTCGCCAAACCCTAATGTGTGGCCCCTTTATCCGAGACCCCTATTTTTATAATATATGACATCTATCTTGTTGCATATTTAATTGTTCATGCTCGCATACATATTCATTGGGTTGAGGGTATTTTTTCGACTCACCTAAATTAAATATGGAGTCTATATGCAGGCTATTCTAGTCTTATTCCGGACTCCATTTAAATTTGTGTAGCGAACCGATACCATGTTTTTCCTTGTTAAGACAACATTTAAATTGTGGAGTATCTAAATAACTGGAACCTATTAATTAATTGTCGGGACCCTGGTTCCGCTTAGCACTGCCTAATTGCACCGCATCTGCATCATATCATAATCATGCCGGATCTTCTGCCGTAGTATTAAATATTGCATCCGGTGTTTCTTCTAGTCTTTGCTTCTTCGCGGATTAGGCCGATGAGTGGATGCGAGTATCGACAAGTTCTCCAGATATGAACCTTCGACTCTGTTTCCCAAGCGAGTATCCCTTCCCCTTCTACCTATTTTTTTTTCAGTTTTAGTCTTTATTTCCTCCTGTTGATCTATTGCTATCCGTGTGGCGATGCTTTAGTTCCGTACCCGATATATCCCGTGCAGCCTCTATATTGCCTTGGACACCTCCTATTACCTGTTGTTTGGTAGATAGCTAGCCTTGCGAGTCGTAGTTGCTTGCTCAGGTGCGATCTTGTGTTGTCGAGTACCACAGTTGTTGGAATGCTGGCAGATGTTTATGGTGGAGATGATCATGTCTTTAATTACAACTATTAAATTGCTGTGATAACTAATGAAAGTGGCACCGGTGGGCAATTATATGTTATTTGGTTTTTCATGCCCACTTGTGTCCCGTAGGCCCCGAGTACTTGATACCTGTTCCTTGACTATCGCACTATCCGCATATGGGACCATGAATCCCCTTAGCCAGAGCTTGATTCATTTCTTATCTCTTGGGGCCACATACTAGTTTGGGGCTTTATTACTATCCTGTACTTATGCCATGTTTTACTGCTTTATTTAAGATTGTGCTTGGAGCACCTGTACGGTTTTGGATCATGCCATGTTTTCGCGGTATCGACAAGCCCAGTCACACTTTCGGGTTCCCAGTCGTTTACAGGCATTGTCACAAATCTTGGGTCCGTTCCGGAGCCGGCCAACTTTGTTGCGGGTAGCTTAGTGGGGTGCCCCCCCTGAAATCTTTTATGAATCCTGTGATTGCTTTGTCGTGAAAGCCTCGTTGGGTTTTGATTTGGTTTTTCCGAGGTTGATCGTGTGTGTGTTGCTATTTGTGCACCCCTGCAGGGTAAATCTTTCTGAAAGCCATGTCCGCGGTTATGAACGACTTGGAGCACAGTATCTCGATCATAGACAAGGATAACTAAAGTAGTGCTATAAATTTGACTTAATATGTGAATAGTAATCAGTTTTACTACAATGGAATGGATAATGAAAGTGCCAACAACTGGTGGAACTGTGGTGTATCGTGTCATATTATACCTGCCTAGTAAGTATTGCAACTCCAATGGAATGAAATAAAAGTGCCAACAACTGCTGGGTTTGGGATGTCACATGCTAATTGTATCTGACTAGTAAGTACTGTAACTACAACTGAATGGTGAACTAAAACTGTCCACTACCTATGCTATCAGGATGACTCATTCTATCTATATCTGACTAGTAAGTGCTGCAACTATAATGGAATGAATAAAACTGCCAACTGTGTGAGTTCCTTGGTTTGACTTCCTCGTTTGGTCTCGAGGGGGAAATACCAGGATGGGTATGATTGGTGTTAGTATCAGGTTGGATCCGAATAGGTCTCTCTTATCCATCTCTAATAGCCGACAGTTGTATCGCGTCTCTATAGGTTGTTTAGTGCATGCTTCGCTGCCGCTTCAGTCCACCATACCTATGTAGGCGAGAGCCGCCGAATTCTAGCCTCGCTGTGTACTGGCCTCAGTACTGACGCTCCTCTTTTTCCTTCGCCCTTTGTCAGCACCCCTTTTGTTTTAGGAGGTTTGCGATCGACGTCGTTAGCAGGGTTACCCTTCCGGCTTGGCCTGGGCAGGGTTATGGATGCCATTGGTTATTCTTCAGGGCTCTGAGCCCCATTTGCATCTTATCCGTACTCGGATGTTGTATCGTTTTCAAGGTGAATTGGATCTTTGTATTGTACAGCTGTATTCTTGACTCTTGGAGTCGTTGTTGTATATAAATGTTCTGTGGGTTCCATCGTGGACTAATGTGTAATGGTATTACTTCGTTTTCCACCCGCACGCATGTGCCTGGTGGGCGTCCTTGAGTCGTTTCTATGCGGGTTATGCGGGAAGCATTGAAATCTGCATAGGGCTGATTCGAGGGTGTTACAGCTGTTCTCCTCGACATCCATGAGGGGACCTGCGGGCACCACGCCGGCAGTCTCGCCCTTGTTGCCAAAGCTCTACGAGCTGGATTCTACTGGCCTACGGCCATGCGTGATGCCAAGGACATCGTCCAAAAGTGCAACGCTTGCCAGCGATTCGCGGACAAGCCGCACGCACCTGGCGCAGACCTACGGCCAATTCCATTGGCATGGCCCTTCGCGCAATGGGGACTCGACATGGTTTGCAAACTCCCAAGGTCCTCGCGAGGAGGCTATGTCTACCTCTTGGTCGCAGTCGACAAATTCACCAAGTGGATTGAGGCCATGCCAGTGACCAACCAATCAGGGCACAACGCAGTCAAGTTCTTCGAGTCCACCGTCTACCGCTTTAGAGTACCGCACAACATCATCACCGATAATGGGACGAACTTCACATCCAAGGAGTTCCAAGAATTCTTCGAGAATCTGGGGATCAACGTCAGCTACGCCTCGGTAGCGCATCCACATACCAACGGTCAGGTGGAAAAAGCAAACGGGCTCGTCTGCGGCGGCATCAAGAAGCGACTCCTCCGGCCACTCGAGCAAGCCACGGGTTGCTGGCCAGACGAACTGCAATCAGTACTCTGGAGCCTACGAACAACTCCAAACAGTGCTACGGGCTACACCCCGTTCTTTATGGTGCACCGGGGATGAAGCAGCGCTACCCGCCGATGTACGGTACAAGGCACCGCGCGTGGTCGCTTATAGCGAACAAGAGGCATCCCTCGCACTCGAAGACTCTGTCGACCTCCTTGACGAAAGGGAAATCGCCGCGGAAAGATCAACGATCTACCAGCAGAACCTGCGCAACTACCACAGTAGGAGGCTACGCCCCAGATGCTTCGTCGAAGGTGGTCCTGCGACTGAAGCAACAGGGACATATCAAGCTCGAGTCCCCCTCGGAAGGACCATACGTGATTACAGAAGTAATCCCAGGTGGCGCCTATCGCCTTCAAGATTTAGAGAGAGGAGTCGCATACTCCAACCCTTGGAACGTCGCACAGCTGTGACGCTTCTACCCTTAGTCGTTTTTCTTTTAGATTACAAATAAAGGCAATCAGCCAAAGCTACTTAGCCACATATTGTACTTCGTACTGTCCCTCGAATAAATAAAGCTAAGTGCCCCAAAACTCTGTGTTCTCCTTTATTTTTCCACAACTTACCTACTCGGGGGCTGCGCCACCCTATACACATCTGTTCTACAAACTAAAACGCGATATCCTGAGTAGCTGGCACATCAATCGAAACCCTTGACGCAACATCAACCCAGTTGCAACACACCAGACAGGTTGACAAGGGACTGAGATAAAGCACATGGCCAGGCTAAGGAAAAGGAATCGCATAGTGCAACACACTCACACGCTAACAAGCTCTTTATACATAATCGATAGCCAATTATACACCGTATATACGAACTTTACAACATTGGTACACTTATGTGCAGGATACAAATTAAGCTACTACTACAACAAAAGAATGTTGGTCTGGTCCTCGAAGAAATCAACAATCTCCTCTGCTGGGCGGTCCACTACCTGATAGTGCGGCACCATATTCCAAGCTGAACCTGCTGGTGGCGCAGGTGGCCCAGCTGCAATTGCCGCAACATCTATGTTAGGCCTATGCAGTCGCACCAGCGATAGAGCGGCCTTGGCACCGGCCACCAACTGTTGCCTTACGCACTCGCGAACCGCAACCAAGTCTTAGAACTTGGCAAGAAGGGCCAGCAGGCTTGAGGGAGAAACATCCAGCGGAAACATCGTCCGATAAATGTTCTTCAAGCATGACTGCGACTTCTTCAGAAAGTGCAGCACTCGCGACGCACGATCCTGCAGGGTCGCCAGCGCAATCGCACGATCATGATCCAACCAGAAGTATCCACTCTCCTGAAGTTGCTCTTGGGTCAGATCATGCATGCGAATGGCAATCCTATCCTTCTCATCCTACGGATGGCGCGCGCTGACAACTATTCAAAGCAACAACGGAAGCATAAGGACAGCACATCACTGCGAGTGACTACAAGGAAAAGATGAGAGTAAGCAAACTAACACTTAAATTGGTCGCCAAGCTGCGTCATCTCTCCCAGCAGATACTGCTCTCGGGCGGTGGCTTTCTCCACATTTGACTTCCATACATCCGCGTTACCACGGAGCACAGACAATTCACGCTCCAGCTACTCCACGCGGTCACGCAGTCGCGAAAGCAGCGACAGCTCATCCACCCTGGAGCACGGCGGTGCCAAAGTATCATCAAGGGGCAGCGAGTCCTGAGGTTCCCTCAAAGGATCACTTGCTGTACCCTACCACAAGCCAAGATAGAAGTAAATAAGACGATCAAATCGACACACAGACAAAAGATTCGGGTGAATACAAGATTGGCAAAAGTTTCAGCAGATACACCCGCCAAAAGGCATGTTCTAGGCAAAAGGCATAAACTAATCAACTATTACAAAGCTACTGAGGAGCGATTGGCTTCTTCGACGGCTTCGGGGGCTTCATCGAGTCCGTGGCAGTGTCAGATGCCATTGACTTTCCACCAGCCCCTGATGCCACAACCTTTACTGCCTTCTTGGCTCGCTGCAGCTCCTCAGAATACTTTGCAACTGTGTTAAATCAGCTGCGTCCCATATTTGCCGCAAGCAGTCGCGAAGGGAGCAAAGACTACCTGCTGGCCGTCCGCCCTAACGGGCATCGCCTTCGGAACCACTGCAGGGTCAACCTCGACTCCTTGGGCCTGCACCATGGCAAGTGACATGGACGCGCCAGCCGCACGGAGTGAGTTCTTGAAGCTTGAAGGAACACCCCCGGCGAGAGACTCTACTAGCTCGTCCATGTTCTCGATTAGCTCACCCTTGGGCATCAACTCCTCCTAGAGGCGATTGAGCACGCCCTTGGCATTAGAAAGCATATCCTGAACGATGGCGATGCGGTCCTCGACTGCTGAAAGCGCACCCGCCAAAGCGTCTTCGCGGCGGAGGGCCTGGGGGTCGAAGCTCAAACCGCCAGCATCTGTACATAAACCCACACATGGACACAAACATCAGCGCCAATGGCAAACATTGAACAAGAGAACAATAGTGATATACAAGCAAGGTACCTGAGAGGGCCATGGCAATCGAGAAAAGCTGTTCTTCGAACAACTTCTCCCTGGACGCGATGGAGGCATGTAGATCCTCTTCATGCTTTTGCGCCTCGTCACGGGCCGCGATTGCCTCATCGCGACTCTTCACAGCCGAAGCGAGCGTCTTTTCCATGGCGGCGGCATCGCGAAGAAGAGAATTATGTTCAGCTGCAAAACATCACAAAAGGGATTGACTATCAGTCGACTACAAGACAACGATGTAGAAGAATGAGAAGAAAAGGGCACTTACTTTCCACCACGCGATATCGTGTATCCAACATTGCATGCTGGCGACCCATCGCAAGCACTTGATCTGCCAGATGAGCAGCTTCCTTTACAAGGAGTTGTTGCAACAAAGAAAAACAACAAAGTTAGCAGATGCCATAAGCAGCATCGACTGCAGCACGAGAAGAAGAAAGGCTACACTTACATGATCCTCCAGTGACATTGATGTTGACTGGTGTGCAGTCATCCGGGCAACCATCCAATGCTCCCCATCGTGTGGAGAGCTTAATGAATTGTGCCCGGAGTGGGCCGCCAATGGAGGAGAGGGAGCACACTTAACCTCTTTCTTGGCTCTGGAGGTCGCGACTCCAGATTCTTTAAAAAATTGGACATCGCCAGAAGATGACGAAGCCTGCTGACTGCAAGATAACATCAACATCAAGAAAAGACAACTACAAAGAAGAACCAAAAAAAGGAAGATTCGAAACACTTACCAATCAAAATTATCAAAGTCAAAGGTTGGCTCCCCCGACTCTGACGAGGACTCCTTTGGTAGTCGCATCTTCTTCCGAGAAGAAGGTGCCACGACACTCACAGGAATAGCAGGGATGGGCAATTCCGCACCAGCGCCTGTGCCCTCCGGAGTCGAAGGAGAAGACGCATCGGAATCCTTGCTGCGCGAATGCTTGTGAGTATCCGGACTACCGGACTCGGGGGCTTCCTCCTCCACATCAGATGGGACGGTCGACTCTGACTCGTCCTCTTCCAAGGCTTCATGAGGGATAACCCCCTCAGGAAGAGTGGGCATACAGGGTGATACCGCCCAATCCTGCATACAAACAACAATTTAGCACAAAGATAAGAAATAGCAGAGAAGCAATCGACAAACTAAGCTACTGCGTAGCACAACTATATACCTCAGGGGGAGGGTTAGCAGCATCAAACGGAGGAACAACTGGCTCACTAGGGAGCACATCCTTGACGGTGTACTTAGTGACCAGTCGAACCCTTTTATCCACCTCACTCGCGGACATGCCATCGGCAGACACGCAAGTGACATCGTCAGCGCCAGCCCACTGAAACATGGGGTGGAGTCTGGCCTGTAGGGGCTGGACGCGACGGCGCAACCACGTGCGAATGAGGGCGCAACCTCCCTCCTCTTTGCCTATGCGACTCTCCAGGTCGCAGACGCGCTCGTACATCACATCTGTCTCCATGGACTCGCCAGGCATGACTACATTCTTCCAGGAGCGCCTTCTCTAGCACGGCATCGCGGGATCGAAAGGTGCGAGTCCGAAGTGCTCCCCGTCAGCCTTCTCGTTGCGGACGTAGAACCACTTGTCCCTCCACCCTTGGACGGACGCTGTGAGCTTGATGTCGAAATAGGTGGCTGATGGGTCAACGTGGATTCCGCAGCCGCCTACATCATAGACTAAGGAGCCAGACGCAGATTGGCACTTCAACTTGAAGAGGCGCTTGAAGAGGCCGAAGTGCGGCTTGATTCCGAGCCAGCACTCGCAGAGGGTGATGAAGCAAGAGATGTGGAGGATAGAGTTCGGGGACAGCTGATGGAGCTGAAGCCTGTAAAAACAAAGGAGGCCCCTGAAGAAAGGATGCAGGGGCAACGAGAGGCCACGGATGATGAACGCTAAGAACATCACTCGAAAACCAGCAGGAGGAGAGGGGATTATCTCACCGCCGGGGACGCGCGCGTCGGCAACTGCGGCGGACAGCACTCCGTCTTGGCGAAGAAGACGAAGATCAAAGGACTTGATGACGGAGGGACGCCACGCGCCATTCGTGACGCGGGTGCCCGTGCCCTTCTTCTTCCCGCCGGCGGCGGTGCTGGTGCCCGCAGCGGCGGAGCCGCCTTTCTTCTTTGCCGCAGCAGCGGTAGCCGCGGAAACGGCCGCAGCACCTCCTTTATTCTTCCCCATTGTGCGGCGGCGATGCGACTGAAGGAAGTAGCTGGGAAACGTGTGGAGCTGGTCCAGCACCGCGGAAGAAAAAAGCGCAGAGAAAGCAGAGGAGCAATGGCAATGGCGATGGAGGCAAAGGATGAATGAAAGCTGATGAGAAATTACCATCGCAGTGTCACTACTTAACCCCTGGAAGATACAATCCAACGGCTCCAAAAAAACCTACTAGACGTGTGGCGTTCATCGTGCTTGACACGTGGAGGAGCTAAAATGCGAACCGTCCCCCCACTGCTCCCATTATGCACGGAAATCGAGGAGGCACGGCTAAAATAAAGATTATGCACGCTTAGTCAAATCAGAGTCAGGGAGTAGGACCCACCGCTCGTCACGTCCCGTCAAACTCGCTCACGCGGGCAACTAAGGTCATGAAATCGTCAGCACCGACGTCATCAAAACTACGCAGCAGAAGACTTCGACTACTTTAGTCCTTGCTCGAGTCTTCGACTCCACCAAGCACTCGGGGGATACTCCCATATTGAGCGCTGGTCGCACACCCTATGATTTTTCTTCTTCTTTTGCAGGAACATGGACAATCAAGGCAAACCCAACCACTCGAAACATGGTTCAACTGTGGACGTGGGTTACTCCCATAGGGAGCACTGGAAACAAATTTGACTGAAACAAGCAAACAAAAGACGACAGCAGTCGCAAAAGTTCTTTAGTCCCTGCCTGAGTCTTTGACTCAACCAGGCACTCGGGGGCAACTCCCATAGGGAGCGCTGGTCGCGCACCCTATGATTATTTGTACAAAATACTGTGTGTTGATAACATCCACTCTCGAAGCTTATGGCGACACCGCCTCATAATTTTTCCCTACAATGAGACTGCATCACCTGGGTCACCCAAATCATCTCCGCGATGATAAAATTTGGATGCCGTGCTTACATCGTGAAGGTAAGACCTGAATAAGGCCTGGCAACACATTAGCGCCGCACTACCAGAAATGTATCCGTGCCTACAGGTACGATGAACATGCCTTGACGGACGCGTCGAGTGCTCACACCCATATAACTGGAATTCGACTCCTGTAAGACCTCCGCGGCTTGAGTCGAATTACACCAGCACTTTTCTGGATTCGAGTCCGGGGACTCGAGTTCGAATAGATTGCGTTGGTTTACCATAAGGTAGTTAACTGATACTGATACATCGGTTAAATCAGGCGCGCGCATCAATAATCCCTATGACACAAACAAAGCAGTCGAAAATATACTCATTTATGCACTCGAAAGGCTTCATAAAGTCCCCAGTCAAATCTGTGATTCCACTGGGCACTCGAGGGCTACTGACATGGGTATACCCTACAGGTACTCGAGTTTGGTATATACGGCCTGAATACGGCAGAAGCCCATGGTGCCGCCAAGGTCCAAGAGAGGACTCGAGTAGCCCACGGACTCTCGATTGCTTGAAGAACAAGAAGAAGCTAAAGATAGAAAGTTCAAAGGGGAAAACCCTAACCTGTTACCGACTCGACCTGCTACCCGAGACCGAGCCTATCTATATAAAGGCTAGGAGGGGGTGACGAGAAGGACACACGCAACCCTAGTTTCCACAACCCTTGCCAGATTGCATCTGCGCACCATTGTAATCTTCGATTCCTTCGATAATTCCACGAGCGGACAAGTAGGAGTATGGACTTCTACGAGGCCTGAACCTGGGTAAATCTTCGAGTCCCCTGTGTGCTTGTTTTCTAGCCGATCGATGTCTCCAGTGCTCCCTCCTTCTCCAAAACCCAAGTCCATAATAATGGGCATTGATGAGTTAAACCCTCGTCATCCTCTTTCATACATTGGTTTGCAAATAGTTTGGTTTGGATTGGAAAAGAGTAGGAAAGTTCATACTTATGTGGTAAAAAGAGCTCGTTTTTGACTGTGGACTATGCTTTGTCATGCCATGCTCGATATTATTTTGGCTTTATGCTTAGTATTCTTTGCTGTAGCATGACTTGTTATAAACAATTGAGATTGCTTATGTGCCTTGTATGAATCATGCGTTGTTTTAGCATATTAAAGCATAGTATAGTGGTATTCTCCTTTGATGCTTTATTTGGGTTCACTTGGCGCATGCTCACACTATGTTATGACTATCTCAAGTCACCATAGCCTTTATGATCCTTTAGTTTTCAACTTGTAGTATCACTTTATGCTTTGATCAATGATGTTTTGTCGCTCTGCATGATTATGGCCATTATTGCTCTCTTAGTTTGTCGCTCCCAGTCTTTTGCTAGCCTCCACAACCAAGTATGAGTTCCATTCATGCATCCAACTCCCTAAACCAAGTTATTCCAAAGAGTCCACCATACCTACCTACTAGCTTATGCTATTCCAAGTATATTCATGCTTTTGTTTACCTTCCAAATTAAACTTGTTATGAGAAAACTAGTGATTAAAGCTCTCACGAACTTGATGGCACACTTTACTTTTCTTCCTCTTAATAAACTTGAACCATTGTGTCGTCTATGTTGTATATGCTTGCACTTATTTGTTGGGGATTAGCAGAACCATGCTGTCAAGGGGAACGCTTTCAACATTGCACTTGGTACTTATACCTAGTTGATATCATGCTCTTTTGTCTATGGATGTCGTCGGTGTGAAATGAAAGGGGAGCTTGTAAGTCCATGTAGTTATGTATATGTCTTAGAGAAACGCCTAGGCCGCTGGTCTAATCCATGCTGACATGGTGGAAACCTGCAGCGTAACCATAATGAGCTGTCTATGAAGCATTCTTCTTATAAAAAGAGTCCTATATTGAGAAAAAAGAGAAAAAGAAAAAAAGAGATTATGAAAAGAGGAAAGAGAGAAAAAAGCACCATATTACCATGGTAAATAAGAAGATTGTTGAGATGCTCGTTGTCTGCTTGCCTTATCATTTTGATATGGGGATTCTTCCGTATCATCGGGCAAGGGGTACCCCCTTGGCGGTTCTTTATGATACACATGTACTTACGATGACAAGAACTTACCGGTGACTAAAACTTGAGTAACATGAGGAGCGGTCCTCGTATACAAGGGACATGAGATTCCTAACTTATACTTCGTCAAGCATGTACACCATAGTTTGTTCACTTTAACCTTAATAACTTCAAGATGCTTATGATAGGGGCAATGAGAGCTGAAAGCTATAAGTACCATAATTTTTGGAAGCTCTTTATGAGACTTGAATCCCTACTTCCTTTTATGAAGGCCTTTCTTCCACCATTATATTGAGTCTCCACCTTCTACCTTTATGCACCTACTTGGAAAGCATAGTGGCCATTCTTAGTTCTATGTGCATTGTCCCAAGACTAGTTGATTGATGTATAACTTGATATTACTTGTTTTAAACTATTTGTATCTAGTCACTCTTATAAACTTTGAAGGTGTCCTATGCATTTATATTTGCTACTCTATGAGGGACAAGCTGAATACTATTATGCTATGTTTTCTTTATGTGAAACAAACAAACGTCTTGCAAAGCATTGTTATTCATGAATCTTTTGTTTGTGCCTTTTCATGTTGCATCATAGTTTCTTTGTCTTATTGCTAGAACTTTGTCTTTCATGTTATGATTGAAGTACTATGATCCTAACTCTGATGTTTTACAAATACTTTGATCAAGTCTTTGATGGTGCATGTCACCTCAAAAATTATCCTTTCTTTTTATCACTTACCTACTCGAGGACGAGCAGGAGTTAAGCTTGGGGATGTTGATACATTGCAAATGTATCTATAATTTTTGATGTTCCATGCTTCGTTTTATCCACTTTATTTTGTTTTGTCCACACTTTGGAGTACTTTTCATATGATTTCTTGGACTAACCTATTAACAAGAGCCACAGTGCCAGCTGCCTGTTTTCTGCTATTTTTGGTTCCAGGAAAGTCAGAAAATGAATATTCCCGGAATTGGACGGGACAAAAGCCAAAGTGCCTATTTTTCCGGAAGTCATCAGATGCCAGAATACGAGACGGAGAGGAGCCAGGGGGCCACCACACCACCTGGCCGCGCGGGCCAGGCTTGGCCACACCAGGGGGTGGTGTGGCTAGCCCAGGCAACCCCTTGGGGGTCTCCTTCCGCCTATAAGATGCCCTCGGGACGAAAATCCTAAGTACCCGATCAAAAATCCACGAAAGAGTCTGAAGTTGCCGTCATCTCCATCCCTAGATCGGGAGCGATCTAAGGCTCTTCCCGGCACCCTACCAGAGAGGGGAATTTACCCTGGAGGCCTTCTTCATCACCATGTAAGCCTTCGGTGTGATGCGTGAGTAGTTCATCCTTGGACTACGGATCCATGTAGTAGCTAGATAGCTGGTTCTCCTCCTTTGTGCTTTCATGTTTAGATCGTGTGAGCTCCGTTCATGATCAAGATCATCTATTTGTAATTCTACATGTTGTGTTTGCGGGGATCCGATGGATATTGAGATGCTATTTCAGATTGATTATTGATTCTATCATGTCTTTGTTATTTGTGATCTTGCATGCTTTCCGTTGTTAGTAGCTATCTTGGCCAAGTAGATGCTAGCAACTCCAAGAGTTAGTATTTATGCTCGATAGTGGGTTCATGCCTCTGGTAATCTGGGGAAGTGACAGAAATCTCTAAGGTACTAGATGTGCTTTTGCTACTAGGGAGAAAACAACAATCTTTTTTTCATAGAATAATCGTATTGTTTACTTTACACGCAATTCATAAAGTAATAATCTGTTGCTTGCAACTTAATACTGGAGGGGGTTCGGATGATAACCTAAAGGTGGATTATTAGTCATAGATGTAGTTGGATGGCGGTCTATGTATAATGTTGTAATGCCCAATCAAGTCTCAAAGGAGTCAAGATGATTAGTATATGCTTGTATGCTTTCTCGATGTTTGTCAATTGCCCCACTGTAATTCGTTCACCCAGCATGTTATCTATCTTAAGGAGAGCCACCTCTAGTGAACTATGGATCCCTGTCCTTTTCTTTACATACAATCTATAAACTGTTTACTGCTTTGTGTTTACTTTCTGCAAACTTTTACTTCCTTCCATTCGATACATTTAATCCTTTGTTTTTAGCAAAACACGGTGAGATTAACAACCTCATCGCAAGTTGGGGACAAAGTTCTGTGGTTGTGTTGTGCAGGTCTCCACGTTGCTACTAGCACCGGTAGTGCACTTTGCCAAGGCTCAGCTAGTAACACCTTTGGGGTGTTTCCTCGCTCCTACTGGTTCGATTAAACCTTGGTTTCATAACTGAGGGAAACTTGCTGCTGTGCTCATCATACCTTCCTCTTGGGGTTCCCAACGAGCTCTACATCAACACTGAGCCATCACTTCACATCCGCAATGCAAGGGCAAAGGGTGACGAATTGATTGTTTATCTTATTCTTCACCTGGTTGGATTTATATATGTTCTTTGGTTTATGGATGATACCATCATTTTCATGGAACGTGGTTTGGAGAAGAGAGCAGGAACAAACAAAGTGTAAAAAATCTTGGAATACTCTTTAGCTGGGCTATATGCCTCTTATTCAAAAAATACCATTCATATTTTTTACTTTTGTTTGGCAGAAATGTGTTTTTTGGTGGATGAAGGGTTCAACTGCATGTTAGCTTTCGACGTACATTTGGTTGACGAGTATCAAATTATAGTAGGTACGTCTTTCAATGGAACCTTCATCCATATGTATTTTTCACTATTAAATATATGTATGCCTACATGGTGAATGACAATCATCATCACCCTAGCCCTACCATCAAGATTTTTGGTTGGTATCTTTGTAGAGCAATGGTGGTTCTGACAAAAGTCAACTTGAAAAAGTTCAATTGTAATGACAGTTTGTGATGTGGAGGACCGCGACAGAGTTCAGGAAAAGACCCCTCATGAGGTGCCTACACTCTAACTTCCTAGTGCGATCACCTTGCCAGCATAACGCCACAACCTAATGTCCTCGCTAATCATGTCAAAAATCTCCACCGCTAGATGTTGGATGTTGCAAACACCCTAGAGTTACATGTCTTATGTGATTCCTGATCACTCAATTAAGTTCAAGGAGATACTAGAATTATGTGTCCCGGGCATTGCCGTGGTTCATGATACTATAAGAGAACACAAACTAGATTTCTTTGCGATTTTGAAGACTGGTAGAGATAATTTCTCGACGTCTTTTCTTCAGAACTTATCAGGCGACCAAGACTTTATTTGATATTGTATACCACCACAAGCAAGATCGGGTGGTATCTTAGTTGGTATAAATGCTCAAACTTTACAGTCAAAGGGGTTAATCCTAGGAAGAGATGTGTTAAGTTTCACCTCTCTTCAAAGTTTGATAAATTTGAATGGTTCCTGGTGGCGGTGTACAGGGCTGCTCAGGTTGCCCAAAAAGGTGAATTTTTATCTGAATTAGTTCGCATTTGCCAAGATGATCCTCTACCCATATTAGTTGGGGGAGACTTTAATATCATCCGCCAACAAGAAGAAAAGAATAATGACAATTTTAGTGCTAGGTGGCCTTTTATTTTCAATTCCATTATTGAAAGTCTTGATCTGAAGGAAATTTCGCTGTCTAGAAGACAGTTTGTGGGGGCAAATAGAAAAACAAATTCAACCTATGAGAAGTTAGACAGAGTGCTTTCAAGCATCTCGTGGGAGCAAAAATATCTGCTTGTCACTGTCCGGGCTCTCACTCGGGCGGGCTCTGATCATACACCTTTGTTACTTGATTCGGGTGAACAAGCACATCTTGATAATCAGTCACAATTTTCTTTTGAACTATCCTAGTTAAGACAAGAAGGCTTTTTCCAGATGGTTGCTTGAGAATGGGTAGCGGTTAACAAAGGGGATAATCTGATGGAAGTGTGGAAGAATAAAATCCGTCACCTTCGGAATTTTCTAAGAGGATGGGGTCGTAACAAAATAGTGATTATAAAAAATAAAAATAAAGGTTATTGAATATTGTGACCTCCTGGATGTGAAGGCCGAATCCATCCCCCTTTCTCAGGATGAAAGGGAAACACTGACAGATGCAAATGACAAATTATGCAGTCTTAGAAGAGATGAAGAAACCAAATGGGCACAAAGGGTGAAAGTGAAACATATACAGGAAGGTGGTAATAATACGAAGTATTTTCATATGATAGCAAATGGAAAATATAGACGTAAAAAAATCTTCCAGCTAGAACAAGATAAGGCCACTATAATTGGGCAAGAAAATCTTAAAAATTATATTAGTGATTTCTATAAGAAATTGTTTGGAGTAGAGTCCCAAAATAATTTCTTTTTGATTGAAACCCAAATTACCAATATACCTCAAATTTCATATGAAGAAAATGCAATCCTCACTGCCAACTTCAGAAGAGAAAGAGGTATGCGATGCAATTATGCAAATGGAGAAGAATAAAGCAATATGACCAGATAGGTTCCCGATTGAATTCTACTAGAATTTTTGGGAGGTTCTTAAAGGAGACCTCATGAAAATGTTCTATTGTTTCCACGCAGGGGAACAACAGTTGTTCCATTTGAATTTTGGGACTATAATTTTACTATCTAAGAAAGAGAACACTGTCCAAATACAACAATTTCGGCCTATATGCCTGCTAAATGTTAGTTTCAAATTTTGTACTAAAGTTGGCACGGATAGAGTGACAGAGGTTGCTCATAAAGTTATTGAACCTACACAGACAAACTTAATGCCTTTATGCCTGGCAGGCATATTTTTGAAGGGGTTCTAATCTTACATAAAACAATTCATGAGTTACATAGTAAAAAATTGGATGGAGTTTTTTTGAAGCTAGACTTTGAAAAATCTTATGACAAGGTGAAATGGCCATTTCTGCAACAAGTGTTGCGTATGAAAGGCTTTGATCCTAAATGGTGTAAATGGATTCATGACTTTCTCAGTCATGGAAGTGTAGGTATTAAAGTAAATGATGACATAGGTCATTATTTTCAAATAATGAAAGGGTTGGGCCAAGGAGACCCGCTTTCACCAGTCCTCTTCAATCTAGTTTTAGACATGCTAGCAATCTTAATTACGAGGGAAAAAGAGGATGGGCAAGTCAATGGCCTTATACCTCATTTAGTTGAGGGAGGGGTGTCAATTCTTCAATATGCATACGAGACAATCATTTTTTTGGAACATGATATACAAAAGGCACTAAATATGAAATTAATCATGTGCATTTTTGAACAACTATCCGGCCTTAAAATTAACTTCCATAAGAGCGAAGTCTTTTGTTTCGGTCAGGAAAAACTGGAGGAGATCGAATATAGAAATTTGTTCTGTTGCGAAATAGGCTCTCTCTCTTTTAGGTATTTAGGAATACCGATGGAAATTGAGAAATGGAGAATGGAAACCAGTCGAGGACAGATTTGAAAGGAAATTATCTAGTTGGATAGGCAAGTTACTATCCGATAGATTAATGTTAATAAATTCAGTCTTAACTAGTCTTCCTATGTTCGCGCTATCTTTTTTTGAGATACCTATAGGGGTAAGGAAAAGACTAGATTACTTTAGATCACAATTATTTTGGCCAAGTCGGCCATAAAAAGAAATATAGGTTTACGAGATGGAACATTGTATGTAGACCTAAGGATCAGGGAGGGCTAGGCGTTGAGGTGTTAGAAATAAAAAATAAATGCCTACTAAGTAGATGACTATTTAAGATTTTATCAAAGGGGGTGTGGCAAGAGTTAGTGCAAAATAAATATCTGCACTCCAAACCTTTATCACAAGTTATGGGGAAGCCAATAGACTCTATTTTGGAAAGGAATTATTAAAATAGAATAAGACATTTTTGAGCATGGCTCTTTTAAAATTGTCAATGGTCTAGACACCCGTTTTTAGGAAGATACTTGGTTGGGGATAAACCCCTTGCACAACAGTATCCCACACTGTTTCACATTGTACAAAAGAAACAAGTTTCCGTGTTTGATGTATTATCTCAAGCACCAATAAATATACAATTTAGAAGAGGCTTAACAGGAGACAGATGGAATAGATGGATTCATTTGATCAGGCGCCTAATGGAGGTTCATCTTACGGATGGATCAGACAATTTTCGTTTGGAGTTTAAAGAAATCTGGTGTATTCTCAGTTAAATCTTATTATTTGGATTTATTAAATGACCACACTAAATTTCTTCGCAAGTATATATGGAAGATGAAAGTACCACTTAAAATTAAGATTTTTGATAATTTGATTAAACGGAATTGGATGGACAACAAGAAATGTTGTTTTTGTGATAAAGATGAAAAAATACAACAACTGTTTATTGAGTGCCCTCTGACAAAAAATGTGTGAAAAATTGGGCATATGGCTTTCAATATTATACCCGTCAAATATCTCTAATCTATTTGGTAATTGGTTAAGAGGAGTGGTAGAAAAAGATAAAGTACAAATTCGAGTAGGAGTTTGTGCTTTACTGTGGGCCATATGGAATGTAGTAATGACTATATATTTAACAATGTGAAATCTACTTCTTTCATGCAAGTTATTCCCTTGGCAACATACTGGTCCGTATGTGGTCCTATCTACAACCAATGGAAAAACGACACGCTCTGAATACTGGGTGCAGCCGGTTGGAAACGGTTGCACATGACTTATTCAGCCGGTGCAACTGGCATGTTGATTTAACTTTAGCATGCTCTAGATACTGGGTGCAGCCAATTGGAAACGGTTGCACATGACTTATTCAGCCGGTGCAACTGGCGTTTTGATTTAAGGTTAACATGCCGATGGAGAGGCAATTCATGTTATCTTGTGTTTTTGCTTGGTTAATTCATGTCGCAACTTTGTGTGACCCGTGATGTAATAAGTGACTTAAAATAATGTTGAATTAGGGATATTATAACTGGAACAAAATGGAGTCTTCTCACGTCCTGAGCCTTTTTAACCATTCGATCGTCCTCCCTCGCCAATTTCTGGCCATTAGATGAACCCTCCATCCCGTAGTGGACCGGATATCCCTTGGGCAGCTATTAGGGATATTATAACTGGAACAAAATGGAGTCTTATCACGGCCTGAGCCGATCGTCCCCTCTCACCAATTTCTGGCCATTAGATGAACCCTCCACCCCGTAGTGGACCGGATATCCCTTGGACAGCTATTCTAGACATCAAATCGGTATATTAACTGGGACAAAATGGAGCCTTCTCATGACCTGAGCCTTTTTAACTATTCAATCGTCATCCCTCGCCAATTTCTGGCCGTTAGATGAACCCTCCACCCCGTAGTGGACTGGATATCCCTTGGACAACTATTCTAGACATCAAATCGGTATATTGTGGTTAACTAGGCCCAAAGACCCTTCCTTGACCACTAAAGCCTGCCCTCAATCCACCACTGGCTCATCTACTAACCTCATTTATCTAAAAAAAAACTAACCTCTTACCTGAATCGATGAAAAATAACTTTCGCTAGGAGAGATTTGGGGCGAAAGAAGCGGCGGCAACTACGGAGGAGGGAGATCTAGGAGGTGTGGTCTTTGGTATCTGATGCAGGAGAGCCTCCGCTTCCTCAATTAACATGGTTTCTTTGAAGCCAGATTAAATTTTTAGTTGCTACAAACCAGTAACTGCCCCTATCGTGCGCAAATCACCGGTGGCGAGTAACCTCGCCTATATATTCTGGCTGTGAGGGAGAACCAGAGAAGACGATGCTTGAGAGATGATAAATGGTGGTGTCTCCATGCCCTCCGGCCGCCATGCAGCTACGTGGCTATGGCGGTATAGCCGCATCATCCTCCGCTTGCCTTCATCTAGGTTTACAGAACTGGAGCTGCGGTGGCAAATCAGAGCACGAAGAGCCTTGTTATTCTGGTCACCTGAGGAGAAGGAGGGGCAACGGCGCGGCGCCCAAGGCCCCTTCTCAGGGCTTGTATGATTCATAGGATAGGAAAAATATAGGAATAGGAAAAACATAGGATTGAGATGTCATGCCAACTTGAATCCTATAAGAAGAAGAATTGTGTTTGATGTAGCAAATAAATTTTTCCATGAGATCTGATCTATGTTTTTTTTTCATATAGGAATTGCACTACAAGATTCCTATAGGAATTATTGCTATAGGATGTGTTCCTATGAATCCAACAATTATATAGGAAAAATTCCCAGAGGATTCAATTCCTACACAATTCCTATGCAATTCCTATCAATCAAACAAGTCCTCAGGATTGATAGAACTCTACTCCCAAATAGAGAGGTAGGTGATGGATCGATTCAGCTTTCCTCCCACATCGAAATATTGGATAATTCAGTGGTTCCCACCTGTTCACCATATGCTTTCACTCAATCTAACACCTTGCCGGGGTAGATGATTACATAGGCCGAGAAAAGGTTGGACCGAAATCAAGATGAGTCGAGGCGCAAGTTCCTAGAGCCGTCTTCTGTTGTTGAGTTAACTGGTTAGATTTTTGTTCGAGCTGCTGCAGGTCACATACATATTCTTCCTCGAGCCATTTGTCATACAATTGGGTCGATAAACAACGCCTAATGAAAAAATTACTTTATCTAGCATATGCTCTGTTCAACTAATGGATCAATGGGATTGTTAGCTTGAAGGTATAGACATTTGATTTGCAGATGTTTTTCCATGTTTAAAGAATTCAGTGATACGATTATGACAATCTTATAATGTACTGTACAGCTCACGATGTAATTCCAAACTGCTTCACCATAATTTGAACAACTTTCTGAGCAAATTCCATATGTTCCAATAGCGTGCTCCAGGCTTGTTTCAGCAATATCTACGATAAGAAGCAATATCCTATACCCACCACGTAAATGCAAAACATGAGGTCACCAGCTGAGGAACTCGAACGATGGATGCTTAATGTATCGGTCGGATGGACACTAGCCAAACATCTCCATCATGATGCAGTTAACCAAATATATACCTCACGTTACACTCCGGCGACAATGTATTTACCTGAAACGATGCCAGCCACATAGAATCATTAGGGCCTCTCCTTTTACTCTGAATAAGACGAGGGTTCAAACTAACCAGAAAATACGAATGGAGTTTTACTTCACTTGTCTAGCCTGCACATTTTAGAATATGTTAAAATCTTAATATATTTTCTTCGACTCCTAACAAAATATTGCCCTCGTGGACGGGCGCGACAACGCGCGCCTACATGATCTAGTAAAGTAATAAAAAGCTGCGTGTATAGATTGATACAGAGGCTGGGAATTACCCCATTCTGAAAAAATGTGTCCCGGGCAAGAACTTGAGTGGGTCTCTGAGTCACGGCAAGAACTTGAGTGGGTCTCTGAGTCGCAAGTCATTTAGATCGTCCTCGACACGACAAAATGTCTCATACAACTATGTTCTGTCATCGCGAACGGCATCCCACTAGGTCACGAACTCCTCCACGACTTGGAAGAAAACATGGCAGGAGTCCATTGGGTCTTGGAATCCGTGCTCGAACCTCTCGGCCCGGGGACTATTCTCCGTGTGGTTTGTACATCATCACCAAGGAGAGCGTCCAGCCACCTCGGCGCATAGGTGTGCACCGCTAAGGGCATATTTACTGGGTCGACCTAACCCGTCCGAGCACGTCGAACGCGTCCGCGCGGACGTGTGGGGCGTGCGCGGCCATCCAGCGGTATGATCCATCCGGATTGGTGCGTCCGGCTCGACCATCGGTGTACCTAATTTGCGTAGCCGATGCGTTGGGCCGGACAGCGCAACCACTGAAGGGGTGTCCGCCTGTCGGCCACTCAGGGCCCGTACATAAGTGAAATATGAATAATTAAACTGGCTTTTCATTAGATTAAGTCCTGCCAATTACAAAAAGGTCCGTTTGAACAAACTAAAAATAAAAACTACTACTACTGCTGACGAAGAAGGCCGTCCCTACGCCTACTGGCCACCATTGCCGCGGCAACCGCTGCTGCCGGCATCGTCGATCGCCGCTATAGCCGACCAGGTGGCCTTCTGCTGGAGGCGATCGTGGTAACGCTCGCTCGCTCATCTACGAGTCTCCTTCTTGTCGGCCGCCTTCGCGCGATCCGCCGCCGCCCAGTTGGCCAGGGTCTTCTCCATCTTGGCCGTCCAGTGGTCCCTCGCCTCCTGGTCCTCCACCTCCGACTACGCCGTCGTGGCCACCCTCGCTGCCAAGGGGGCCACCATCACCGGAGCTCCGTTGGGGCCGAGGCCGAGGGCCTACGCGATCTGCAGGGGGACGGCGATCGCCTCCTCTCCCGCCCCCTCCTCCACCACCACTTGATCCACCTCCTCCCCTTCCTCGTCGTCGTCCTCCACCTCGATCTCGTCCCCATCGACGAGAGCACACGCGCTCGCCACCTCGGCGGCCGTAGCCACTCGCAGCTACTTCGCCGCTTCCACCGCACTGCGCGTGGCGGCGGCCTAGCGAAGTTCACGGACGGCCACCTTGGCGGCCTCCTTGGCCACCTTCTCCAGCGTGGCCATGGCCTCCTCATGGCGGATCTCGCGGAGGGATCCTGCTGCGGCCTCCTTGGCTACCGCCTCCTTGGCGGTGATGTGGTGAACCTCATGCATCGCCCATTGGGCCACCACCTGTGCGGCCGCCTCCACCACCTGCTCCAGCGCAGCCTCTGCCACACGGCGTTCCTCCTCGAAGGCCACCACCTCTGCCTCGGCCATGCGCTGGGACATGAACGTGGCCTGGACGTCAACATTGTCGATGTCGGCGTCTTGGAAGCGGGTGCGGCACAACTACCTAATCTTGCTCTAGTTGGCGATCTTGCGGCGATGCATGGCTGCTGTATGAGCTTTTTTTGGCAGTGGTTGCTCTCGCTGGGCTTGTTGTCTCAGCCGCACCGCGTGGCCGTCTTTTATAGACGACGACAAAGGCGGGAAACGACCGGGGAGGCACACGCGGGAGGGAAGGCGTGCACGCGAAATAAAAAGCTACAATAGCGAGAAACGCCGTCCGCGCGGGAAGCCGTCGGCACTGATAGCCGACGTCGTGTCACCATTAACGTCTCATCGCCGGGGTGTCAAGCGGTGACAGCGGGGGGAGACGGACAGATAGGTCGGGCCACTGGGCGCGGTCGGCTGGACAGGCCGGACCGCGACCCCAAAACGACCGCAGGCCAACCCAAACGAACAGAAACGGACCGAATCGGTCGCCCGTTTGGGTCGGCCCCGTGGAGATGCCCTAAGGCATACGATGCCCCCCCCCCACCCACACAATCAAGCACAATCCTAACCTATTTGGAGTCATAACAGGATATCGTCCCTTAGTCATATATCGGCGCCGATTCACACACTTCATCAATAAAATTGGGTGGAGTATGACGACACCATACATCTGGTCGAGTTTCTAGAGAAGTTCATCCAAGCCATAAGAAACATGGGGCGACACCTTCTCCATAGCCGACACCCTCCCCACATGTTTGACAAGTGAAATATTCTCATGGATAAGAAACCAATTTAGAGCCTCTATATATTCTTGGGGCCGAATATAATGCCCGAAAAATATTGCAAAATAAAAATTTCTTGCTATTTTCTTTTTCGCATCGTCATGATATCAATAAAAATCGCATGTATATTTTTCCTCTAAAATATTTTTACCAAAAAATTATTTTATTTTCTGATTATTTCCCTTCTTTCTTTCAAATTAAAAACCCCTAAAATTTTGGTATATTTTGTTTATCTAAAATTATTTGTAAAAGGATTTATGAAATAAATAAAAATAAAATATTTTTCCGAGGGAGGCAGCTACCGGCCAGGCCAAGGCCTAGCTCGCAGCCACCCACCACCCCAGTGACCTAATCCTACCCTAACCCTAGCTACCTACCACAACGTACACCCGTACACATACGCGATGCTGCGCACAAAACACATGGACGCAAAAGACACGCATCACGTACGCTGCCGCAACACCACCCCGAGCTAGACCCGCACACCACACTCTTCACGCATGCCACTCCTTGTACACACACCACACACAGGACGCACACACGCACACACGCACACACCCAAACCCGTGTCGCCACCTACCACTCATGCACCTCCTTCCTTTGGCAGAGCCGCTGCCGCCGCCTCTTTCCTAGGCCGCGCCACGCAGCCCCTTGTTCTCCGTTGTCCTTGTTGCTCCGGCAGCAGCCACCAGGACCGCCGCCAGGACCGCCAAGTCCCCGTCTCCTGGAGCGCGACCGCTGCCGCCATGCCCTGAGGCCCCGCCGCCATCCTCTCTACCATGCCGCTGCCCCGGGTTGACCCTGCCATCAGTGGCCCCTCTCTCTACCACCAAGGTCGCCACCACCTCTCCATGGCCGACTCCCGCCCCGTCTCCTCCCCTCACGGCTACGTCGCTGGCCACACGTCCTCTGCAGATCGTCGATGCTGGCCACACATCTCTGCTCCGACCGTGCGGCCAGGACCTCGTTGCCCCCCCGCCATCGATCTCGCCCTCCGCCTCGACCATGCCCCCTTTGCGGTTGACCTCCATGCTTGTCCTTCCCCACAGCAGGTTCTGCTACCCCACGCACGGGGGGGGGGGGGGGGATTGTTTGTTTGCGGTACCAAACTTCCCGAGCGAGTGCATCCCGGTACTCGAGTTGTCATCAATCGTGCGGAGGGGCCGTAGTAGAATCACCAATTGTCCAGAAGGGCCAAATGGGGGTGAATACAAATCTGGCGGCCAAACGGTCGATTGAACCAGAAAAAACGGTTGAACTTAAATACCGCCGTTAGGTCAACTCTTCTTGGCCCGCCCTGTCAGTATTCCCCGTTATCTTTTGCGGTCGTGGACTAGCTTACCCCTGCGTGGATGAGATCACTGAGTGGACCAGATCTATTTCTTTGCTCTGCTCTCGTCTTCTCCCCTGCTCCCCTCCCCATAACCTTTGCTCAGCTCCGGCTGCTCGTCTCAGATCGGAGCTCACACTTGCTCTAATTTGCGTCCCTGCCATGTCCGGTCAACCTCCCATGCCTCTCATCGAAGCTCGCAGCCGTCGCCATCGCATCGTCTGCCGTGTCGGAGCTTCCCGTCCTCGGACTAATATCTCGTCCCTGGCTAGTCCTGTCGGGCGATCCTGGCCGGCGACCGGGCTCGGGTATTTGTGTGCTGCCGCGCACCCCATGCATGGTAGCGCTGGCACATCAGTTTGACGACCACGCTCTCATGGCCGCCATGCTGGGCGTCTGTCCCGCCGTGTCGCCGGTAGAGTTGCTGTCGGCTTTCAGGTCTCGTTTTGGGATTAGACGAAATGAGGTAAAGATTGAGGTATGCGCGCCGCCATTCAATTTTTTCGTCCGGTTCGAGCACAGCTCAGACACCGAGCACATTCTACATTCTTCCCGTTCTTTTGACTGTTGCGGGGAGAAAATGAGCTTCATGCGTTGGCATCGCACCTGTGGGTGGGACGATCGCTTGGGGCGGCTTCGTTTCTTCTCCAAACTCGGCTATGACGGCCTCCCATTGGATGCTTGGGAGGCGGAGGCACTCAAGCAGGTCGTCAGTAGCCTTGGCGGCGAGCTGGTGGAAATCGTGACACCGAGCGACAGATGGGTCATCGAGGTAAAGGCGTGGCTGAAAGATCCTGACGCCGTTCCTAAGATGTAGGAGGTGCAGATTCCAAGCAGGGCAGGGCGACAGCTTTGTTGGAAGCACCCGGTCATCATCCACCTGGAGGAGGTTCTGGAATCGGTACATGGCATTCAGGGCCCCGAAGAGGCTGCTAGAAAGCATCCTCGTCGCCTGTAGTGTCGGCCTGGAAGGATCGATGGCACAGGACCACCACCGTTTCGCGACGGCGCACATAGTTTCGGTGGGGGAATTGGGCTTGGACAAGCTGGTGGTTCTGATTTCCCTCGAGTGAAGACAGAGCTCTAGTGAATTGCCGTGGTATGTGTGGCTAATGAATTTGTAGTATGGAGAGCGTAGCAAGAAGTTAGCATCGACTAAAAATGTGTAATAGTTTGAATCGATGTAGTACATATGGGTAATGAATTTGAAGTAGTATGTGTGTGTAATAGTTTGAATCGATATAGTATGTGTGGGTAATGAATTTGATGTAGTGTGTGTGTGTAATAGTTTGAATCGATATAGTTGAACACCGTGCTTTATAATTTCTGTGAATAACCAAGGACAACCTCATGAAAAGAGGGTGGTCTAGCAATGAGCAATGTCAATTCTATGGATGCCAGGAAAATGTAGTCCATCTCCTCTTCAAGTACAAGGTGGCTATATTTGTAACACGTTAAACTGCAGGACCATTTTGCAGACAACACAAGACAAAGGAAAAATGGTTTACAGCATAGACAACAGACGCAAAATCTGTAGTCTGGGATAAAAAAATGCTAGTTAACTAGATTTAACCACGACTAGTAATTGAAGAAAAATGATACTTGATAGTATTTGCTGACAATAGTAGTACTTCCATAGAAAAGGGTCTTATATCTGCACAAAATTGGGCTAAACTTCCTACTAGTTTATAGAATAATTCGTCAGCATTTCATCTACAAAAGCCATTCTTTAGTATGAACTTAACTATTCTACACTAAAGAAACTACATATCTCCACCGGAAAAGTTGGCTGGCCAATTGCCTTGAGAGGACATAAGTTCTTTGATCATTTAACCCAAATTGATCTATTGCCTTCCCGCCAAACTACAAGAAATCTGCATCATTCATGCACGACCGATTTGCGTGCGCCAGTCCCGGTTCAATTGTACCATCCGCGCCGCTGCAACAATTTCTTTGAAACTGAAATTCATCTTCTTCTTCTTGGGATCATAGGTCCGTGTGAACTGGAACCTAAATTCCGACGCTGAGCTGATGCCCGTCGCCAGCTCCGGCTATCGAACAATCCAGCATGCTGAGTGTAGACGCTTGGTCGCCGCCACGGTACGGCCTCCGCCGGTGCGTTGGATGGAGCGTCTTTGCTGCAGACGGCGTGTTTCCAGCCTCCCCCATTGCGGTAAGGTAGCCCACACCAAAGCGTGGACACAAGAGTTCCTAGACCTTGGCGCTGCCCTGTTCGAGGGTGTGTATCCTTAGCGCATGCTCTCGTGAACGATTTGATACGTACCTTGTTCCCACTGCCTAGAGCATGCCGTAATGCCACCGCGCGATTTCTCCACATCGCTCTCTTGGCCCTACTTGTCGCATCCGGCGCCGCCACCGCCGCGGCCGCGGCCGATTCGGCACATTTGGGGAAATCATCCGCCTGGCAGGGCAATGGTAGTCCGGCCTTGAAGTAGAGCTTCATGGCCTGCCTTAGAGGGGCTAAACACCCCAGTTTCGGCGGCTGTCGCGGCGGCGGCGGTGGCTGCTTAGGCGGGGCCGTGTTACCCTATGTGGTGCGGCCCGAAAGAGCTGCATAAGGTGAACTGTGGTTTGTCGGAGAAGGGGAGTGAAAGACTGACAGTAGGTTTGGACTACGGGCACGTGTGAAAATAACCATCACCCATTTCCTTAGAGAGTAATAATTCGACACTCGTTGCATTAACCGCTCAATCTTTATTTCCCTTCTCAGCATAAGAGTGCGAACGTATTAAAAAGATCGGTCGTGGCTATCCACCTCACCGGGCAATGTACCAGGACAGGTAGGAGACCGGGTTTCATTTTAAAAATGTTGACGACTGTGCCCTTATGTTTATACGATATTATTTCTATGCCACTGTGTACCGTTGATTGTAGGAACACCATCAGAAACGGGGGATGACGACGTGGTGTGTTTTCTTTTTTTAAAGGGCATCAGAAATAGGGGATGACGACGTGGCATGTTTTCTGACTGGCAGGCCCGCCTCCTCCACCTTCGACGGCGCGCATCCCAGGTTCAAGGGCTGGTGCCGCCCACCAACACATTATTGTGCAATTTTATATGTGGAACCCGAATTCCGGCACTGAACTGATGCCCACCACCGGCTCCGGCTGACAAACACAGAGAATTCTGAAAGAAGCTAATAAAAATAAATACTTTAAATTCTTAAAGTACTAAAATTAAATACATTACAATTTTGTCTGAAAGGTAATACGCATACTGTTGATCGAAATAATATAAATACAGTACAAATTCCTACTTCAAAAAATACAGTGTATATAACCTAGGATTCTCCCCTATATTTTTCGTCGTTGTCGGCTCTCGCGTGCTGCAACACATGATCAGGGAACTCTCTCCATCTGCAATGTGCTGCCAGTATCTCGTCCAGAGGGTAAGGCATCGGTGTATGTTCCAGACTTAAGCCATACATTACCATTATTGGTTCCTCTTCCCAGGCTTGAACCTCATGATCGTATAGTCTGATATAATTCATATAGTATATGCAACCGGGTTTAACTGCGGGGTGTAACCTGATGTCAATGGAGATAGACCGATGGTAATCAACAAAGAGGGCACGACTTCCAATGTCACCGACGGCCTCGAGAGAGCGATTCTCCGTGTCCACCCAGTACAACACCAGTTGCCCTTTGGCGAAATCCCCGTTCAACACAAGAAGCAGATCACCATCTGACTCAACTAGGTAAAAATTGTAGGTTCCGCATACCGTTTCAAAGACTGGGGCTGCAATTATTTTGGCCATCGTGATAGTGCTTGCGCGCTGCTCTAACTGGATGTTGGTCGACATGATGTCTCCATTCTCAAGTAATGCATATACTTTCCATCGGAATGTCGTCATGCAGACCAGAAGCGTATCAAGAGGTGGCAAATACAATCCTTCTCCAAATGATTCATTGATTTGGGCCGTTGGGGTGCTCTCATCGTCCCATGCAATATGATCTGGATAATCAGTGCAAACGAACACCATCATCGGGGACTTCCTCACGATGACAGATTGCAGAAGATCAGATGGTATGTGTGCTTGAAACTCAGTGTTAGACTTATGAGTGATTGGGTTCAGAAGACAAATCTGGTACGGCTCCACCCTCTGAGCAAGAACGATGACGCCACGAGAAACACCTGCGAAGTAGAATCTTTTGGAAGAAGAGGGCATTAGTTAGCACTAAGATGTTTACAATGGAAAATACAAATAAATGAATGTTATATATATATATCGGATGTGAATGTGAACCTACGATGGACGTCCGTTAGATTTGTCCTGAAGCAACGACCAGTGGCAAGGTTGAGGAAGGTGAAGTTGCCAACGTCTGTAAGTGTGTGATCTATCATGATCTAGTTCTTGACATGGAATTCGGGCACCTTTAAAGTGTGGCGCCAATCGGTGCAGACTTCCTGACAAGCAGCATAGGTGTCGACGTACTCCTCTTTCTACATCAAGTAGTCGGCGATCTTGCGAAGTGGGTCGGCCGGGAGATCGGACCAGTTCCTCTTCATCCGGCTACTGGCCATGGCTTACGTGCGGGAATGTTTTGATCGAGGAAGAAAGAAGAACTACCACTATGAGGAGAAGAAGAAGAGGAGAACAGACGAGGGAGACGAAGCAGAATTGCCAATGCGAGGAGGCGAGGAGACGAGGGAGAAGGAGTGGAACTGCCGCTTCAAGTTTGGATCAACACGCTTTTTTTTCTGAACTAGCGTGTGAATTAGCCATGCACTGCATGCAAGTTTTGATCAAACAGATTGACATGTGGTACCGGCTAAAAAATTCCGTGAAGTGCTACCGTGCATAGTGTGCTGACAGGTGGCATGTTTTCTGACTAGCGGGCCCGCCTCCTCCACCTTCGAAGGTGCGTGTCCCAGGTTCGAGGGCTGGTGCCTCCCACCAACACATTATTGTGCAATTTTCCATGTTTTGTCGCAACCAGCTCCGCTCCGCTCCGCTCCTCTGCTCCTGCCGCCGCCACTCCGTTCAGTCATGCACCTCTCTTGTCGTCCCCTTGGGCCGTCGTCCTCCTGCCCTCCCCTCCCTGCCATCTCCTCACTTCCCCTCCCCTCCCCTCCTTGCCCTATCTCCTTGTCGCCGTCCACCACCCAGGCGTGTATAGAGATGAAAACCGAGAGTCAGCCGTTGGGTTAGGCGCCCAACGACGCTGGTGATCCGGATCCCGCTCGGAGATGGATCTTGTGAGGCTTGAGAACATAGAGATGGGTCCTACGCGGTTGGAGAACACAAGATCTCCTTCAAGTCTAGAGAGCACAGAGGAGAACGAAACAAGGGAAGAGGAAGCGGGATGCAGAGCTTTGGAGGTATGGAGCTCGGAGAAGGTGCCGTGCGTCCACATTGAAGGGTAAGAACTGTGATTCCATTTTGCATACCCCAATTAGCTTTTCTAGTCCCGTGGTGATGGCAAGGATATTTGTTGGTAACCGCAGGATGTTTGTACAACTTGTCCTTGAGAATGATGCTTTGTCAAGCGAGCATGAAGACACTGAAATGTGTGGCGGTGCGGATGATGATGAGAAAGCATATCCAGACGTGGCTGCTGACCCTGATAGGATGGAGAGTAGGGAATATTTGGTTGATTCGAGCTTTGAGCCTGACTATGGGACTAATGAGGAAGAGGAATGTGAAGATGTGGAAATGGGATGTGGATACGACAACGAAGACGAGGACAGGCCAGTGATACACTTTGATAGGGACAATCCTACAATTGATGAGGGGACTATCTTTGAGAATGTGGAGGACTGCAGATATGCAGTTGCAACATATGCAATCAGAATTGGGTTCGAATTTATCATTGAAAAGAGCGACCAAAAGAGATTTATGGTGCATTGTAGGGAAAGTAATGTGTGTAAATGGAGATTACATGCATCTCCAATGCGGGGTGGACACCCATTTCAGGTTGCAATAGCTACATTTAGTTTCAGTGTTTCTCATATTTATTCTGCTGATAACTAGCACTGAATTATTTGGATTCTTATCGAATGTAGATCAAAGTAAACACGAAGAAACACAACTACCCTAATACTTCTTTAAGTGATAAAATTGGACCGATGACTACCAAGTGGATTGCTGCTACTGCACTTGACTGGGTGAGGCAGGATCATAACATTGGACCTGCTGAACTCAGAGCAAAGATTAGCAAAAATTTTAACGTTTTGATTCCTTACCACAAAGTCTTTGATGGGAAGGAGATGGCTCTAGACTTCATTCAAGGCAAGTGGAATGACAGTTTTCACATGGTGTATAGTTTCAAAGCTTAGGTAGAGAAAACATCACCTGGTAGTGTTGTTGACATCGATTACGAGGTTGTGAAAGGAAGAGAAAAGGTCTCGAGGGGGTCAGGTATAAGCAGGCAGATAAGATATGCTTCAGGAGATGTTTTGTCTGCCTGAAGGCATGCTAGAAGGGGTTCCTAGACAGCTGCAGGCCATACTTGGCAATAGGCGCAACTTCTTTAATAGGGAAGTTTAGGGGACATGTTGCTTTTGCTTGTGCTTTGGACACGCATAATTGGCTTCTACCCATAGCTTATGCTGTTCTTGAGGGTGAATCAAATGAAAGGTGGACATGGTTCATGCAGAGACTTGGTGATACACACCGGTGCATGCGAGGGTCTTGAGAATGCTGTTGATGATGTGTTTCCTAGGGTTGAGCATAGGGAATGCATGCGGCACCTCACTACTAACTTCATGAAGAAGTTCAAAGGAAAGATCTTTGAAGAGGACTTGTGGCGATCAACATACACATACACCCCAATTAAGCATGCTACTTACTTGCAGAACATGTATGTAGTGTCAAAGGTGAAAAAATACCTTGAAGAACATCACACCAAACTATGGGCCAGAAGCAAGTTTGGTGAGTTAAGCAAGGTGGATTTTTTTTGCAATAATTTGGTAGAGAGTTTCAATGATAAGATTTCGGGCATGAAGACACTTGGAATTGTTATTTTGTTGGATGCAATAAGACAGTGCATAATGGTGAAGATAGATTTAAGGCAAAAAATTTGTGCAAGAAATTTTTTAGGCCATAAAAAAGTTCCAAAGGTGGTTATGTTACTGAATGCAAGAACCAGGGTAATGAGAACAATAAAGATGAAGATGGTCAGAAGTTCCAGAACATTGGCTGAGGTTCTTGCAGAATACAAGCGTGGAAGTGAACGAAGGTACACTGTAGACATTGGAAACAAGACTTATTCATGCAGGTAGTGGAAGATTACTGGTCTGCCATGTCACCATGCAATTTACTTCATCTTAAAGCTTAGAGGTAGCAGAGCTTAAATAGAGAACTATGTCGACAACTATTTCTCTGTGGACAAGTTTGCTTAAACTTATGCAGAAAACGTACCACCTATGGCTGATGAAAATGATTGGTAGATTGTCGATCCAGGGTTCAAACTTCAACCACCAGTTATTAGGTGGGCACCTGGGAGGCTTAGAAAGCTAAGGATCGAAGCCTCCACCGATAAAGGTTCTAGGCTGGGAGATAGGAAAAGGAAATGCAAATGTTGTGGCAGATTCAGCCATATCAATAGGTTGTGCAAAAACCCAGTTACACATGATATTGTCCCTGTTCACACCCTGGTGGCAGAAAATGAGGCTTCTCAGCCAGAACTGGAGGAAGAGCAGCGCGAAGACGAAGAACATGAGGAAGTGCAGCAGGTGGAGGAAAACGGTGATGAGCACTCGGAGGAAAACGTACGTAAGCAGCCAATTTGTGAAGAAGTGGAGGTGCCGGCGAGAAAAGGGTGTGAAAAGAAACAAAAGGGTAAGCGGAATGGGGAGGAAAGGGCAAATAATTGAGGTGTATTAGAATATGAAGAAGTTGCAGGGGTGATTGATGATGTTCTTGAAGATCTTTTGGCTAACTGCAGGAGAAATAATAAATCCCTACCAATTTCATCTTTGTACGATTCTCCAAATGAAAGTTAAGCTTAAAAATTGTTTTATTTTCCATTTTATCATTTTTTAATCCTCATCAACTGGTGCTTAATGCAGCGTGGGTTAGCAGACTAATAAGAGAAGCAAAAAGATGCGGGCACAGTAACGTCGTATGTTATTATATCATTGAAACTATCCTAGTTGTGTCGTCTTTATTTATATCTAGTGTGTGCAACGTGTCTGTGATGGGGTCATGTGGACCAGATTACAATTTTTAAAATATTATTACATTAATTTTTACCTGCGTATGGACACAACTACTAGTTCCCATCTCCATTGGATTCCCATCTTCTCTGGCGCACTCCAGAATTATAGCCGTGCCATCTAAGAGCAGAGTCAGCGTATTGTCCCATCCGATGTGAACGCAATGACTTTGTTTGTTCAGAATTTGATGACTTTTGATTAGTTTGAAAGATAGATAAACCTGAAACATGTATCTAGACATGTTTTGGGTATAGATACATTTAAATATCTAAAAAAACTAATGAAGGAAATATGCCCTGAGAGGCAATAATAAAGTTGTTATTATATATTCCTCGTATATGATAGATGTTTATTTTGCATGCTATAATTGTATTGATAGGAAACATCAACACATGTGTGTTTAATAAACAAAAAGGGTTCCTAGTTATGCCTCTCTTATAGACTAGCTTGTTGATTAACAAGATGATCAAAGTTTCCTGATCATGGACATTGGATGTTGTTAATAACAAGGTCACAGCATTTGTGAAATGATGTGATGAACATTCATCCAAAGTATAGCATTACGATCAAGTCATTATGTTTATATTCCTATAACATCATACAAAGTAGTCTTAGTCCTTAGACCATGATATCATGTTAATTGCTAACACCGAAAGAGTATCTTGATAACATCAAACGTCACACCGTAACAGGGTGACCATAAAGGTGGGTTCAGTGCTATGAAGGTGTTATGTTGAGGCTCATGGATCAAGAGTGGAATTTGTCAATCCCGATGACGGATAGATATACTCTGGACCCTCTCGGTGATATCACATTAAGATAGCTTGCAAGCAAGTGATGTGATCACTAGAATGTTATATCACGGGAACGAGAAAAGAGTGCATGTCGGTAACGAGATCAAACTAGGTATTTGGATACCGATGATCGAATCTCGGACATGTATTATATCATGAGACAGAGGGATTAAATTGCTGACGTTAAAGGTTCTCACGATCACAGAAGTCATCGTTGAATATGCAGGAGTCAGTATGGATCTCCAGGTCCCGCTTCTGATTATTGATCTGAGAGGAGTCTCAATCATGTTTGCATTATTCGCGAACCATAGGGTGACACACTTAAGGGTTGCCGGACACCATTTAGGAGCACATATGTTCAAGACAAAAGGTTTGCAAAGCGCAGGAAATGTTTCGATAGAAACAGGAATTGTTTCGATAATAACCGGAATTGTTTCGGGTGAAATTGCAGAAAGTGATTCTGCATGTGATATTGAAATGTTGCAAGGGGTTTTATGTGAATGTTTGTTAATTAAAGTAATTAACAAAATTCTGAATAAAAGAAATAAAAGAGTTTTATTAAATGAGAGAGCATTAAATTTGGAGAAATTTAATGCATTTAAAGTGGAGACTTTAAAAGGGAATGTAAAGAGGCAATTTAATGTGGAGGGGTTACCACCACATGAATGGGGGAGGTGAGGGGTCACCCCCCTATGCGCCGGCCATGGGGAGAGGGGGCACCCCCCTCCTCCTATAAAAGGCCACCCATTCCCTCCTTCATCCTCACACCTCCTCGTGAAGGATCTCTCTCCCCCTCTAGATATTCCCCCATGGTCTTGGATTAGCGAGATACATGTTCCCGGTGGCCTTGCGTCTGGAAGGAGTTGCTGCTTCCGCTGATTTGCTGGAGCGAGGAGGTGGAGGTTGTCCGGTGGCTTGAACGTGTGTGCGAGGACGGATGCGCTGCTGATTTGCGGCGCTCGGACTTCCACACGATCTTGAGATCGGCAAGCGTACAACTACATCAACGACGAGTTCCTACTCGTTAACAAAACTCGTTGTCTTCGAGGGTAAGTTCTCCATGGATGTATGTCCACCCGTTGCTCTGTATCTGGTAGATAGATCTTGGCGTATAGTTCTTATCATAGGAAATTTTTTGTGTTCTATGCTGCGGACCCAACAAGTAAGTCAGTTATATTTGGACAGGAGTAGTACAATATTACAACATGCTCGATCCCTTCTCCTCTGACGCACTCCAAATTATGGCTGTGCCATCAAGTGCTGGGAGCAGAGTCAGCGTATTGTCCCATCCGATATGCCAAGAACACGTGAACTTTATTTTCAGGATTGGACGAGTTTCGACTGGTTTCAAAGATAAAGACAACTAAAACATGGCCAACATATATAGATTATGACGATAATCGACTATGACTCAAGTGACCCAGATCCAAAGAAGGCATTAAGATACCGTGCATAGATTTAATTTATTCTTAAGTGGCCCTACTCGACTATGACGCTCCCACAGTCTCCATCATCGACGACGTTTTCCGCGTCGCCGCCAGCCTCCTCCGCGTCGGAATCGATGCTGACGTTCCCGACAATGTTCCTCCTCCTCATGGAGTCTTCACGGTGCACCGCATCGATAACAGTGGAGGTCGTATGCCCAGGCACTGCCCAAAAGCGCAGCCTCCCTTTGGAGTTGTGCAGATCCGGGTGGATCTCCCGCCGGTGGGTTCCGCACAGCTCAATCAACGCAACCCGCTCCTTCTTGAACATCTTTCACCAGTATGCGCTCATGCGCCAGTACCGTGCCATTGCCCTCTTCCGCTCCGGCAGCTGGCGGCGGCGCTCCTCGATCTGCCTCACCAACATGTTGTAGCGCAAAAGCGGCGCGATAGGAACCCGGCATAGCTGAGCTCTAAGCCGACCGGAAGCCTCGCGAACGGCGGCTCGAGTATGTCGTAGTGGGCGAACATCTGCGCCTCGTTCAAGCTAAGTTTGGGCCTCTCCCTCTCCATGGCGATGAAGGAACACGAGCTGAGCTTCGGCCCCGAGGTTAAGGGGATAATGGCAAGGACGTAGTAGCGTGGTTGCCACTGCCAATCAGTTCGCAGAACAGACTTCTCGCGGATCGCCCTCACGATGGACATCCTTATCGTCCACACACCCCGATCCAATGATGCCTAACAATCGGGGATCGGGTCTTCTAGAAGCCTAGAGCGGTTGCTGATTAGATCTTCGTCCCGATTGTTTGTGGCCAACGGCTGTCATTGAAACTAATACACATTTCAATGACAATGGTGGATCCATATGTGGTTAATGAAAAGAACACACACGCAATGAACTCTGGTGGATCCATATGCAATGACACTTCTGGATCCATGTGTGGTCTCTAAAAAGAACACACATTTCAATGACACGGGTGGATCCACATTTGGTTTGTGAAAAGAACACACATCCAGTGACTCTAGATGTGGTTAATGAGAAGAACACACATCCAGTGACTCTAGATTTGGTTAATGAGAAGAACACACATGCAATGACACCGGTGGATCCATATGTGGTTAATGAAAATAACACACATGCAATGACTCTAGTTTTTGTTAGTAAAAAGAACACACATGCAATGACACTGGTGGATCCATATGTGGTATCTGAGAAGAACACACATGTAATGACTCTAAATGTGGTTAATGAGAAGAACACACATGCAATGACACTGGTGGACCCATATGTGGTCTGTCAAGAGAACACACATGCAATGACACTGGTGGATCCATATGTGGTCTATGAAAAGAATAGACATGCAATGACTCTAGATGTGTTTAATGAAAGAATAGACATTTCAATGACAATGGTGGTTCCATATGTGGTATGTGAAAAGAACACACATGCAATGAGTCTAGCTGTGGTTAATGAGAAGAACACAGATGCAATGACAATGTGGATCCATAGGTGGATAGTGGAAAGAACATACATGCAATGAACTCTGTTGGATACATATGCAATGACACTAGTGTACCATGTGTGGTCTCTGAAAAGAACACACATTTCAATGACACAGGTGGATCCATATGTGGTTTGTGAAAAGAACACACATCCAGTGACTCTAGCTTTGGTTAATGAGAAGAACACACATGAAGTGACAATGGTGGATCTATATGTGGTGTGTGAAAACAATAGACATGAAATGACTCCAGATGTGGTTATTGAAAGAATACACATTTCAATGACAATGGTGGTTCCATATGTGGTTTGTGAAAAGAACACACATGCAATGACTCTAGTTGTGGTTCATGAGAAGAACACACATGCAATGACACTGGTGGTGTCGTGGTGGTGTCACGGCAGATGCCATGGATAGGCTAAAGGTGGGACTAATACACGCTAGGGGAATCCAGGGAGGGATAGTGGAGTGATTCTCCACACAAAAGTTTGTATTGATTTCCTTCCAAGATTACAAGTGCTCCTAGAGCTGTATTGGCGAGAGGAGGAAGAAGGAGCTCTCTTACTCTCACCCACAGATCACACCTGAAACCCTAGCCAAAACAAAATTGTAGAAAGACCAACCCCTCCTACAGAAGCCCTAGCCCCCCTTTTATAGAGGAGGCTCGGTTTTTGCCTAGGGCATACGTGGAGGTATATTCCTAAGAATATGCCTCCTCCCAAAGTGGCAAGCCGACCGGGGTGCTTTCTCCCCGTGTCACACGTGCTTTAGCTACGTGAGCCTCTGCGGCGCCCGCGTCAGTCGACATGGGCGTCGTCACCCCTGTCGGCCATGACCCGGTGGTCCCGCTCTTGTCTACTTCGCTCATGCAGTGCGTACCGGACCCTCCTTTTGACCAGCAAGATTCCTTCCTTCTCCTAGAAGCCAAACATGACCCGGATCACAGCTGATCCGGGCACCCCTGTTCCTGCATACAAGTAAACATATACTTCCGACTTATTGCTTAAGTCGGTTGAGACTTAGTTAGGCGAACACCCCCCGGTCCGGGTTACTCCGTGATTCGGCCTGCCTTGAGGTGACTCGGCCAGCATCTGCTTTGGCCTTGCCGAATCTCGGCTAACTCGGCCTTTTATACCCCGGCGTGACCCTACCCAGGGGTATGCCCCCAACATTAGTCCCCGAAGCTGGTGTGGTTTTAGCTGCCTTGGCCGCTAAGGCCACATCAGGTTCTATTCTGTGCTCCTGTCGTTATTGCCGAGTTACCTCATTACCTCGGATTATATGGATTTACGCTCCCTTTGCACATTCCAAGTTTTCTCTTGCCGGCCGGGTTACCACTTTGACTCGGACCTCATGGTTTTACTTTCCCTCCGCACATTTCAAGTTTTCACTTGCTGGCCGGGTTACCACAGTTCCATCCGGGTCTTGTTTCCTTCTCTCGTACGCCATCCCATGTGAAGGGTAATCATTATGTCGTCTTATTTTAAGGGCCTGCATAGTAACCGCCGTAGTAATTGTCAGTTATCACTGTGCGCGGGTCACGACATGCCTACCTCCTCGTTTCTCGCATCGCAGTGTCACGTCATAGGATTCTTTCCGCTCTGTGGCCCTCCGTGTGGCTCCCCGCTGATTGGTCCGGACAGGTGATACATGGCCACTGGGTGTGGCGGGTCCGCAGGATACGATCCCACTCACCGCTGGTGGGAGTGGTTAAATAGCGGAGGGGTGCTTCCCTTAGGGTCTTTCTTCTTCCGTGCCCCTCTGCCCGTTGCTCTTTTTCTTCATCTTCCTCGCGACCGCGATGCCGCCAGTGATACCAAATAGCAGCGTCGCCGCCGTGCTTCTCCGTCGCACCTCTGCGTCGCCGCCACCGCGACGCAAATCTCTCGCCACGGGTCCTCGTCAATCCCGGCCACTGTCCCCCGCCGCCTCTAGCGCTAGCGAGGGACTCGAGGACCAGATGACGGAAGAAGAACTCATCATTGCTGAGCAAGAGATGGAGGAGGACGCCGCGGCGGTGGACCGCGGCACGTGGGCCGGGTCATGGGTCTGTCAAGATGATTTTGACTGTCTTTATCGAACCAGGTGCATCCCCGCCGGCGTCGCCGCTCGTCTCCCTTCTAATGAACTGGCCCACTCAGCCAATCCGGGTGAGTTCGTCGTCTTTTTTATCCCACTTCCAACGGTGCTTCGGGTTGCCGGTGAGTGATTTTTTCCGGGATTGGCTCGGTACGTACCAGCTCCAGCCGCACCATCTTCTAGCCAACGCCATCACATCTCTTTCTGCCTTTGCTTCTACGATCGAAGGCTACGCCGGACTATGGCCCACGATGGAGTTATGGATCCGGTTCTTCGGCCTTCGTCGCAATGTCATTCCCAACATCCACGCTGATCCGGAGGACAAACAGCTCACTCAATTCGGAGCGGCCTCCATTTCACCTCGGAGGTTTTCTGTTTTTCCCCGGGTCACCGGGTTAGAGTCCTGCAAAGGATGGGCCCGGACCTTCTTCTATGTCCGGAATACGGGCACTGAAGACTTGATCCGGTTGCTTCCCTACACTCCGGGCCCACCTAACCCGGATCTGTGGGATGAGATCCCCAAGAAGCCCACTGCCTTGGCCAATCAGGTCAACAAGATGTTCGCGGAGCTAAAGAAGGTCGGGCTGCGCAACGAGGATGCCATGATCACTTTCGTGCGCAACCGGATTTCCCTCCTCCAGAAGCGCACCCACAAGGTGTGCCACATGAGCTTCGGCCGCGACCCCAACCGGACCTCATCCTTCGAGCTGAGCAACACGGAGATCTATCGCCGGGTTAAGGCTCTTTTCACCACCCACAAGGACTTCTCCTCTGAGTGGACTTGGGGAATGGAGCATTACTGCCGCGATAGGCTTCCTCCCGTGGTAAGCTTTATGTTGCGAACTGACCCCAGACCAATTATATGTCAGTTATTGTTGTATTTTTGACTCTTTTGTTCATTCTTTTCCTCAACAATTTCTTCAGCAGACCATCGAGGACGGCACCGATCCGAGCCTTAAGTGGGCGTCGGACCGGGAGACTCCGGATGAGGAGGAGCCAGACCAGGAGATGTTCCTCCCGATGACCGACGCCACGAAACGACCCACGGGTAAATCCTCTTCCATTAGAGATTGGCCCGGTGATGAAGATGACTCGGATGTCGAGGTGATTAAACCTGTTGAGGCTGTCCCCCTTTCTTTTGCTTTTCCGCCCTCAGCTCACCCCGGTGGTCACATCCACGAGGATCCTCCCCTCGCTACGGGCGAACCTGTTCTGGTGGCTCCGAAGAAGAAGCGTGGGGCTACTTCAAGTTCGTCCTCCAGACCTTCTTAGCCTGCTAAAAGGCAAAAGAAGTCCGGGGAGAAGACTGCCTCCAGGCCTGCAGGCAAGGCCCCGACGCGAAGGGCTCGGAAACCCAAGGAGGCCCAAACCTCGGATGCGTAAGTCCTTCTTTCTTCTGTAACTTTCTCTCCCTTGCATAGTTGTGATTTCTCTTCTAACATTATTCTCTTTTGCAGGGCTCCGGTGGAGGTCCCTCAAAGTGGATCGAGCATCTCTTCACCTCTATGACCTAGCCCTTCTCCCCGTCGTGACAACGAGTCACGTCCGCTGAGCCCTATTCCAGAGGGTTCTACGGCCGCTCCGGGTTCTGCTCCACCTCGGCAAGAGGGGGGTAACCTTGGGGCGGGGGAGACCGGCCCGGTCGAGGCGACGACATCCACCACTTCGGCATCGCCGCAACCAGCATCTACTGAAGCAACCTCGGCTTCAGCACCAGTACCAACAACCAGAACCGTACCAACACCAACTCTGGCATCAGCACCAACTCCGGCGTCAGCACCAACTCCGGCTACAAAACCATCAGCAACAGCACCAAGCCTAGCACCAAAAGCACCAGCGCCTAGCTCCTCTGCCTCGTCCGAGTCTTCTCAACCTCGGCGAGGAACCACTCTAGCCGCTCCTAAGGGGAAATCCGCTGCGACGGCTTCCTCTTCCTAGCAAACCAAGGACAAGAAAGCTCCGGACACTGCCAAGCCACCATCCGTCGAAGCCGGGCAGCGTACCCTTGTGTCAATGCTTCCCAAGAAAGCACCAGCAGCGAAGGACGCGCCTACCGAGCCAACTGACACACAGCAAATGGTTCTGCATACCAGCTCAGCCCTTGCCTTGATCGAAAGGAAAGAAGCGCATGCGAAGGGCTTGGTGGCGCCCCATATGCCCAGCGGTGAACGATATCCTCCGAGCCTAATTGAGTTTGTCATGAATTGGAATAAGGCGGAGGTAGTTCAAGACACTGATCTTCCGGAGAAGTTTGGCCCTGCCGAGTTTTCCGCCCAGATGAACACAGCCGCAAAGGCAATTAACCTCGCTGGGCGAATGATGGAGGTACGTCGCTTCCCCTTTACAAGTTGTAGATAATAACCATTAGTCCCCGAGCCTCCGGGGGAGTAACTTGTTACTCGGCCGGATGCTCTTTTAGAAAACTAACGTAGCTCCGTGAGAACTTCGAATATGCACCTACCTAGAGCCGGGTTAAGTTCCACTTGGCCCGGATTTTAGTACACTTCGAATATGCACACACCTAGAGCCGGGTTAAGTTCCACTTGGCCCGGATTTTAGTACACTTCGAATATGCACACACCTAGAGCCGGGTTAAGTTCCACTTGGCCCAGATTTTAGTACACTTTGAATATGTACTAAGCTAACTTATGCCTTTGAACTCCTTTTAGGTGACCACTAACCACCGGAGTGCGGAATTCCAACGCTTGTTGGACACCCGCAAGAATCTACGTGCAGAACAGGCTGCACTCATCGCGGAATACGAGAAAAGGGGTAAATTTCTTCCTTATCACTCCCTTATTTTCCTTCAACCTCCTTTGCCGAACTAATCTGATTGTTCGATTTCCGCAGCTGGGGTGGAGGCTGAGAACAAGATAATGCGGAAGAACTTGGAGCAGATCAAGGGTACGTCCTTTTCGTCTGTCTTCACTATGCTTTCTATCTCCTTTCCTCCTTGGCTCGGCAAACATTCATACCTCGGCACCGCCGGGCCAACACACTATTTCAGCATTGCTTGAAGATAGTGTGCCCGTGCCTGATATGATGCTGCATTTTCTCGAACAAGCAGGGCATCATCAAGCCGAGCTGAAGAAAAAGGATGATGAGCTCGCCCTCCTCCGGACCAAAGACGATGAGATTGCCAGGCTCAAGGCTGAGATGGCGAAGATGAAGGCGCAGCACCAAGCCGAGCTAAAAAAGGCAGGCCAGGACTACACCGAAGAGCATGAGCGCCTCAACCTCCAAATTGCTAAGGACCGTGAGCTTCTTTAGGATGCCAAGGTCAAACTTGAGTCGGCGAATGCCGAGCTTGAGCAGCTTCGGAAGAGGCGTGATGATTGTACCAAGGAACTGACCCGGATTCATAGCCACATCTCACGTAATTTCTCTTCCCTTATCCGCCTTATTTCTCCGGGTTACTTCATATGTCTTGTTTTCTTAGCTTCGTCCTTTGCCTTGTTTCTCAGGCCACTTTCCAGAGGGTACTGCCATTGCGAGTGCTGCTGTTGCCAATTTCCGCCGAGAGAGGGGTACTCCCGTCGCTCCTGACAGTGAGAGCATTCCCTTTGACATGGAGGACCTATTGGTCAGCCTGTCCTCTCGCATGGAAATCATTAAGAACTACGGCAAAGATCTCCTAGACGTTTCAGTCCGAGTCTTCAACACGTTCTGGCCCGCTGATGACGCTCCGGAGAGAGTTACACATCTCGCTGAAAAGCTTTCAGAAATCGAGACCCAGCTCGACCTCTGGAGAGAGTCCGCTGGACGTGCCGCGGCTGATACCATCCTTCACCACATTCTGACGTGGTATGAGAAGATAGATCTCAGCCTCCTCACACGCCTACGCACAGGATCCAAATGGACAGACGACCCGGAGTGGGTAGCTCGGCACCAGGCTTGCGCCCACAGCCTCATCGAATATGCCCCCATTCACGAATGGACTGAGGGTCCGAGCTTCCTGGACGTCGCTGGCAACGAAGAGGTCGAGAATGTTGAGGATGATTCAGACGAGGACGGGGAGGACGATGCCTCGGATATCGAAGAGGGTGAACATGATGCCGAACTTCCTCCTGCTGCTCCTTGAGCGAAAAAACTCAAAAATTTATCAGATCCCCGGTATGCCAGGTGGAGTTGTATTCTAAACACATGTGATATTTTGCTACTAAGTGCCTATGCTGGATTAACTTGGGCGTAGTCCTCGTGTTTCTTTTTCTTGTTCGTTCAATCTTTTGGCTCGGATCGTGTCTACCTTGATTCGATTTTACAACTTACGAATCCGAGCTTCAAAAATTGTTTTAACAATACTGGGAAACTTTTAGACTTAGCTCAAAAATAAAACTGCATAATAACTTGAAAATAAATACAGGGTTAGTCCGAAAAACAAACGTTGGCTCGAATAAATTCCTTCCCTTAGCCGTTTTTCATGTGCTACGCAATTCCAAACTTGTTCTCTTGCTTGCCATGAAGCCAATTCTTGTTGGGCAGTAGCAAGTCGAAGAGTTGGGTTTTTGGTGCTCACACACTACTAATCCGAGTTAAGTAGAATAACTTATTCCAGCTGACGCACAAAAAACAACAAACATTATTAAGGCAGTCCCCGAGTTACTGCTCGAGGTGCCAACATTTCATTGATAAGCTCATTGCCGACATACATACCGACATATGAGATAACTCGGATAATAGACTTCTTAGCTAAGTGTAGAAAGGACGAAGTAGAGCTATATTCCATGATCGCTTGGATTCCTCTTCGGACCTGTCCGCCTTGTTCTTTTCCTGTGGCTTTGCATCTATAAGATAGTAAGAATCATTCTGCAATGCTTTGCTCACGATGAACGGCCCTTCCCATGGGGGGGATAACTTATGCATGCCCGTAGTACGTTGTACCAACCGAAGCACCAGATCGCCTTCCCGAAAGACCCGGGGGCACACTTTCCGGCTATGATAGCGTCAGAGATTTTGCTGATATATGGCGGATCTAGACAGTGCCAGTTCTCTCGCTTCTTCCAGCAGATCAACATCATTTTGCCGGGCTTCTTGCACTTCGGCTTCTGTGTATTGGGTGATCCTAGGCGAATCATGCTCTATGTCGGCTAGTAATATAGCTTCTGCCCCATATACCAGAAAGAACGCCGTATAGCCTGTTGATCGATTCGGAGTTGTTCTTAAACTCTACAGTACCGCTGGTAGTTCTTCTATCCAGCACCCCACTGATCTTTGCAGCGGCTCAATGAGCCGGGGTTTTATCCAAAATGATACTAATCCGTTGGATCTTTCCACTTGCCCGTTCGATGCGGGGTGGGCTACCGAGGCTACGTCTAGCCGGATCCTCTTATCCCGGCAGAAACGAGCAAATGCTCCTTCCGCAAAATTTGTGCCATTATCAGTTATGATACTGTGAGGATAACCGTACCTCAAGATGATATCTTTGAGAAACGTTACGGCCATAGCTCCATCACACTTTCTTATAGGCTTCACCTCAATCCACTTCGTAAACTTGTCCACCATTACCAGAATGTGAGTCATATTTCCCCTTGCTGGTTTGAACGGGCCAACCATATCCAAGCACCATACGGCAAATGGCCAAGTGATTGGGATGGTCTTGAGTTCCGACATTGGCATATGTGTCTTGGTAGCGTACCTCTGACAACCATTACATTTTCTAACCAGATCTTCCGCTTGCTCTAAGGCATTTGGCCAGTAGAATCCGTGCCGGAAAGCTTTTGCTACCAAGGCTCGGGATGAGGCATGATGCCCGCATTCCCCCTGATGTATATCTCGGATGATTTCAAGCCCTTCTTCCGGGTCAACACACCGCTAGAGGACATTGGTCACACTTCTTTTGTATAGTTCGGAATTGATGATTGTGTAGGCCTTTGCCCTCCTCTGCGTTTGCCTGGACATCACTTCCTCCATGTGTAACATTCCATCTTTTAGGAATTGAAATATAGGTAGTGCCCAAGCTGGTATCGTTCGCACAGGGAATACATCCTCATCAATCTCCATTTGATCCACCGGCATAACTTCAACCGGATCACGCTGAGCAGTCCCCGGGTCTTGCGGAGTAGTCCCCGGGTTTACTGAAGTAGTCCCTGGGTTTGCCGAGGCAGTCCCCGGGGTTCGCGCACCACTTCCCATGTCAATGTCCATGGGCACAGCTCCGGATTTCGTGTCCTCCGGGACATAGATTGACTCGGATTCTGGGGATGGCCTGATGGATGGTTTCCTGAGGTGCTCTAATGCTACACCCGGTGGAATTGCTTGTCGGGTTGACCCGAGCTTCGATAGCATGTCGGCAGCCTCATTTTCCACCCGGGGTACATGGTGAAATTCGCATCCCTCAAAGTAACCAGATATCTTCTGCACATGAAATTTGTAAAGTGCCATGTTTGGATCAAGGGCGTCCCACACTCCCGACACTTGCTGCACCACCAAATCCGAGTCGCCAAAGCATATGATTCGACCTATCCCAATTTCTTTTGCTACCTTAAGCCCATGCACAAGTGCTTCATACTCAGCGACATTGTTTGATGCGGTGAAATGGATCTGCAGCACATATTTTAACTGGTCCTTCTTTGGCGATGTGAGTACAACTCTGGCACCTAGCCCGGTTTTGGTTTTTGATCCATCAAAGTGCATTCGCCAATAGTTCGGATCTGGAAGTGGCGGTTCGTCTTGTACCTCGGCCCAATCCACGAAAAAGTCCGCCACAACTTGAGATTTGATGGCCTCTCTTCTGTCATATTGTGGCGCATAAGGAGCTAGCTCAGTTGCCCATTTTGCAATTCTGCTACTCGCATCCTTGTTACTCATTATCTCGGATATGGGGGCCTCACATATGAATCGGATAGGATGCTCCTCAAAGTAGTGCTTCAGTTTCTTGGCGGCCATATACACGCCGTATGCCACCTTTTGATAATGTGGGTAGTTCTGCTTTGAGGCTGACAACACCTCGCTCAAGTAATACACTGGCCTTTGCACCGACTTACCTTCCTCGTCGCGCTCCACCACTATCACTGCAATTACAACTCGGTTGGTTGCGGCTATATAGAGCAACATTGGCTCCTTTGATAGTGGTGAAGCTAGCACTGGTGCGGTGGATAATATCTTCTTCAGGTGGGTAAAGGCTTCATCGGCCTGCGGTGTCCAAACGAACTTATCCGACTTTTTCATGAGTTGGTAAAGAGGCAATGCCTTCTCTCCCAGCCGACATACAAACCGACTTAACGAGGCCAGGCAACCTGTGAACTTTTGGACATCGTTAAGACACTTCGGCAGTTCCATTCGTTCGATGGCCCGAATTTTGGTTGGATTAACCTCGATACCTTGGCTGGAAACAAGAAAGCCGAGCAATTTTCCAGCCAGGACACCGAAGGTGCATTTTTCCAGGTTAAGTTTCATCGGAACCTCCTTAGGTTCGCAAACGTTTGCCTGATATCGTTAAGGAGCGTTTTGCTTTTCTTGGTCTTGATAACCACATCATCCACGTACACCTGTACATTTTGACCTATTTGGTCGTGCAAACATTTTTGCATACATCTTGCATACATCTTGGTCGTGCAAACATTTTTGCATACATCTTGACCTATTTGGACCTATTTGGCCCCTGCATTACGTAAGCCAAACGGCATGGTGCGATAGCAATAAGCCCCATACGGGGTAATAAACGCAGTCTTTATTTGATCATCCGGATTCAGAGGTATCTGGTGGAAACCAGAATATGCATCAATGAATGACAGCAGTTCGCATCCAGCAGTTGAGTCTATGACCTGATCTATTCTTGGCAGCGGAAATGGATCTTTCGGACACGCCTTGTTCAGGTTCGTGTAATCAATACACATGCGCCAAACCACTGCCACGTTCGGGTCATCCTTCTTCTTCTCCACTAGCACCGGATTAGACATCCAATCCGGGTAAAGAACTTCCATGATAAACCCTGCAGCTAGCAACCGAGCTATCTCATCCCCAATGACTTTCCTCCTATCTTCGGCGAAGCGGCGGAGAGGTTGCTTCACCGGCTTAGCTCCGGGTCTCACATTCAAAGAGTGCTCGGCCAACTCCCTCGGAACACCTTGCAAGTCCTGTGTGGACCAAGCAAAAATGTCCCGATTCTCACGGAGGAAGCTGACGAGCTCGCTTTCCTATTTATCACTTAACGCGGCACCAATTGTTACGGTGCGCTCTGGGAACATGTCATCGACAGAACCTTCTTGGTATCTTTCGTGGCTTGGAAAGAGACGCATCCATGCGGGTTACTCAGCGCCAGCATATACTGCTGCGCGGACTAAGCCAATGCCGCCACCTCTTGAATTTTCCTTTTTTCCTGCGCAATCACAAGTGACTCGGCTAAGTTCGACCCGGCCGACGCACACTCCATCGAACGTCGGAAATCCCCTTCAATGGTAATCACCCCGTTTGGTCCGGGAAACTTCATCTTCAAGTAGCTAATATGACAACTTGCCATGAACTTGTTCAGCGCTGGCCTTCCGAGTAATGCATGATACGCGCTTTCTAAGTTCACCACTTCGAATTCCAGATTTTCAGTTCTGCAGTTGTCTCTTGTGCTGAACAACACATGAACCCAGACCTTGCCTATTGGCTCGCAAGAAATGCCGGGCACAATACGATGGAAAGTTGTCCTCGTGGGTTGTAGCATGTTTTCCGAGATGCCCAACTTACGCATTGTGTCCGCGTACATGATGTTAATGCTGCTGCCATTGTCGATCAGTACCTTTGAGAACCTAACATTAATGCTAGGCCCAATGAGTGTCGGATCCAGCACCAACGCATACGAACCAGGGCTTGGCATGAGCTTGGGATGATCTCTAATGCTCTAGGTGATTTCCTGATCGGACCAAGGCATGTACCTCGTCACTGCGGGCATTACTACATTCACCTCCATATGCCTATGTTGTAAGCTTTTTCTGTCAGTTTCCTCTGTGGTGAACACGCAGTAGCTCTGGTGGTGTTCCCTGTACTCGTTTCTCCCCTCATTTCCGGGGTACCTCTGATCCGGCTGATGCTGATTTTCCACTTGGTGCACTGCATCCCTTCTCTCATTGTTATCATACCTCGGCGGAGGGGGAGGCAACATTAGCTGTTGCGTGTTCACTCCAGAGAGCAGTTGTTGCCGGGGTAACTCCTGCCGAGGCTGGTCATTCCGGGGTGCCTGAGCATTCCCCAAACCACCTTGTTCAATCTTGCGCATCCACTCACATTGCCTCATCGTATGACCCGCTGGGTTGTTCAGATTTGGCGTGTGAAACTTACACGGCTGGTCCAACATCGACTCATAAGTATACCTCAGACGGTCTTTCCTTTCTTGCCACTTCTTCTTTTGCTCTGGTGTCCAAGTTTTCTTGCCATCGTTTCTTGGAGTCCATTGCCCTCCAGTTTTCTGGCGCTGACTACCCCCTGCTCCGGGCTGATCTTGATTCATAGCTGCAACTTGGTGCAAACCATATCGGTGGTCCGGTCTATCATCTCTCCTTTTTCCTATGTAGTCATTCCTCCGGGATGATCTAGCTTTGGTTAATGAGAAGAACACACATGAAATGACACTGGTGGATCCATATGTGGTTAATGAAAATAACACATATGCAATGACTCTATTTGTTGTTAGTAAAAAGAACACACATGCAATGACACTGGTGGATCCGTATGTGGTTAATGAAGAGAACACACATGCAATTACACTAGTGGATCCATATGTGGTGTGTGAAAAGAATAGACATGAAATGACTCTAGATGTGGTTAATGAAAGAACACACATTTCAATGATAATGGTCGTTCCATATGTGGTTTGTGAAAAGAACACACATGCAATGACTCTAGCTGTGGTTAATGAAAAGAACACACATCTAATGATACTGGTGGATCCATAGGTGGATTGTGAAAAGAACACACATCCAATGAACTCTGGAGGAACCATATGCAATGACACTGGTGGATCCATGTGTGGTCTCTGAAAAGAACACACATTTCAATGACACTAGTGGATCCATATGTGGTTTCTGAAAAGAACACACATCCAGTGACTCTAGCTTTGGTTAATGAGAAGATCACACATGCAATGACACTGGTGGATCCATATGTGGTTAATGAAAATAAGGCACATGCAATGACTCTAGTTGTTGTTAGTAAAAATAACACACATGCACTAACACTAGTGGATCCATATTTGGTCTCCAAAAAGAACACACATGCAATGACTCTAGCAGTGGTTAATGAGAAGAACACCCCTGCAATGACACTGGTGGATCCATATGTGGTCTGTGAAGAGAACACACAGGCAATGACACTAGTGTATCCATATGTGGTCTGTGAAAAGAATAGACATGAAATGATTCTAGATGTGGTTAATGAAAGAATACACATTTCATGACAATGGTGGTTCCATATGTGGTTTGTGAAAAGAACACACATGCAATGACTCTAGCTGTGGTTAATGAGAAAAACACATATGCAATGACACTGGTGGATCCATATATGGATTGTGAAAAGAACACACATGCAATGAACTCTGGTGGATCCATATGCAATGACACTGGTGGATCCATGTGTGGTCTCTGAACAGAACACACATTTCAATGACACTGGTGGATCCATATGTGGTTTGTGAAAAGAACAGACATCCAATGACTCTAGTTGTTGTTAACGAGAAGAACAGACATGCAATGACACTGGTGGATCCATATGTGGTTAAAGGACACACATGCAATGACACTGGTGGATCCATATGTGGTGTGTGAAAAGAATAGACATGAAATGACTCCAGATGTGGTTAATGAAAGAATACACATTTCAATGACAATGGTGGTTCCAAATGTGGTTTCTGAAAATAACACACATGCAATGAATCTAGCTGTGGTTAATCAGAAGAACACACATGCAATGACACTGGTGGATCCATAGGTGGATTTTGAAAATAACGCGCATGCAATGAACTCTGGTGGAACCATATGCAATGACACTGGTGGGTCCATGTGTGGTCTCTAAAAAGAGCACACATTTCAATGACAATGGTGGATCCATATTTGATTTGTGAAAAGAACACACATCCAGTGACTCTAGATGTGGTTAATGAGAAGAACACACATGCAATGACACTGGTGGATCCATGTGTGGTTAATGAAAATAACACACATGCAATGACTCTAGTTGTTGTTAGTAAAAAAAACACACATGCAATGACACTGGTGGATCCATATGTGGTCTCTGAAAAGAACACACATGCAATGACTCTAGGTGTGGTTAATGAGAAGAACACACATGCAATCACACTGGTGGATCCATAGGTGGATTGTGAAAAGAACACACATGCAATGAATTCCGGTGGATTCATATGGAATGACACTGGTGGATCCATGTGTCGTCTCTAAAAAGAACACACATTTCAATGACACCGGTGGATCCATATGTGGTCTGTGAAAAGAACACACATCTAGTGACTCTAGCTTAAATGAGAAGAACACACATGCAATGACAATGGTGGATCCATATGTGTGGTGTGTGAAAAGAATAGACATGAAATGACTCTAGATGTGGTTAATGAAAGAATACACATTTCAATGACAATGGTGGTTCCATATGTGGTTTGTGAAAAGAACACACATGCAATAACTCTAGCTATGGTTAATGAGAATAACACACATGCAATGACACTGGTGGATCCAGAGGTGGATTGTGAAAATAACACACACGCAATGAACTCTAGTGGAACCCTATGCAATGACACTGGTGGATCCATGTATGGTCTCTGAAAAGAACACACATTTCAATGACAATGGTGGATCTATAGTTGGTTGGGGAAAAGAACACACATCTAGTGAATCTAGATGTGGTTAATGATAAGAAAACACATGCAATGACACTACTGGATCCATATGTGGTTAATGAAAATAACACACATGCAATGACTCTAGTTGTTGTTAGTAAAAAGAACACACATGCAATGAAATTGGTGGATCCATAGGTGGATTGTGCAAATAACACAAATGCAATGAACTCTAGTGGAACCATATGCAATGACACTGGTGGATCCATGTGTGGTCTCTGATAAGAACACACAATTCAATGACACTGGTGGATCCATAGGTGGATTGTGAAAAGAACACACATGCAATGAACTCTGGTGGATCCATATGCAATGACACTAGTGGATCCATGTGTGGTCTCTGAAAAGAACACACATTTCACTGACACTGGTGGATCCATATGTGGTTTGTGAAAAGAACACACATCTAGTGACTCTAGATCTCTGCTCTCCCCATGTGTACGAAAGTGACGGCGTGCACACCATGGTGGCACTTAGGCTAGAGATTACAAATACTTTTTATGAGTTATATTTGGAGTTAGATGTCTCTATGAAATTGTGGTGTTTGTTGGAACCATCTAGTGCTCAAGGTGACAGTGTGGGGTTATTTAGATGGGAAAGGCTTACTTTGAGGTGTGCTATTATAGCCCTACCATGGATTAGAGTGTCCAATCGGAGAGTAGTATCATAAAGAGAAGATATTTATATGAGAGTGTTCACTTTTGAAAGTATGATCCTTATGCCTTGTTTCTAAGCATTGAAACACCGTTTGCAATTAGATCTGTTACATATTTGCTTGCTTCCATATTTATTTCAGTTTGTCTTTAGTCTCTTCCACGCCACCAAAGCTGTTTTCTGGCACCATTACCACTTATAATTATGTATACCACTTGTATTTTACTATCTCTTCATCGAACTAGTGCACCTATACACCTGACAAGTGTATTGGGTGTGTTGGGGAGACAAGAGACTTCTTGTATCTTGATTGCAGGGTTGTTTGAGAGGGGATACCTTTGACCACTTCCTCCCTGAGTTCGATAAACCTTGGGTGATCCACTTAAGGGAAACTTGCTGCTGTTCTACAAACCTCTGCACTTGGAGGCCCAACAACTGTCTACAAGAATATAAGTGCGTAGACATCATTGCGCGTGTCATTGCCCCATCAACACATGACACATGCATGCGGGACGTGCGCGCCGATGCCCGTGATGACCACCCGGCTCGCACTCCTCTTATTATATACTGGATTTTGGGCGGTGCCGAAGACCATTGAACTGTCCATCGCAATAAAGACAAGTCCCATCGATTCCCTACCCCTGCCTTCCTGGCTTCTTTGAGACGGTAGACCGTACACGATGGTCTTGTATAATACTAGTAGTACTACTGGACCACAGCCTGTACTCTTTGACTTTTCTCCCACACTAATCACTATCTTCTTCCTCCTGCTGCTGCCACCCTCACCCTACAAGCCATGGCTCCCCCGAGGAGGGGGAGAGGCCGGTCGACGATACTCGCGGACAAAAGGGAGAGATCTCACCGCGAGGCACTTCTTGCTCTACCAGCCGCTCGAGCCCCCCTCTCACTGAGGCCCAATCTCCCCCGACAATGGCGCCAAATGTTCTAGCAGGCGAGGGCTCCTCCCGGTACGGTATTCTTGTTCTACTTCTTCTTAATCTCCCTCTCCATCATGATCTTATTCAGCTTCTTCTTGTTTTCTTCTTCTTCTTTCTATTCCTCTTCTATGTATTATAGGCCGGCCATGGAGCCAGAGTCCACCACGACGGAGGTGTTGCAGGACCTGTTCGGCCCCGTTCCATGTCTCAATGAGGTAGCAAATCTCCACACTGTTATTTCTCCGAGTTGTGATGTGGATTTCTTAGATCGTGTCCGCCCCGCATTGGTTTTTCTTCTTCTTTTGCGAGTTGTATTAGTTTTCATGAATATGACTGGATCTCTTGGTCTTTCCTTAATACCGTTGTTCATAGATTCACTATGGATTTTTTGTGATTAGGATTAGTTTATCGTGGTCATGAATAGATCTCTACGTCCATTTTTAACACTGCGGTCAATAGATTCAACGAGGATTTTTTGATATGTATTAGTATTCACTTGGAACCTGGAGTATAATTATATAATTCCTATTTCAATTAACATGAATGATGCAACGATTGAAGGCCGAGTACCGTGAAAAGGTGGCCGCGATCAGTGCCAAGATTGACAACCAACATGAGCTTGCACGCTCCCTCACCCAAGATAACGAGAGCCTACGCAAGCAATTATCCGTGCAGAAGGAGATCTCACTAGATTTTGCACGTGACGTCGTGAGGCTGCAGAAAGTGCTCGACCGTAACTTGAACAGGCAAGAACAGGCCATCAAGATAATCAACGAGCTCATGGAGGAGAAGAAGGATCTCGTGGAAAGGTGCACTCTCCTGCAGGACGAAGTCACCGAGGCACTTAGAGGACGCGTCGAGGAAACCAAGGCTACCATCCGAGCCTACCAAGACAGGAACCATTTCCTGGATGCAGTGAAAGAGATGAAGCAGGACATGAGCAGAGGGATCACCGTACTCGAGGGTATTCGGAAAGAGAACGAGGAGCTAAGGGCTTGTCTGGAGGCGTATCGGAGCAATGCCCAAGTCCGATTCCCGTTAGAGGGGACACGAATATCAGTTCGTGCTCCACCCCTTTTGTAATGTTTAGGGTTTAGGGTGCAATGCCTAAGTCTACTTGCCATTATATGGTGCACTAAGAATCCTAGGGCAACTCCTTATCTATCTGGACATGTGTTGGTGTTCATGTTCATCAATGGACACCATGTGCTCTTTCCATTATGTATCTGGACATGGGTTTCTGCATTATGAGTTTGCCACTAGCCCACTACTATTTGGTGATATTGGAAAAAAACCACAACACACTAAACTGCAGATGAACCTTATTTGTCTTTGAAATTGAAATTATCACAATGCCACTAGTCGATTCATAAAATGTTGATTAGTCGTAGATTGCTTCTTCCTTGAAATTATGACAGTGCCACTAGTCGATTCAGTTAATTATGGAAACTAACCAGCTTGTCCTGGTGAACTGAAAAAACCATACTATGTACTTTTGTTGTAGGGAAATAGGCGAAAGCTCGACCAGGACCTGGCGACCTTGCTAAATGATAAGATAGCAATCCAAAGGGAGAAGCAGAATTCCCGAAAACTGGCCTTTGACCACCCGCATGCTGAACTCGCGGTCCTTTCTGACAAGTGCCAGAAACTGAAGGAGTTAAACGCCAGCTGGGCGAAGCTTCATAGTGAAGGTCGCACCTCGGCTAGGAAGCAGACGGAGATCATGAAGGAAAATCGTATGGCTACGGACTAACTTCTCCAATCCGTGATGGAGCACTGGAACCTACGGATGGAGCATGATAAAGTACTGAAGGAGCTGGCAGATCTTAGGGAGGAAAACAGGCAGCTCCGGGCCAGGATCGCTTGAACACAACATATGTCTATTTTGTACTGAACTGCATGGTTTATCCTCTGCAGTGGTGATTTTGTAAGCGTGAACTTAACTCTATGCACGACATGTGTGTTCGTCTGAAATTAATTTGCTCGAGGATTGAGTTTGACTTAGTTAAGAAAGCGCAACAGCAAGTCTTATAGTTAACTAATTTCAGGCATTGGCACAACATAAATTATTTATCTCGAATTTACTTTATCCTTTGTAGTATGTCCTTGTTCACCCTCGCGCGCCTTCTTTAGTTCCTTCAACAGACCCGCAATGCAGTACTCTAGCTTCTTCTTGCCTTCCTTGAGCTGATCCCTCTCCTTTTCTACATTATGAATAAGCAACCTGTGACTATCCTGAAGCTTCTTTGTAGTTCCAACAACCAAGCTCCCATTGATTCTGTCAGTTAGCTCTGACTGCAAATTCTCGATTTCTTGTTCCAGCTCCTTATTTCGTACTGACAACTTGTAATTTTTTTCAGCTGCATCACTTACATTGGTAAATCTCCCCGACCTTTCCAACTCATACATCTCAAATAACTGTGTCAAACATTTCTTAAGTGCATCTGGCCACTCAAGATCCACCCACTCTACTGCTTTACATACTGGGCCAACCTAAAAACACACACACTAGAGTGTTATGAACATACACGATACATTTTACTTCATGTCACCGTTGCACATAATGTAAACAAACCTGATTTGTACAGCCCAAAAACCTTCTCCCAGTGTTACTGCCTTCGAATGCAACATATCTCCTCAGTTTTAGCCCATGATCACATGGCACTGCTCCATCGAGATCTAGGCCCTCCCATTCGAAGTCGTAGATCATCCGTGGTACCTATAGGTAAAGGCAAAGCTGGATTTGAACACGATTGCATGCACATATGGAGCTCAGATCGAGAGATTTACCATTGCCTAACCCTAGCCCGAGAAAACAAAGGAACTCACATCATGGAAGGAATACTCGATGTCGGAGAGAAGGCCGTCACTGCTCGACTGGTGGCGAATGCATGGCGAATGCATCGTCGCCGGTGACGGCGTTGGTGAGGAGAGAGAGCAGCCCTTCTACCACTGCAACAATGACTAAATTGGCATGTTACAATAGTTTAATGGATACCATGCCCTTTTCCTGGATTACTGTCTCCTGCCTAATATGGATTCTCTTCATACATTCTTATTTCAAATATTAAACATGTAATCAATCCATCCCAATTTCATTGCCTAACAAAAACATACCAGTATATTACATCATCTAAAGAAACAAAATCATGTCAACTACAAGGTACTTATGCATCACTTCTTCAGTCATGGTTTCACAAAACATTACATAACAATCTCTCAACAAACATAATCACATCATGGTTTCACAAAACATCACATTACAATCTCTCAACAAACATAATCATAGAAACAAGTATATTACATCAACTCAAGAAACAAAATCATGTCGACTACAAGGTACTTACGCATCACTTGTCCTGTCATGGTTTCACAAAACATTACATTACAACCTCTCAACAAACAAAATAACGGAAACAAGTATAGTACATTATCTCAAGAAACATAATCATGTCAACTACAATGTATTTATGCATCACTTGTCCAGTCATGGTTTCACAAAACATTACATTACAATGTCCCAACAAACATAATAACAAAAACAAGTACGGTACGCCATATTAAGAAACATAATCATGTCAACTACAATGTACTTATGTCTTATTACAACAATGATGGTTTCAGTGACTGACATGTTCGAAAATGTCAACAGCTCGCACAACATTATCGCAATCTCTCAACAAACATAATAACGTAAACACGCTCTAAATGCAACATCTGTCAATATTACAAATATAGGCAGGGGAACCCCACGGTCCATATGACAAGCCTAGGGTAGCAGCTCTCATCAGATCTCATCAACGTCGACCACCTCATTCTCTTCAGCCACTACAGGGGCCTCTACATACACTATAACATGTTCAACAACATTAGAAATGGTACCAAGGAAGAACACCTTCCTGGTTCGCTTCTTTCTTCACATAATGTTCATAAGATCTTCAGTATCCAAAATATCTATGAATTGCTGCTTCTTATGATGCCACCACTGGATTTTTTCCATCTGCTTAGGGCCAATACTGATTTCCTTAACCATCATCTCCCTCATTTCATCAAGAGTTATGTTTTTGGAATCGACTGTGATCTCCACAGTACATGACGAAACTGGCTTATTAACTCCCTCATCAAGTTTTTCCATGTATGAATCCACCTCTATGCGTGTACTAAACTTATCCAGATCCGCATCTATTGGTCTGTTTCTCTAGGAGCAGAAGCTCTGGCAGCAAGATCTCCAGCATCTGCATACATATCATCAATCATCGCTTCAACTTTCACCTTACGATTAGCTGCACAACACTTTCAAACCATCTGAAGCTCATGGGAGTGCTCAATTTGCTGATAGGTATCATTCATGTTGCACCACACCAATTTTGTCCTTTGTCTAGAACCCTAGGGAATTCTAGCGACAAGCATATCTACTAGCTGCGAAACAGACACAACCTCTTTGCAATTCACAAGCAGATGCACATCTTGCCCGAACACAACCCTCTTGCAACCAAAATCAAGTTTTGAAGTGTACTGGCGAACATGAACTATGAACTCATATAGGTCCCTTGTATCAAAGTTGTGCCTAATTTGATTAAAAAGGGGAACTTTTTAGTTCATTCGATTCTATTCTGCCGTAACTAATCTACTTGTAAGATACGACATAGATAAGAAAAATTCACCTCTCGCTCTTCTCCCGGATTTTTTTTTTCGAGATTTGGGTGCCGCATCCGCCCACCGGAGCCAAAAAATCCGCCGCCGGCCTTGCTTTTCTCTTTAACCCTCTGCTCGTAGGTACCTTGGGAGCAAAATCCTTGCTGACCTCCTCGCTAACCAGGGTTGAAGACCTCGCCGCTGATTCGCGTTGAGCCCTAGACTTTGGCCCCAACGGACCCGAATAAGTCGGTGAGGTAGCCACAACCTTCGCCTTGCAAGACATGCTGGGCCGCCGCCGTCGGATTCAGTGTCGAGGGAGGGAGAAAAAGGTCCTCCGCCGCCGGTAGATTTAGGGTCGAGGAAGGGAAGAAAAGGGACCACCGCCGCCGTAGCCAGATTCAGTGTCGAGAGTTATGAAAGTACAGTAATGGATTTGCCCCTACGACACGTGCATGGTGGCTAAGAAGAGGTACCGGAAAAGAAGGGGCACAATAGGAACTAGTGTAACGGAATATCCTGACTTAACTTGCGCGATTTGAAAATATTGGGTTTGGCCATCATTCACTCGAAACACCCCTCTCAGCAATTGGCGCCCCAACTTTTCAAATCATGGTGATTAAAATCAACTCGGGTACCGCGTTGCCTGGGCGCCCCAACTTTCGGGCCGCAAAATGATATTCTCCACGCGGGGCCCTCCTTTCTTCAAGATTGAGTGCGTGTTCAAGAAATGTTACATGTGTGTTCTACTCCTCTAACTTGTTGTTGCCTCAGTGCTCTGTCCTTCCATTTGCGTGCATACTCAGTGGATGGCTATGTTGTTAGGTGCTGCCGATGTGTCGCTGCTCAAAAGTAGAGAAAATTAGATGGTGGTGATGATTAGCTCTCGAAGATCTCCTAGATGGTGAACCCATCGATGTGGTGATGGTACGATGACTTAGTGACACGGAACAAGAACTTTGTAACATCTTGACAAGAAAGATCGACAATCCGAACACCACCTATGACATCTGCCCCAATGCAAGATGTTCCTAAGACTCCGGCATCGATCCCAAGAATGCCATCAACAAATAAGATGATACCCCAAGACCGCCTTCCTATAATTCAAAGACCCTAGCCCCGAAGGCCGAACCCAAACCCCTCTGAAACCAAGATCTTCAGGACCAATGTGTGACCCCTTTTCGAATCCCTATTTTATAACTTGACATACAAGTTGTTGCATATTAAAAAATTTCATGTTTGTGTACATATTTTGTCATTTGGGGGTGTTTTTTCGATTCACCTGATAATCACATATGGATTGTATATGCAGGATATTTTTGCCTTATCTCGACTCCAATTAATGGTTGAAATATGCCCTAGAGACAAATAATATGGATTATTATCATATTTAACAAAGTTTATGATTAAGTTTTATATCATGCTATAACAGTATTGAAAGGAAATGTCAATACAGGTTTGATATATAAACAACTAGGAGTTCCCGGTGAAGCTCTAGTCACTGGTTCATTGGCCAACAAATGATCTAGGTTTCCTGATCATGTGGCATTTATGCCAGTTGACAATGGAGTCACCTCATTACAAGAATGAGATGATGAGCTATACCCAACCTAAGAATCATGACCCGATCATGTCACGAAGTTCAAGTTACGATGATTAGAAAAGACCTAGTGTCCTATTTCTTAGACTGTGATGCCATATCAATCACTATCACTCGAGAATACTTAGATATCATCAATCGTCATTTGTAGGAGCGATGATCATAAAGGTGGGTTCAGGTATTCAGAGGAACATTTAGAGGCATTATGCGTCAAGAGCGGGATTTCTCCATCCGCGTGATGGAAAGATACTACATGGCCCACTCGGAGAAGTCATATGCAATAGCTGTGCAGTGTGTGATTTGATCACAATGATATCACTTATCGGAATGAGTCAAATAGCATTTGTCGGTAACGAGATTGAATAGGACATGGAGATGTAAATGATCAGATATCGGGCGATGCAAGTATCGAGAGACAAAGGAATATGACACGACGTTCATGGTTCAGTGATGAAAGATTCATGGAATGCACATGGGTCATCATGGGCATCCAGGTCCCGCTGATGATCATTGGTACGAGAGGGCCTAGACCATGTCTGGAGTGTTCCCGAACCATGGGGTATCACGCTTAACGGCTTGATGATGCTTAGACACTATTTTGGTATCGATAGAATCACCGAAGAAAAGAAAGAGAGAGAACCGGAAGAGTTTCTGTAAGTCCAGAGGATGTCAGGAGTGGAGGTGGAAGGAGTTCCATAGCCACGGGGATTGAATAATATATAAGTAAATGTTAAATTTTAATTTAATCATTTATTTATAATTATTTAATAAAATAAAAATGAATTAAAAGTTCAAATACCTAATTGGGCCAAAATCCGGAGGGAAAATGGCCCATGAGGGAAAAGACCAAAAGGGAGAAAGGGAGGAGGGGCCATGTAACATCCCAATTTCAGCAACCCTGATTAGTTGTGCAGAATGCAAAAATCAGGGGGAACAAAAACTTTTTCTTGTTCATTGGTGCAGTTTTTGCTTGTTGTTTGTTTGTGCTTGTGATTCACCATCAATTGACAAAAGCTGACAAAAGCTATTTAACAAAAGCTATTTAACAAAACTATCCCGGCTCATTTTATACTCCTTACCTCACCATCAGTTGACAAAAGCTATTTAACAAAACTATCCTGGCTCATTTTATATATTCTCAAATGTTCTGGCATTTCAAAAAGCTGAGCCAAGATGTCCTTGCTTCCCAAACTATTTTATTAACTTCTATTGATCAAACTACGGAGAGCTATATACTATAATCTCCTTATGTTCTCAAGACAGAACCTTCAACAACTCCTACCTCTAGGACTCTCAAAACCTTGTATAAAACTTTTGAATTCTACTATTGGTAGGGATACCAAGGACTCTTACCTTATTCAAACTCCAACCTTTCAAATTTTCCCATCCTTACCTCTAGCTAAGATTGATGGTAACCCTAGTAGTAGTTGATTTGTTTGTAAGATGAATTGCCTTGATCTGCTGTTTGACTTGATTGCTTAGAAGTAGTATGAGATACTCTAGGAGCTCATCCTCTAGGATCAAGAAACTTTAAAATCCCCAAACCCTAAGCAAGAATACAAACCTGGATCTGATCTCTAGCTACTAGGTGATCATCTAAAACTCTTAACCAAATCAGCTCTGAAGTGATCTAATTCTAGAAGCTTCTAAGTCAATGAAGACCAGTATCAAGCATGGATCTTTCATACTCATTCCCCACTTCAACATCATCCCCTTGATGATGCTTGGGTACCTTGCAACCCATCAAAAACATCCCCTCTCCCACTCTAGTAAAAATCCTCAAAACTGCCAAATCTGGAATCTGTTTCAACATCACCTTTTTGAATGTCTCCTTTTCTCAACCCTTGAGCATTTTTGAAAATGCATTAGAACCATATTGTTAACCATCTTAGGGACTACCAAGGACCACTCTTGCCCTTGTTTATATCATGCTCCAACCCACTTGTTCTTGATGGTTTTGCAGGGAAGAACATAATTTTTCCTGCAAATCTAGTCAACATGCCTACTTTGACAGAAGCTCACACCATCATCCAACCTTCTATGGACCAACTCTTTGCATGGTTGTGTTCTACTCATACATGTCTATCAAAATCTACTTCACTTGTTCCAATTGGATCTTTGTGCTTCTTAAACCCACATGGTTTATAAGGCATCATGACTCATCTGGTATGGTAGCCTTATTTTCAACAAAGATTTCCATCAATTCCAGACCACCTCAAATGTAACCCATGTTGGGAATATGCCCTAGAGGCAATCATGTATGATGTTATTCCTGTGTATTCATAAGGTTATGGTCCATGTATGAACCACTGATATGTATTATTGAATATGTGATTCAATTGTGGAACTGCATATTCATGTTGTTCATACTAATTGTCCTTGGTCATTGAGGTTCTGCCGGACACACAACTTAGACCAATGTGAAAGTCGGCAGATGACTAGGTTCCACTTGTCATGGGCATGGAGATGCTATTCCGACTTACACGGATTCAGCTAAAGAGTTTAGCGAGTCGGACTGACCCATATTGAGATGCAACGAACAAGTCGTCATTTGCATGTCTCAATCAATGTAATCCTTAGACCTGAGGTTATTGCACAATCCGAGTTGAGGATCTCTAACTTAGGTTCTGTCAAACGCTGTTCCTTCACTGGGCAGTTATAAAGGCGGAGTTTGGGTCGACTGAGAATCAAGCTGCGTGATGTGAATAACCAAGACGGGATTTTTCCCCTGCATCTGGAGAGATATTCTCTGGGCCCTCTCGGAAGATATGATTCGGAAAGCATGGCCATGCGCGTCATGGTTAAGTGTTAACCGAGGCAACCGACTAAGAGTTAGTCGGATGATTCACTTATCTCGGATCGAGAAAGAGAGTCGGACTATTTAAGGGATGACGATCATTCGCCTATAGTCCGACAAGGTATATCGTGAGGCAAAAGGGACTTAGCCCAAAGTCGCATTGGAAAGGTATGTCGCCATGACTTATTGGTACTTGGGAGTTGGCACGTTCTGCTAGGAGCCGCTACCAACTGATTGATCATGAGTGAGACTCGGAATCGTGTCCGGGTTACCATGAGCCTGTCGGGTCACACACTTAAGAGCGGGAGCAAGTTTGGGTTAGACCCAAAGAGGAAACCTATTTGGGTTGGACCCAAATAGAGACATGGACTTAGTCAGCAAGTGAGACTTGTAGTGGCTAATATAGGCCCTTTAGTGAATGGGCCACAAGTGAGTGGAGCCCACTTTCACTCCCTATATAAGCTGGGGCAGAGGTGCTTAGAGCACAAGGTTAGGTCACTCCATGTGTTGGAAGCCCTAGCCCCAGTCCGTCCTGTCGCCGCCGTACCGGACCTAGCAGTCCATCACCGACGCTCCTCCTCGTACGTGTGGATACCGGCGGAGGTGCTGTACATTCAGCACTTCGACGATCGTGAAGAAAGAACGGATCGTGGATAGTGGAACCGGAACGGATCGCGAGGACTACACTGCATCAAGCGACGTGCTTCATCAATTCCGCAACTACGCGTCTAGTGGTAATCCTCGTGGCCTTCTACCTGAGTTGGATCTTGGGATCACCGCGTAGGGAAAAAGTTTTGTTTATCTCTATGTGGCCCAACAGTGGTATCAGAGCGTTAGCTTCTAGTTTTAGGCTCGAGATCGCGCATATGTGATATGTGGTTGGCGTTAGATTGGATCTAATTATAGTTTTTGTGGTCGATCTATGAGATAGATCGGTTTTGTACAAAGTTGATTAGATCAACTGTACTCGGGGAATGGATGATCTGGTTTCCGTGATCTAACGGCTAAGTTCGTGGAACGACATACCCCTACCGGTCGGCATCCGCCATCGGGGTAAACTGTGACACGTAAACCCGGATGTAGTGATCGAAGATCAAAGAGTTTGGTCGAATCGAAGTCTAGATCGGATTTGCGTAAAATTGTTTTATCTGATGACGAAATCCATGTCCGGAATGTAGATGAGATCTGCGTTTTTCGGAAAAATCATCGGACTTCGCCCTGTCGTAGCGCCTTATATGTCGTTGAGAGTTTCACAACACCGGTTGATATCGTATCTATGCATAACTTGTTTTTGCAGGATGATGTTGTGAATGGTATGGCTTATGTGCATGTGATGTGTGTAATCCATATGTGATCTGCGTATCATGGATTTTGTCAGCTGGCTGGAGCCTAGGTGCTGTCATCTTATTGTATAACGGCCTGCGTGTCGGATTCTCTGTGTAATTTGCATTACTAGCTAGTGTAGCTGTTTGGAGAATCCGAATGGCATGCAAGCCGGAGTACAAGTCGGCTACATGGTGTAAGATGGCACGTGACAAGAGTTGACACGAGTCAAGCTTTATGAAGATGGAGATCTCCATGAAGAGAGCCATACCATTTCACATTATAATTTCTTTATTTTGTGTTATTGTTATGTCTCTGTTTTACCTCTATTAGATAGTTGGTAGAAAGTAATCCCTCAAAGAAGGTCTAGTCGGTTTCCCCGCCAGTGCTGCACCATCACAAGTCGGACATTTTTGGCAGTGGGCTCATAAAATTGAGGTGCTATCAATTCTTCCCGACTAAGTGGGTTCGAGTCGGACTCTTATAGCGAAAGCACTTGGTAATCTAGACAGGTCTATCACAACGGTTGTGGGACTTGGGGAAAGGTCGGATGGGAGCCGGGGCATGTGATGCCACCCATCCAATAGGAGTCGTATGAGATACAATTGACAAGGAGTTGTCTACCTAGATCACTTGACGGCTAGCGGTGATGCTAAAGCTCACTAGTCAACTTGCTTATTTAGGGTCCTGAATCACTAAGTAACCATCGGAGGGGTGTTGGTTCTAGTGGGAGCATAAATATTAAAGTGTTTAATATGCTTGCTCTTTATCGAAACATGTCTTAAGTGTTTTGCGTATTTTCTGTTGTAGATCAATGGCACCTAGCAGTCTTCCTCAGATTTCCGGTTTTGCTTTGAGAACCATCGTAGAGAAAGATAAGATGAATGGAACTAATTTCACCAACTGGTATCGTAATCTGAGAATTGTTCTCAAACAAGAAAAATGGGATCGTGTCCTAGACAACCCACTTCCAGCTGAGCTGGATGAGAATGTGACTGTCGCAGCCACCAATGCCTACCGTCGGATTTGTGATGAATCCACGGAGATTAGCTGTCTTATGCTTGCTCACATGGAACCGGACTTGCATCAGCAGTTCGAGAATGTTGAGGCCTACGATATGATCGAAAGCCTCAAAAGTATGGTCCAGGCTCAGGCAAAGACTGAGAGGTATCAAGTCTCTCAGGCCTTATTGAGCTGCAAGCTTAAGGATGGCGATCCACTGAGTCCGCATGTGATCAAGATGGTTGGTTACGTGCAGTCTCTGGAAAGACTTGTCTACCCCATAAGAGAAGAGTTCGCTACAGACATAATTCTGAACTCTCTTCCTAGTGCGTATGGTCAGTTCATATCGAACTACCACATGCATGGTATGGATACGAAGCTCACTGAATTACATGGGATGCTCAAGCAGGCTGAGGCGGATCTCAAGAAAGGTGCCAGTCAAGTGTTGATGGTACAAAACAAGCCTAAGTTCAAGAAGAGTTCTTAGACTAAGAAGAAGAAGGAAAAGTCAGGAGGTAAGGCGGAGGAGCCAGTCCAAAGCGCTTCCTCAGGGACTAAGCCATCTCCTACAGCTGGATCCACTTGCTTCTACTGCAATTCGGATGGCCACTGGAAGAGGAATTGCAGCAAGTATTTGGCTGATAAAGCCAAGAGCGGGGGTGTGACTTCCGGCTCAGGTACGCTTGTTTGCAATGTTATAGACATTTATCTTGCTAATGCACCTGGTAGTTCTTGGGTATATGATACCGGATCAGTCATTCACATCTGCAACTCGTTGCAGGGACTCGTAAGAACTAGGATCGTTGTAAGATGTGAGGTTGACATTAGAGTCGGCAACAAAGCAAGAGTCGCTGCGTTGGAAGTCGGCACAATGCAACTTCATTTACCTTCTGGATTCATAATGGAGCTAAATAATTGTTATCATGTTCCAGTGCTTAGTCGAAACATCATTTTTGCCTCATGTTTGATGAGACAGGGCTATGAGTCGAATATTAAGAATAATGAATGTTCTTTATATTTGAATGATATGTTTCATGGCTTTGCGCCCCTTCTAGGACGGGTTATTTATTTTGAATCTTAAGGGTAAATCTATCTATAACATAAATGTGAAAAGGTTGAAACCAAATGATCTGAATATGACTTACTTTTGGCATTGTCGGCTTGGTCATATAAGTTGGAAACGCATGAAGAAGCTCCATGATGATGGACTCCTAATTTCTTTTGACTTGGAGTCGTTCGAGACATGCGAATCCTGCCTTCTCGGCAAGATGACCAAGACACCTGTTGCAAAGAGTTGTGAAAGGGCGTCCGACTTATTGGGACTAGTACATAGTGATGTATGTGGCCCAATGAGCACGATAGCCAGAGGTGGTTATGAGTACTTCATTACCTTCACTGATGATTTGAGTAGGTATGGATATATCTACTTGATGAAACATAAGTCGGAAGCCTTTGAAAAGTTCAAGGAATTCCAGAATGATGTACACAATCAACTTGGCAAGAAAATAAAGTTTCTTCGGTCGGACCGAGGAGGCAAATACATGAGCCATGAGTTGATGACCATCTTAAGAGTTGTGGAATAGTTCCCTAGCTCACTCCTCCAGGAACGCCATAGCGAAACGGTGTGTCGGAAAGGAGGAATCGGACCTTGTTGGACATGGTACGATCAATGATGAGTCGGACATATCTGCCTTTATCATTTTGGGGTTATTGTCTAGAAACTGCAGCGTTCACACTAAACAGAGTACCATCAAAGTCGGTAGAGAAGACACCGCATGAGATGTGGATTGGCAAGAAGCCGAGTTTGTCTTTTCTTAAGATTTGGGCTTGTGAAGATTTTGTCAAGCGACTTCAGTCGGACAAGCTTACATCTAAGTGATGGGTTCGTAGCATGGAAAACAAAAATTTTCTACCGCAAGAACGAACAAAACCTAGATCTAATCTAGATAAAAGCCAAGATCTAATCTATGAGACATGAGCAACGAGATAGATAGGAACTAACCCTCGTAGATCCGAAAGCGTTAAGGAGATTAGATCTCGTGGTTGATGTAGTCGATCACTTGCCGATCTCAAGATCGTGTGGACGATCCTTCCGGCATCGCGATCCAGCAGCGCTTCCGCCCTCGGTCAAGTAGACGATCCTTCCGGCGTCGCGTTCCAGCAGCGCTTCCACCCTTGGTCAAGTAGACGATCCTTCCAGCGCCACGATTCGGCAGCGCTTCCGCAGTCGGTCACACGTGCGGAGTCGAAGCAGACCTTCCTCTCCCCGTTCCAGCGAGCAGCGGAGGTAGTAGATCTTCTCCACGGAATCCCAGCAGCACAACAGCGTGGTGGTGGTGGTGGAGTAGAGAATTCTGCAGGGCTTCGCCTATGCCTGTGCAGAATATGGTGGAGGAGAGAGGCGGCAGAGATTAGACGTTATGAGAGCGCGTGTGGAGGGGGCGCCCCTGCCCTTCTATTTAAGGGGAGGAGGCGCGCCTGGGGAGGGGGAGTCCTTGTAGGACTCCCCTCCTCTATGGCCAACGAATTTGGGGAGGGGGGAGGAGTCCTCCTCACCCACGAATCCGTGTCTTGACCCACCAGGACTCCTTGATCCCTATCTTGATTTTCAAGCAAACTCCAAGATATCTTCTAGAACCTTCCGGAACATTCCGAAACCTTTTAGAATCCTCATACAAACACTCCGGAACATTTCCTAACTTAGAAAATGATCCCCAATATATGAATCTTATTCTCCGGACCATTCCGGATCTCCTCGTGATGTCCCGGATCCATTCCAAGACTCCGAACAACATTCGGTCTCCAACGCATATTCCATATCTACTTAAAACAACTTCGAACCTTAAGTGTGTCACCCTACGGTTTGTGAATATGTAGACATGATAGAGACACATCTCCTATCAATAACCATCAGCGGGACCTGGAGATCCATAATGGCTCCCACATACTCAACGATGACTTCGCGATCGATTGAACCACTTACATACGAAACTAATTCCCTTTGTCTCGCGATACTATACTTATCCGAGGTTTGATCGTCGGCATCTCCATACCCAGTTCTACCTCGTTACTGATAAGTACTCTTTACTCGTTCCGTGATATGTCATCCCTTGTGACCCAGTCACATGCTTGCAAGCTAATTAGATGACATTCCACCGAGAGGGCCCAGAGCATATCTATCCGTCATATGGATGGACAAATCCCAATCTTGGTTCATGCGCTTCAACACATACTTTCAGAATACCTAATGACACCTTTATGACCACCCAGTTACGAAGCGATGTTTGATGTCATCAAAGTATCAATCCGGTGATGGTGATTAACATAACCTCATGGTCGAAGGATTAGGTTACTATGCATTTGAAAGCTTATAGCAATACGAACTTAATGACTTGATCTTTATGCTACGCTTACTATGGGTGTGTGTCCATTACATCATTCTCCTAATGATATAACCTTGTTATTTAATCACATCCAATGTCCATGATCAGGAAACCATGATCATCAATTAATCAACAAGCTGGTTCAACAAGAGGCTTACTAGGGACTCTTTTATGTTTACAAAACGCACATGTATTAGTGTTTCCTAATAATACAATTATAGCATGGGATGTAAACATTTATCATAAACATAAAGATATAATAATAACCACTTTATTATTGCCTCTTGGGCATATCTCCAACAGTCTCCCACTTGCACTAGAGTCAATAATCTAGTTAAAAAAAAACTTGTGCATTCAACACCTATGGCTTTCTGGTGTTGTATAGACACTATTGCTAGTGGAAAACATAATCTTCGGACCTGACACTTCCAGGTCCGTGTGTATTTGCATGTCCTTGCGTCTCTACGCATTACTCATTCTCCAATGAGATGGCATTGTATAAATTTGGTCCTTTGGTGAGACCTTTATTTCCTTCGGCTCAAAATATGTTGATATTATTGTCACACAATATATCTTCATAGTATTAGCCCGCTAGGAACCACACCTAGTTTGATAACAAACTACTTGACACAAATGCCCTCATTTACTACTACAATAGTAGTCATATACTTAGCCTTTTGTTGTAGTATCTGTTACAATGTTTTAACTTTGGTACTCAACCAAATCCGTTATGGAACTTCCTTTCCATTACATTGTTCTACCCATAGTCTAAATTGAGATAAATTTAATTTGTATCTTGTGACAAAACTAGTATCAATGTAACACTTTACAATGAACTACCTTTAACTATTTGTCACTTATACATGATATATTCTTAGTTCTTCCAAAGCTCATAAGAATATCTTTACTATTGTCCAATGATCATCTTATGAATCATTCTGGTATATGCTCATAACATTTAGAGCATAGGACATATCTGGATGTGTACATCTTAAAGAATGATTGATCAAAATATTCTTGCGATTTCACCAAGTGTCAAAACACTTGAATCTCATGTCAACACACTCGAATCTTGATTCAGTCCTTTCCGTGCGTCAAGAACCTTTCTTGTTGTTTCCATATTGAACTCATTCAACATCTTATCTATGTACATTCGGCAAAACCATATTAGCACCTCAATCTATCCATATAGACATTGATGCCTAATTCTTGAGTTATGCCTAAGTCTTTCATCGAAATGAAATTCTTAACCTGTGTCAATACAAGATACATCATTTCCAATCAACAATATGTCCTCTACATAATGTATTAGAAATATGTCTCAGCGCTCCCACTTAATTTCTTGCAAATGCAAGCATCTTCATCATCTCCGATGAATTTAAACTCTTTTAACAGTTTCATCATGGTGAAGATTCCAACTCCGCTATGCTTACTTCAACTATTGAAGTTTTGCACACTCTTTTAGCATCCTTTGAATTAACAAAACCCTTTGGATCGTGTCATTTACACGTCCTAGGTAACCATTCTATTAGAAGAACTTGTTTTGTTTGTTCAACTACCATATACCAAAATATATGTAGTGGTTGCTACATTAATCCGTCCAGACTAAATATCGCTATGAAAGATCAAATCTTATCATAGTCAATTCCTTGAACATTGTCGTAAACTCTTTCCGACATGTCGACTATTTCATAGATTTGAAACATCCATGTCTATTTCTTTATAGATCCAAACACGACCGATAGGCTTCACGCCTTTCCGGAGGGACTTCAAAGTTCAGAAACTTGATTTCTCGTGTATGGATGCTATCACGGATTCCATGACTTCTAGTCATTTTATGGAGTCAGGGCCCATCATCGCTTCTTTGCATGTAGTCGGTTCATCATTGTCAAAACAATAACGTCTTGCTTATCAAATCTTACTATTTGATTCTTACCGACCCACATGGTTCTATAGGAACTCTAATCTCCGAGATCACACCTTTTGTAATCACGAGAGCCATGAGCATTGTGGCCGTCACCGGGACACTTTCCGGCGCTGCGCTACTTAGCACATATAGCTAAGGTTCAACAACCTTGTCAAAGTTCTATTGTCCTCCCACTTAACTTTTCACGAAAAATTCCTTCTCAAGAAACTTGACGTTCCAAGTAACAAACTCTTTCGTCCTCAGTGTTATGGAGAAATTCCCAACAAATTCTTTAGAATAACCTACAAAGACGTGCTTATCCGACTTTGGTTGTAAACATTTTACTTATGCCTAGCATACCAAAAATTTAAGAAAGGACAACCTGGGTTTTATCCCAAACCATGACTTATATGGTGTCATTTCAACGGATCACGATGGAGCTCTTTTCAGTGTAAAAGCGGTAGTCACTAAAGCTTTAATCTTTAATATATAATGGCAGTTTTATAAATGACACCTTTGATCTTACCATGTCAAACAAGGTTTCATTACATATCTTGAACACTCCATACTCCTATGGTGTTTTGGGAAATGCAAATCCATGGAACGATTCCTCAAATCTTAGGTGTTTTGCTAAACTTGTAACTCAAACATCTTTCTTTATGATCCAATCATAAACTCTTTTATTTTCTTGTTACAATGATTTTCCACTTCATCTTGAAAGTCTTTGAACATTTTTCAAATGTTTCATACTTCTTCCTTATTGAGTAAGTATATATATATATTCACTCAAATTCTCGGAGAAAGCATATGAAGTTGAAATCCATCGCTCTCGACTACACATAATGGGCTTCATACATCTCTATGTACAAGTTCCAATCAGCTAGTCATTCGTTCCCTTTTGGCCTATGAACGAAGTTTTAATTATCTCTAGAAAAGTTTCATAAGCGTCATTTGATTAAAATCAAAAAACTCCAAAATTCCATCAACATGGAGTTTCTTCATGTTTTCTTTCCAATATAATTTAAACAGCGATGTCACTTCTTAAGTGATCTTTCAATCAATTGTCTTTCGACATTTTAGCATTAGTTTTATGGATGTGATTTCTCCAACAAGATTTGTAAAAGTCCATCCATCCTTTATGGAATACGGTAATTATTTGAACAACCATTGTTCTCGTAATACCGGAACAAAATAACAAATCTTGAAGGCTAGGTTTGATGTCAACGAAAAACACAATAACACCTTATTTGTTTTCGATGAACATCATCACTCATTCTCTTGCTAGTTACTTAGGCCATTGTAGTTCATGAATTGTGTTGTCATGTATGACACTTCATAGCAACCAATTCGGTATCCAATACTTAAGAGCCACATTTACAAGCAATGAATACAACCATAACATGTATGTATTCTATATACCCAAGTTGGACATCTCCAACCTTACAATTTCTGCCAAATATTTTATAGATTCTCTTTCAGCAATTCCTTTTTCTTTTAAAAGAATCTATCAACATCAATAGTGGTGTCATTCACATGACACATAGTACAAAGCGTATATAGTCAAATACTAATACCTTTGGACTTGCACTTTGAAGTGGACCACCATCATCAAATGTTTGGCATTCTTTCAAAATTCCATTCTTTAGTAATCTTTTAGTGTAGTAAACATTTTACTTACATCTTCTATTCATCCTTATCATGACAACTTTCATGATCAAGCTGCTATAGCTTATAAAGGTGAATTGCGAGTATAATGTTTCTTTTTCAAAACCTTTTGGAGGATTAGGACGACTAGCGTCTCCAACCTTCACAAATTCTCATCACATATGAGGACGTATACTCTATCATGTTGTAACCAACACATTGTTTTAGATATCGCAATACCTTTCACATATGATGGTTTCTGAAACATTGCTTTCAGCTCTTAGATAAACTTGATATTAAAAACAATCTTTTGAGTATCAAGAATCATGGAGGCAAACATGATACATTAAATACTAACATTGGAATTCTTACTCTTGATTTAATACTATTTATTAAACTTCATGGAGTAAATGGAGTTTGCTGAAAGTTTGCAATAGGACTTATAAATTTTAAATTGACACTCAAAACAATACGATACCAGTTCGTAAAGTAAATATCCAGAATTTCTATAGTTCCACTATCTCAACTATAACTAAGCGTAAGGTGGTGAACGGATGCCAATGACTACAACAAACTATGCAAATTCACTTTGATTGTGTTTATGATAAATTGAGTTCGACTAATCCAAATTATAAATAAACTCCCACTCAAAACAACATCCCTCAAGTTGTTTTAGTGATTACATGAACCAAATCCACTACACCAAGTCCGATCATCACGTGAGATGATGTAGCTTTAAAGGCGAACAATCAACATGTTCATCATATCATCCATATGACTCATGCTTTACCTTTTGGTATTCTGTGTTCCGAGACCATGTCTGTACATGCTAGGCTCGTCAAGGTTAACCTTAGTTTCTGCATGTGCAAATATGGCTTGCACCCGTTGTATGCACACGTAGAGTCTATCACACCCGATCATCACGAGATGCTTCGAAACGACGAGTCTTAGCAACGGTGCCAACTAAGGACGAACACTTTATTACTTGATATTTAGTGAGAGGGATCATCTTATAATGCTACCGTCGCGATCTAAGCAATACAAGATGCATAAAGGATTAACATCACAGGCAATTCATAATATGTGATATGATATGGCCTTTCTTCTTGTGCCTTTGATCTCCATCTTCAAAGCATGGACATGAACTCCATCATCACCAGCGTGGCGTCAAGGTCCGTGGCGCCGCTTCATGGTTGTCCATCACCAACAGCAACTATTACAACTACTTGGAATAAAGCTATTACATGATGAATAGACACGCAGGTCTTAAACAAAATTTAAAGACAACCATTAGGCTCCTGCCGATTGCCATATTACAATAAGGATCATTGCATACATCAAATATAATCACAATCACATAATGGCCATATCACATCACAAAACCCCTGCAAAAACGAGTTAGACGCCTCTAATTTTCTTTGCATGTTTTACGTGGTTTGGGGCTTTCGCATAAGACCGATCTTACCTACGAACAAGGACCACAACGTTGATACTTGTCAAGATGCTCATTGTAAATTGAATCTTAACTATGGTGGGAGAGACAAACACCCGCAAATCCACTTGTGCAAAGCAAGTTGCACGTCAAGCGTGGAGCAAGTCTCATGTGCGATGACAGGTAATGTTAGCCCGAGCCGCTTCATCCCACCATGCTGCAAGATGCAAAGTACACGCTAAGACACCGACAACAAAAGCATCAACGCCCACAACATCATTGTGTTCTACTCGTGCAACAGATCTACGCATAGATACGGCTCTGATACCACTGACGGGTTCGTAGCATGGAAAACAAAATTTTTCTACCGCAAGAATGAACAAAACCTAGATCTAATCTAGATAAAAGCCAAGATCTAATCTATGAGACATGAGCAACGAGATAGATAGGAACTAACCCTCGTAGATCCGGTCAAGTAGACGATCCTTCCAGCGCCACGATTCGGCAGCGCTTCCACAGTTGGTCACACGTGCGGAGTCGAAGCAGACCTTCCTCTCCCCGTTCTAGCGAGCAGCGGAGGTAGTAGATCTTCTCCACGGAATCCCAGCAGCACGATGGCATGGTGGTGGTGGTGGAGTAGAGAATTCTGCAGGGCTTCGCCTATGCCTGTGCAGAATATGGTGGAGGAGAGAGGCGGCAGAGATTAGACGTTATGAGAGCGCGTGTGGAGGGGGCGCCCCTACCCTTATATTTAAGGGGAGGAGGCGCGCCTGGGGAGGGGGAGTCCTTGTAGGACTCACCTCCTCTATGGCCAACGAATTTGGGGAGGGGGGAGGAGTCCTCCTCACCCACGAATCCGTGTGTTGACCCACCAGGACTCCTTGATCCCTATCTTGATTTTCAAGCAAACTCCAAGATATCTTCTAGAACCTTCCGGAACATTCCGAAACCTTTTAGAATCCTCATACAAACACTCCAGAACATTTCCTAACTTAGAAAATGATCCCCAATGTATGAATCTTATTCTCCGGACCATTCCGGATCTCCTCGTGATGTCCCGGATCCATTCCGAGACTCCGAACAACATTCGGTCTCCAACGCATATTCCATATCTACTTAAAACAACTTCGAACCTTAAGTGTGTCACCCTACGGTTCGTGAATATGTAGACATGATAGAGACACATCTCCTATCAATAACCATCAGCGGGACCTGGAGATCCATAATGGCTCCCACATACTCAACGATGACTTCGCGATCGATTGAACCACTTACATACGAAACTAATTCCCTTTGTCTCGCGATACTATACTTATCCGAGGTTTGATCGTCGGCATCTCCATACCCAGTTCTACCTCGTTACTGATAAGTACTCTTTACTCGTTCCGTGATATGTCATCCCTTGTGACCTAGTCACATGCTTGCAAGCTAATTAGATGACATTCCACCGAGAGGGCCCAGAGCATATCTATCCGTCATATGGATGGACAAATCCCAATCTTGGTTCATGCGCTTCAACACATACTTTCAGAATACCTAATGACACCTTTATGACCACCCAGTTACGAAGCGATGTTTGATGTCATCAAAGTATCAATCCGGTGATGGTGATTAACATAACCTCATGGTCGAAGGATTAGGTCACTATGCATTTGAAAGCTTATAACAATACGAACTTAATGACTTGATCTTTATGCTACGCTTACTATGGGTGTGTGTCCATTACATCATTCTCCTAATGATATAACCTTGTTATTTAATCACATCCAATCTCCATGATCAGGAAACCATGATCATCAATTAATCAACAAGCTAGTTCAACAAGAGGCTTACTAGGGACTCTTTTATGTTTACAAAACACACATGTATTAGTGTTTCCTAATAATACAATTATAGCATGGGATGTAAACATTTATCATAAACATAAAGATATAATAATAACCACTTTATTATTGCCTCTTGGGCATATCTCCAACACTAAGTCGAATAAGTGTATTTTCGTGGGGTATCCGAGGGAAACCTTGGGTTACTACTTCTGCAACCGAGAAGAGAGCAAAGTGTTTGTCGCTCGAAACGGTGTCTTCCTTGAGAAAGAGTTTCTCAGTCGGGGAGTCAGTGGGAGTACGGTGCATCTCGAAGAAATTCGAGAAATACCGGCTAACCGCGAGTTGGCAAAAGCCTTAGAGGTTGAGCCGGACGTGGTGCCTCAGCCAGAAACTGCACCGACACTGCAAAGATTGGCTAGATTGCGAAGTGTTCGTGATGTGATGTTGTTGGACAGTGATGAGCTGACAACTTATTCGGAAGCGATGGTGGGTTCTGATTCCGAGTCATGGCTTGGAGCCATGAGATCCGAGTTAAAGTCCATGGATGAAAATCAAGTTTGGAACTTGGTTGATCTGCTAGATGTGCAAGACCCGTCGAGTGCAAATGGGTCTTTAAGAAGAAAACTGATATGGATGGAAATGTTTCTATCTATAAAGCACGGCTTGTCGCGAAGGGGTTTCTGACAAGTTCAAGGAGTTGGCTACAATGTGACTCTCTCTGTCCTATAGCGATGCTTAAATCAGTTCGGATCATGTTAGCTATAGCAGCCTATTTCGACTATGAGATATGGCAGATGGATGTCAAAACGGCTTTCCTTAATGGAAATTTAACCGAGGACGTGTATATGAGACAACCCGAGGGTTTTGCGATCCGGCTAATGCTGACAAGGTATGCAAGCTTGGTAAATCCATTTATGGGTTGAAGCAAGCATCTCGGAGTTGGAACATTCGCTTTGATGAGGTAGTCAAATTGTCCTTACATACTAGGAATCCGGATCTATAGAGATAGATCAAAGCGGCTCATTGGATTGAGTGAGAGTACATATTTGGACAAAGTGTTGAAGAAGTTCAACATGGAATCGTCTAAGAAGGGGTTCTTACCGATGTCCCATGGCATAAGACTTAGCAAGACTCAGTGTCCTTCGACAACTGATGAGCGAAGTCGGATGAGTGCGATTCCGTATGCTTCTGCAATCGGATCCATCATTTACGCTATGATTTGTACTAGGCAGGATGTTTCTTATGCTCTAAGTGTTGTGAGCAGATACCAAGCTGACCTTGGAGAGATCCATTGGGCAGCGGCTAAAAATATCCTCAAGTACTTAAGAAGGAATAAGGATATGTTCCTAGTTTATGGAGGTGAGGATGAACTCAGTGTAAAGGGTTACACGGATGCGAGTTATCTCACTGACTCAGATGATTCTCGTTCGCAATCCGGATATGTGTTTGTATTAAATGGAGGGGCTGTGAGCTGGAAAAGTTCCAAGCAAGAAACGGTGTATGCGTCTACGACAGAGGCTGAGTATATTACTGCCTCGGAGGCGGCAAAAGAAGCCGTTTGGATGAGGAATTTCCTCATGGATCTTGGTGTGGTTTAGGGCTCGTCCAATCCGTTAGACGTGTATTGTGACAACAATGGTGCTATTGCACAAGCCAAGGAACCTAGAAAACACCAGAAGAACAAACATATACTCATGTGGTACCACCTTATTTGCCAGTTCGTGGATCAAGGTGATATCAAGTTATGCAAGGTACACACGCATGCAAACATTGCGGATCCGTTGACAAAGCCACTTCCACAGCTGAAGCATGAAGCGCACCTGAGAGCAATGGGCATTAGATGACTAGACATGTGATGTCAGAAGATTGACTCTAGTGCAAGTAGGAGACTTGTGGGAATATGCCCTAGAGGCAATCATGTATGATGTTATTCCTGTGTATTCATAAGGTTATGGTCCATGTATGAACCGATAATATGTATCATTGAATATGTGATTCGATTGTGGAACTGCATATTCATGTTGTTCATACTAATTGTCCTTGGTCGTTGCGATTGTGCCAGACACACAACTTAGACCAATGTGAAAGTCGGCAGATGACTAGCTTCCACTTGTCATGGGCATGGAGATGCTATTCCGACTTACACGGATTCGGCTAAAGAGTTTAGCGAGTGAGACTAACCCATATTGAGATGCAACGAACAAGTCGTCATTTTCATGTCTCAATCAATGTAATCCTTAGACCTGAGGTTATTGCACAATCCGAGTTGAGGATCTCCGACTTAGGTTCTGTCAAACGCTGTTCCGTCACTAGGCAGTTATAAAGGCGGAGTTCGTGTCGACTGAGAATCAAGCTGCGTGATGTGAATAACCAAGACAGGATTTTGCCCCTCCATCTGGAGAGATATTCTCTGGGCCCTCTCAGAAGATATGATTCGGAAAACATGGCCATGCTCATCACGGTTAAGTGTTAACCAAGGCAACCGACTAAGAGTTAGTCGGATGAATCACTTATCTCGGATCGAGAAAGAGAGTCGGACTATTTAAGGGATGACGATCATTTGCCTATAGTCCGACAAGGTATATCGTGAGGCAAAAGAGACTCAGACGAAAGTCGCATTGGAAAGGTATGTCGTCATGTCTTATTGGTACTTGGGAGTTGGCATGTTCTGCTAGGAGCCGCTACCAACTGGTCGATCACGAGTGAGACTCGGAATAGTGTCCGGGTTACCATGAGCCTATCGGGTCACACACTTAAGAGCGGGAGCAAGTTTGGGTTAGACCCAAACAGGAAACCTATTTGGGTTGGACCCAAATAGAGACATGGACTTAGTCAGCAAGTGAGACTTGTAGTGGCTAATATAGGCCTTTTAGTGAATGGGCCACAAGTGAGTGGAGCCCACTTTCACTCCCTATATAAGCTGGGGCGCAGGTGATTAGAGCACAAGGTTAGGTCACTCCATGTGTTGGAAACCCTAGCCCCAGTCCGTCCTGTCGCCGTCGTACCGGACCTAGCAGTCCTTCGCCGGCGCTCCTCCTCGTATGTGTGGATACCGGCGGAGGTGTTGTATGTTTAGCACTTTGACGATCGTGAAGAAAGAATAGATCGTGGATCGTGGAACCGGAATGGATCACGAGGAATGCACTGCATCAAGCGACGTGCTTCATCAATTCCGCAACTGCGCGTCTAGTGGTAATCCTCGTGGCCTTCTACCCGAGCTGGATCTTGGGATCACCGCGTAGGGAAAAAGTTTTGTTTATCTCTATGTGGCCCAACAACCCAATCCAAAGTCCTTCTTCCATGATCATCTATATGACTTGTTCTAACTATCCATCTATCCATTGCATCAAGGTGAGCTCTGAGCTCCAAGATCCAACAAGGTTTTGGTGGTATAAAAGTAACATCACCCTAGATCCACAACTCCTTGTTCTCCATCTAATTAAAGTTGGATTTCCAATTCCCAAGGGTGCAAATGCTTGATACACCTTGTTTACATCCTCTACCTTGATCATCAAGATTTATCAAATATTATCCATAATTATTATGGCTCCAAATCTAATTAATCTCTTTAATAGACCAAATCTCCAAAACTTCTTCCATAAAGGAAAGTTTGGTTTTTCCAAAACACTTCCCCAAATTTTCGCTCATTTGAGTTCCATACATCCTACCCTATTCTCCCCTTTCAAGAAAAATATTTTTGAAGAGATTTAATAATTCTCTTTCCCCTTTTTCTTAAATGGCAGAAACAAGAACTAATTGTTTAAAAATACTTTTCCTTCCCAATAATTCCAAGAAAATTCCCCAAGATGTGTCTTGGTATCTAGTACCATCTGAATCAAAAAACCACACTTTTCCAAATCAAAAATACCAAATGAGCTTCTAGAAACCATTTCTGCTCTATTAGAATAAATGGTTTTTAGTGGACATTAAGTCCTCATAAAAATCTAAAATAAATCCTAGATAGAAACTTGACCTCCTTTATCTTCTAGTACCATTTCCCCATCTTGTCCAATGCATGTTTTTAGACTTTCTTCATAGCCACCTATTTGATCAATTTTCCAAATTAGCAAACCCTCAAATAAAAAACCCACCAAACCTACACTAACTTGGTCAAACAAACTTGCACAACATACCTCTGATCCCTCTGGACGAAATACACTGTAGCACCCCTCCTCCCCTTGTCCTTTGCTCTTGGAAAGAGAGAAAGAGAGAGATGGCATATCTTGTATATCAAAACCAGTAGCCACCACCCCTCCCCTCCACTCATCCGGTCGAGCACATGGCCCACACACACCCTAGCACCACCCCTCTAGGACAATCCCTGGCCTGCCCTACTCCACAACCTCTCCATGAGACATGTCCACCATGGACCTCCTCCTCCCCAAATAAAAGGGCTAGAGGCCACCGCGCCTCCCTCTGCCCCTCATTCACTCCACCCTGCTCCTCACTTACCTCCCAGGGCACCCCTCCTCCTCCCTTGCCTTTTCCTGCCCGAGAGAAGGAGAGAAGGAGCTCTCAGCTCCCTCCATAGATTCGAGCAAGGCTCCCTCCTCCTCATATTTCCCCCTCTGCATGTCACACTGCTGGACTCCCCCGATCCCCTGCATCTAATCATGCCTTTATTTTTGACAGGCAGCCACCGCTGCCGCCTCTCCTGCGAGCTCCAGTGAGATCCTCCTCGGGTGTTCTTGCGCGAGCCCCCACCCGACGCCCCGCCTTCCCACCCCTCGCCAGACTCGCTAGAGCATAATGCGTCGAATCTGCCCCTTCCCGGACGTCGACCAACCCCGGTAAGCCTCCCTAGACCCGCCGGCACCGCCGCTAGGGTTTCCTCCCTCTATTCTTCGGCGCGAGGTTGAAGACGAGGCCGCGCCATCAGATCCTTTTCCCGCGGATGGTCCAGATCCCCAGATACCCCTTCGCTGCCTCGCTGTGGCTAATAGGTGGAGCCCACCTCCCTGGGATTCAAACCCGCGCCCGCTCGCTGCCTCACCTGTCGTGGGCGAATCCACTCCCTCAGCCCAGTTCCGCCCTGGATCTGGCCCGCAAGCCTCTCCTCCCCTTTTCTTTTATCTAATTTTTATTCTTTCCAAACTTACCTGCAAGGTTTAATTCAAGATAAAATGAAAACTGCCTTCTTTGGCCCAGATAAAAATATATACATGAAAAACATGTTTTGTTAAACGTGCACAGCAAGAACCTTGCCCAAAACAATATTCCTTATTTTATGAAAATAAATCTACAAAAAGGTATATTTTGCACTAGATAAATTCCATAGTGAGCCATACATCCTCAAATAGGATGAAACAAACTTCCCCTGAAAGGTTATTACTGTACCTACCAGTTAGCATTTATCTCCTGTCAAGGTGAACCATAGTTTTACCCTAGTAAAAATAACCAAATCCATCCATATCTACATTTAGAAAATTCTCTAGGCCAAACCAACAGAGGTATGGGCCCAACTCCAACTCCCTGTGATGTGGTACACTAAGGTCTACCAATATCCAGGAGATAAAACTTTATGGAAGCTCTGTTTAATTTTTGTGAATTAATCATCTCTGCCAAGGGTAGTCTCAGTAGAAAAATCACTAAGGGAGTTTGACAACTCCAAAAAGAGTGAATCCAATTCCTACAGAAAGGTATTCAAAATACTTACCATGTAGGACTGGTCTTCTATCAAAATCTACTGTAGATTAAATATGGTGAAAAAGACAATTTGTCTACAGAATTGCCTTTGGGAATTTCCTGAGGGCATTCTGTAATTCTTTTAAAGTGATTCCAACTCTCAGCTACTCATTACATCAAAAACCACTTAATCATCCAAGGAAATAATTTTTGGAGCTCCATAAATTTTCTGGTGAATTATTTCCTAAAACTAGAGATTTTATCACTAGAATATTCATAAGAAATTGAAGAAAAGTGATAAAATAGTGAAACCACTTTTGTTGGCCTTATTTTGTCAATACCTACCTGATGGTATCATATTTGCATACTGATATCATATATACCCAAGCCTAGTTCTAAATCCCATTAACAGGTGTTATTTGGACAAATCCATCATTAAAGAAAACCCACAAAGGCATATCAAGTATTTCCACTTGTGTAGACACCAACCACTCAAAACCTACTAAATCCCATAAACTTGTATTGTCCATTTCTTGCTGTATGTATTGATGTTTGTATGCCTGGTGTTGATTGTGTCATTTGTTTGCTTGCATGTGATCTATATCAACGATAGATGCGATTATCTCGGAGACCAGAAGAAGTTGGTTATTTTGGTATTCTAAAGAAGAAGTCCAGGAACATATTACCATATTGCTGATCATCAGGCAAGCCACCTTCTTGCTCATAAGCCTTGTCCTACCATTTTACTTATGCATGTTTTATCTACTGTTTATCAAAACTGCATTGTTTACTATATGTTGATGTATATATGGTAGTGGTTTGGCTCCTCCGAACTATTACACGTTGGTACTACTAAGTACAACCCCCTTGATGACACCTACTTGTCCCTAGTTTGGTAGATGGTGTATTACGCCATACCCCTTTTTGGAGACCCTGTTTTAGCCAAAGCAAAGCTAGAGGACGGGAAGAACCCGGAAAAAGTTTTGCCAAATGTTTTATGATAAAACCTTGGTAAGGTGGGACCTCCCAAGAGATGTTGAGAAAGAAAAGATTTTGTTTTACAAAATGCTGAAGGAAAGATGGAGGAAAAAGGTTTACAAAAATGCACCTGGTTCTTTGCAGTTTAGAACAATTAACCCTATGCAACCACATTACTCTGGAATGGGACAGGGTTGGATTTGATGTTTGTTTACTCTGGTATAAGCTGCCTAGCAACAATTACATGGGATAAAAATCCCTGGAGGGTGGGCCTTCTCACATAAGGGTCAATGTGGGACATCGACCTGGAGAAGGAACGAAGGGTCTGCGGGCCTCCACGCGTTACTATGAGCCCCTCATTGAAAGCGCACACTTGGGAAGTGGAAAAATGCGCTCCGGTTGGTCCTCGGTACCCGACGTCCCGGTTTTGAGGGGAGTAACACTCGTAGGGTAGGCACTTATATTGGAGTGGGCATCCAGAGAGTCTTGATCGGTTACTCGACCCACGATCGGTGTAGATCAGGGTAGTGTACCCGGATGGTGTGGGTAAGGTGTGCAACCTCTGCAGAGTGTAAATCTATTCGAATAGCCGTGTCCACGGTCATGGACGGTTGGGAAGGTTGCTATAGAGTGGTGCTGGTTTTGATTTCAAAGAGGATTTCGGAAAATAAATGTCTTTGGAAATGTTTTAACCATGGGTTGGTCATAAAGGAGAAAGGTTTTGACCATGGGATGGTCGGAAGGAGGAGAAAGGAGTTCGGTCATGGGACGACCTAAAGACGGGAACAAACGGGTACCCCAATCCTAGTTTTTACAAAAAAATTTAAAAAGGTTTCCAAAATGTTTTACAAAAGTTTTCAACAAAGATATGTAGATGCTATATCTACAAGAGAAACTAATTAAGAAAAGAACCTCTCTTGGAGCCCTCCTACTACCACAACCATAATGCATATCCTCTTGTTATGATTGTTATTTAAGGTGGTTTGCGAGTACATTCAAAGTACTCACTGACGTTGTCCCTAGCTATTAACTTGGTCAGATATCAAGAAGAAGGTGGTGTTGATGACTATGTGAGCTAGGACGTTCTCCCAGTCAGCTGCTTGTAGGTTAAGGTATGGCTCGGGCTCTACGCTTAATGAAGTTACGCTGTTGTTGAACGATGTAGCCATAATGGCAACTAAGGTATGAAATGTATTCATTATGTATTGGATGTTTACTTTGATACTTGTCTATTATGTGCCACGACTAACTGATCATGGGATCGTGGTTGTATGCATAACAGGGATTCTCGGAGGATTAATCTGGGGACCCCACAGGCCGCATGGGCCTCATGCACACGACGGATGGGCCCATGGGGGCCTTGGCCGACCAACCACCCCTCCCCCTCTCCTCTCCCTTTTTTAATCCCACATGGCTAAAGCAATTGTCTATGTGGGGGTTTTCCCCTATATATTGTGAGGTATTTTGAAAAAATTAATACACAATAATCAATAAATGTTTCCTATCTTTGGGGGAGACCTCCAATTGATATTCTCTCTCTCTCACTCTCCTATGATCATGGTCCCAAGTATGGATCGCACGAGAAGGAGTCTTCTTCACCACGGAGCGCTGTCGCGCTACAGGATTCGGATCCAGAAGCTCTAGTTCCGCAACTATTGCTAGATCATAGGAGCGGGAGTCATCGTCAGGCACCGGACGTGTGTAACTCCCTCGGAGGTGCAACACTTGGGGAACTAGGAGTCATTGGAGCCGCAGGAGCCGTCAGGACTTCAACACGACCCTGAGGTCGGCTTCGGTATGACTACATCAACCACGCTCTCCCGAGCATTGACAGTGCTTTTCGATCTTCAAGGGTATGTTCGTGAAAAGCCCCTCATGTTACTGCATTACTAATAGATAGGTCCTGGCATTAGGGTTCTTGGTGTAAGAAAATTTTATTTTTTCATGCGCGAACCCTACAGTAGTATTAGAGCTAGATTTATGCGTAGTATTTCTAGTACGGGTAGAACACACGAGTTGTAGCGTGTGGGCATTGATCTTTTAGTTGTTACCCTCCCACGTGTACTTTTGCATACCACAGTAATGCTTGATGAAGCGCCCCCAACCGACTTTACGTGTTCATCCGCGAGACTGGTCCATGCTTGATATACAGCTTATACCGTATAAAGTGGCTTTGGGGGTGTCTATCTCCCTCGCATTAGTTGGTATGCCATTTTCAATGGAGTGTCTCGAAAGGGGTGTAATATACACAAATACTTTATCAACGTTGTGGTGGAAGTTCATAGGTAAGAACAGTTCTTGTGCAAAATCCCTAACAACCACGTAAAATATGCAAAGATAAAGTAGAGGCATCTAACTTTGTTTTGCAGGGTCATTGTGATGTGATATGGTAGTAGTCAAGGTAAAGTAGCTTACTTTATGTTTCTAAGTAGTAGTAATGGTCATGAAGATGATGGACTACCATGCCAGAGGCACGGGTACCCTGTTTCCTATGGCGCCAGAACCCTAGCATCGGATTCGTAGACACGGGATGGAGATCACAACGTGAAGGACCATATCGCATCGCATTTACATTCAATGTTTATTGTTTTTGCATATTATTATGTGCTAGTATTAGATACTCTACGGTAGCCTAATAAAATGATCACTAAACAAAACACTAATGAAAGTGTTCTCCCTTAGTGTGCACCACCAAGAAGGTTCTCAGTTATGAGGCAGGCCGTGACGATCGGGTGTCAGACATATATGCGTTCGCATATGGGGGGGTGTAAGCCTTGTTGCACAAAAAATACATTAATGTTGAGTTGGCGAGCCTAGCATGTGTAGACATGGCCTCGGAACACGGATGGTCAAAAGATCGAGCAAGAGTCACATGAATGATGTGATCGACGTTTCGGCGTCCACCTTTGCAACTATATTGCCCACTGTGACGATTGGGGGAGATGTAGCGAATAGGGATCGTGTAATCACTAGAACCTTTTTGGGAATAGTAATTTTAGTGGAGTTCTTGTTTTAACTCATATAATTATAAACTTTGTCTAAATTCCTTGTTGGAATTATAAATGTAGAAATGGCTCACAGTGAAGCTTACTACTTTGATCTTGATGAGTGGGTAGTTGGTGAAAACTTAGACTTGACGGATCAAACTTCCTTGGGTGGTTTGTGCGTCTGAATGATCTCCTTACTAAGAATAATGTGGTAGATTACATACACTGCACGATGGATTTGACCGAGCCTGATCACTATGAGACCCCATGAGAGCAGGTAGAACACTATTATCGGCAAGCGATGTCCACTTTCATTCAAATAATAATGTGTTACACGATGGTGGATGAACTGCATTTTCTCATGGGTGATCTTGCCCCATATGCGATGGTGGATCAGCCGAGAGCAGAGTCACACTTGTCTTGGAAGCACGAGCTGCTTGGAGATTTCATTTCCATACAGATGGAGGAACACACTTGTCTGAAGAGTCACTTGGGGCGCATGCTTGATGCACATATGAGACTGGTTTACTTTGTGAACGACTGGATGACCAAGTCATTTTTGATAGGTGTATTGTTTCATCACTGCCTCCTAGCTATGAAGGACATGTTTGGAGTAGCATATTATGTTTCAGGAACATAAAGTTTGAACCTATCATCGGAGAGGTCGTCGATGACAAAGGTATATATTTGATATACGGTTTTATAAATGTTATAATCTTGCAAACACTTGTTGTAGTGATAAAGTATTTTATACTTGTTCTATTTTGGTGAAAATAGGTCTTTCTGCATGAGAGCTCCTTGCTAGAGAGGAGGTGACGTTGCGTGTTGATGACAAACATGATGATGATGGCCAACGGAACTCTCTCTCAACATTTATCTTTTAGTTTTCTGTTTTTGGATGATTATTGTAATCCATGGATTGTGAACTTCTTTAGTGTGTCTCACACTTCGTGAGACAGTTATTCATATGAGTTTGTAACAAATAGTTGTTCTCCTTCTATGCATGATTTCTATTTTCGTTCATATGTTGTTCGATTATGTGTGAATTATCCTTGTTGTGAAACTAATTGATAATGCATGAACAATTGTAAAATATTGAAAATGCCTTAAAATACCCAACTTGATGATATTTTCATTTTTGAATGAAATCATTGTTTGAATTCGAAGTTATGTTGATAATATGTGAAAGTCATTTGATTTCTTGTCACATATGAATCATTCCCAAGTTCGGCAAGATAACTAAACACCGTATAATGCATGAATGCAAAGTGTTTGCTGAATTGTTGGAAGAAAATACATATTTGATGTATCATATTTCAACGAAGTGGTGATTATCATTTTGTGATTGTTCGAATTTTGTAAAAGGTTTACCAAAGGAAACATGAGCATGGAAAAATTTGATATGATCAAAGTATTTTAGCATAAAAAAGGTACTAAAGATAAAAGAGAATACAATTACTACGATTTGATCAATAGTAATGAAATTCGACGTTATAAGATTGGCATAGGATATTGTGAAATGCAATGCATTTGATATGTCAAAGTGCAAAGCATCACAATCAGATATTTTTTATCAAGTGGGTGAATAGATGGCATCGAATAAATCGTTGTAGTGTAAATGTAAAGACCATTAGTTAGAAATAGCAAACACTCATCAAGTATAAAGTGAACCATGATATCTGAATTCGTGAGATCGGCACCATATCTTGTCTGGATTGTCGTGAAAGTTTTGGAGTTGTTTGATATCACCAAAACAATTGTGAACAAGTCCTTGTAAAATATTCATAGGAAACTTTGAATACGAGACACGAGGCTAGAACCAAAAGATAGGCAAAACTAGTATTGCTTAAAATTTGGTGCATTCTCGAGAAAGTTTATGTTCTCGACCATAATGCTAATTGAAGAGTGAAAACAAGGTGAGGATTGAAAACCCTGCATCAGAATGTTGAGAAGCGCAACAAAAAGTGTTCCTGAACAGTTCTCTTCATAAAGGAAAGGATCGATGAAAATGATCATTGTGTTTTCCCCATTAGTGTTTTTTACTACATGAAGTAGGATTCAAAAATGTACCCCACATCTTGTATGGAGACATTTATGAATCACTTGTCATGTTACTCGAATATGACATACCTACGAACTATGAAGGAAATAATGGTAAACTAACATTATGAGAAAATCCTAGAGGCAAAATTCACATAAGATTAGAAAGCAAAAAAGTTGATGCATCTTACAAGTAAAGGGTTGCTTGATATTTCCAAAAGAGTGTAAGGTCATGATGGAAAAGATGAATGACAAAGGCACGATTTGTCATGAATAATGTTTTAGACAAATACAAAAGAATTTGATTCAGAAGTGCTAAATGTCTGATGGATTTGATACTAGTAAAGTACTAACGTCTCATAATAAATACTCTCAGTTTGATAATTGATCAAGGGATTTTGAAGTTATTCAAAATATTGAGGGGTTATGCAATTTGCATGAAATTGAGTGGGAGCTATAAAAGTCTTCCTCAATATGTGAATGACATATTGTTGAGTGGGAGCAACATAAGTCTCGGACTCAAATATGGAGGAAACATATTTTGACTGGGAGCAATGGAAGTTTTGGACTAGAATATGTTGGGAACATATTTTGAGTGGGAGCTCAATGATTGATTCTTAAGTGTGTACGACACATTAAGAACGAAAGCGCAAGCACTAATAAATAATGGTTTATAGGGAATTAAGTATATTATAATATTATGTTGTATTCCTAAAAGAGATTCTGAAATATTTTTGAAATAGGGATTGATTAAGGAATGGTCTTCGATCATTGGTTGAAAGAAATAAAAGGATGATCGTCATACACTATGTTGAGACATAGGTTTTTTCTTAGAAACCATGATGAGAATTTAACATAATATATGATCCAAGAAGAAACGTTCGGAAGTGAGTGAATATGAATCACTGAGCATTGAGCTAAGTTTGTCCACAGTGTCTACTGTAGACGTGTTTTCAAATATATGAAGGATGACATAGCTTATAACATGAAGGGTTATGTTATGAGGGCATATGTTTACCTTGAAAGATTGGAAATGCTTGCATCCATAATACCGACTGAAGTCAAGGAGGAAGCGAGGTGGTAAATAGAAAAAATTTCATATAGTGCACTAGTGTTTCGATGATTACATTTATAATATAATATAGGAATTTCTATTTTCGTGCCCCTAGTTCATTAGTTGTACTTAGTTTTCCCCAACCGCTTAACTTTTCCTCACTTTTGCCCCTCTCCTTCTTGGAAACCCATCCAAGAGCTCGAACGGCAACTACCGTCAGGTTGACCGTTGGCTGACGTGTGGGGCCGTTTGGTGTGGGACCACATGGGGTCGTTTCGTCAGGACCGTGTTATGATGACGTGTGGGGATGCTCCATGTGGGACTGCGAGGGCTGGTTTGTTGGGAACGTGTTACGGGTGACGTGGTGTGGGACCTGTCACCAAAATTGGAAGTTTTCTTTTTGTTATTTTTATGATTGGCCTTTTACGAGCGCCTTTTTCCTCTCTCACTAACAGTTGTGTTTTTTTGCCCAAAAAGGTAACAAATCTAGAGAAGCTTCTCTCTTCATTTATTGTTCCTTTTGGCCCTTGTTTTTTCCCAATATGTAGCAAATCTAGAGCAGCAAATCTAACTAGCACCATAAACACATTTAGTAAACAGAGCAGATGTAGATAAAGCAGCTCATATAGGACATATAGCAGATGTAGATAAATCATCTAATATAGGATATATATAGTATGATACTTAACGAGGTTCGACAATTAGGCTTCTCAGCAGCAACAGACAAGTTCAACACAGACAATACGAAAGAAGCTGCTTTACAGCACCTGCAGCACAAGATCAGTGGCCTATCATGGCCTCCGCCTCCTCCCTCTAGCGCCTCCTCCACTTCTTGTTGCCCAGTCCCTTGATCTTGGGCGCCTTGGGCTTGATCGGGGGCATGCGACCCTCCTCGATGGCCACCTTCCGGAGGTTGTGGAGGTGAAGACCGAGCACCTGGTGCTTGGCTCTAAAGTCGTGGACATTCACGGACTCGCCGCAGGTCCTTACGTCCTCGACATGCTTCATGAGGGATTTGATACGGTGGCGTGGAGCCTCCTGGTGATGCGGAAGGGGCACCTGTAGACGTCGCCGGCGAAGAAGTTGTTGTACTGGCCAAACTTCAGCCTCCTCAGCACCCGATGAGTCTTGGTGTCATTAGACTTGTCATCACTACAGACGTTGCTGCTATCCTCCAATTGGAAAAAAACTGTAGAGTGCAATAAGGACATGATTGAGATACCTTGATTATCGGGATTGATTATTTGCATAAATTAACCGATTGAGATCCCTTGATTATTCCTCAAATCTCAAACCAAATCGAATACCGATACCAACTACGAACATGGGGTTCAAATACGAACAAGAGGATTCATCGAATTACGAACACGGGGATTCATTGAAATACGAATAGGGGGATTCATCGAAATATGAGATATAACACAAGAGGATTAGCTACTGTAAAAATACGAACAACCGAACCCTAATAACATAGATCTTGCATCCAATGATGGGAACAGGGGAAGAACAAGGGCAGGGGAGAAAACCCTAGTTACCTCCGACCGTCGGTCGGCAATGCTGGTGTCATACGGGTTCTCTGGCCTGATGTAATCATCCTCCTCGTAGGGGTCCTAGCTGAGCGGGATCTGCCCGAGACCGGTGGGGGCCTCCTTGCCGGTGGCTACGGCGGAAGCAGGGACGGTGGTCTGGACAGGGACGGTGGCTACCTTTGATGGCTCGATGGGGGCTGTACGGGGACAGGGGCCTCCTCGCCGATAGCCTTGGAGGCGACGATGGCCACTACGCCATTCTTCTCCATAGCCAGCGTGGTGGGGGCTTTCTTGGGGGTTTGCAGAAGGTGATGGGACAGTGGAGACGATTGAGTGAGCGAGTGAGTGATTAGTGAGGGTGAGGTGGCCTCTATAAAGGAGAAGGGAAGGGACGTTTCTTGGCACCATCGTGCACTACATAAACACGCACGCTACTGCAGAATGCACGGCCACACGTGTCCCTTACCGCCCCGTGCACCGTGACACGCGTACCGTGAGTCACGTTTTTCCCCTTGTGTTTAACCCTGACGACTTAGTTGTGCTCAATTATACCCTAGAGTGTAACACTAACAGTTTGGTTGTACTCAATTTTTCGCTCCAGTACTAACACTGCCGTGTGCAATATACTCAGTTTTACCCTCCGGTGGTTGGTCAACAGAGAGTCAACGAATGGCTTTTAGCTAGCTAATTGAGTCATTTTATGCACAACAAATTCAAAAAGATCAAAACATAGTGGCATCTACCCAGGGTCTCTTATTATGTGACCTACCACCATAAGAAATCTATATAAATCAAGTTTTAACACCACTTCTCAAATCACCTACTATCTATAAAGGTTCATGGTTTTCTACTCAAGCCTCTTCCTAAAACATCCCTCCCCAAAACATAGTTTGTCTGAATGAGGCAATAATTGTCAACCTGGTGTATATTTGAATTGCAAATAGTTTGATGTTTGCCAAGATGTATTTTACTGTATAAAAATGCATTTTCCATTTTTAAATCTCTTTTTATTTTCTATTTGAATCCCTTTGTCAGTCTTGCCCTTGTTTATAAGTTCTACTCAGTTTTGCCCTTGGTTCTTAAGTTCTACTCAGTGTTCCCATCTCTCTTACTCACAATCTCTCACACTTGTGCTCATGTTGGCTGCTATGCTCTGATTGGCTGAGACAGTTGTCACGTGGATCATGCCCACCAACCGTTGATCCTCTATGATCTAGCGGACAGGATAACCCCTATATCTGTCGGGGGACACCCCTCTATCCATACTAGTACTTTAACTCCATAAATAAATGATTTTGAATATAATTTGAAGGGAAAGTGTTCAAAGGTGTATAATTTGTGCATTACATTCCACTCTATGAAAATGATAATCTCTCAAGATTTTCTTTGCACAATATTATCACGTATTAAGTGCGATTTCAAAGAGTTCAAATGTGTATAATTTTCGTATATGCAAGTTTATACATTACATTCCATTATATGAAAATTGGGGAGAAAATGATAATCTCTCAAAATTTTGCTAGAAAATCATTATCACATATTAAGTGCGATTTCACAGTGTTCAAAGGTTTATAATTTTCGCATACGCATGTTTATGCATTATATTTCATTCCATGGAAATGATAAATGATCAAGATTTTATTAGCACAACATTAGCATGTCCTAAGTGCAATTTCAAAGAGTTCAAAGGTGTATAATCTTCGTATATTCTATTTTATGCATTACATTCCACTATATGAAAATGATAATCTCTCAAAATTTTCTTAGCACAATATTATCATGTATTAAGAGCGATTTCAAAGAGTTCAAATGTGTATAATTTTCGTAAATGGAGTTTTGTTAGCCGTCTAAAGAGATTATATGAGGATAGTTTACGACAGAATAGAAAATTAATGATAATGAGTAGTCCCAAAAGGGAGGCAAGAAGTTAGTAAAAACCAAAGTGAGACCACTTTGCTAAAAAAATTCCAATTGGAATTCGACAATTTGGGTAAATATTGAGAAGAAGAGTAGTTTAACACCTAAGTGCTAAGTATCACGATGTAAACCTATACTAGGAGGTGTCATATACTACACACTAATCCTGAATTCTAGAGATGTTTTACTCAACTAATATATTACAGGCTTAGAATAATATGTGCTATATGTACCACATTTGGATTTCTTGGTTTTTATTGGATCTTCTTGATTGACTAGATTTGTACATGAAGTTTGACTTGATGTGCAAATGCATGTTGCATCATCAAGTTATTGCTTGATGTTATAGACCTAGATAGTTAAGGTAATTCGTGTAAGGGAGTGATGAGTTCGAAGTGTCAATATGAAGGCTTGCATGATGAAGGAAGAAAAGTTTAAGGTGTATCAACACAATTTGAAAGATGGATCAAGTCTAGATCATTATTAGTTGTCCATGAGAAGGAAGTTTAGTGCAGAAAAGGGATGGAGCAACATGCCGTAATGAACTTTCGTTCACTCAAAGATGGTGATGTTTCTAAGAAACTAATGAAGTAGTAGTAATTAGGGTTTATGAAAGCATCATGAATTGGTGTAAGAATGCCATTCTCCCTAAGTTGTCAGAGCTTAATTAGGGGGAGAGTGAACAATGAAGAAGTATTGATATTCAATATCTGGAGTTAAGTTAAGGAGAAATCCTAATCTATGATTTAGATAAACCCTATTTTCATAAGGTTAATGAGACTCTCGGGAGTATGACCTTAGAGAAATTGAGATTTAGACCTCAAGACAGTAAGAGGAGGACCTTCAGCTTAACAATACAAGGAAGTTGGAGGAGTAATAAAAAAGTTCTTAAGGAACCTATTGAATATTCAATACGATTAAAAGCTTGAATAAGTTAAGATAGTTTAACATGGAAAACCCAAATAGAAGGTAACCATGAGTCAAAATACTCTTAGTTTGGATGTAGAATACCAAAACAAACCTTTAGTAAGAAATAGGAAACTATTAGTGGTTTGGACTAAATGACTCCAAAACATTCTTAGTAGGACACAAGGACTAACAATATCATAAATAGGTAAATATGAGAGCCAGTCATAGTTAGCCGAAGTCTAAACCTCGATCTTATTCTAGAAAAGACTTTTTTAGAACTCAAACTTTCTCAAATAGATGTCCTAATCCTTAAACATTCAAAACTACCTAATTAGGGTAGGAGTGTTGAACCTAAAGAAATCCCTATTTCAAAAAGAATTGACAGTTGCCCATAGTCAAGATAGAAGAGGATTCAAGGAAAAGTTTGAATGAAGATACAACAATTATCTTCATCATGGATTTAAAGAACTACCAGGGTCTGAAGAAGTAAATCCTACCTTCTGAAACATAAGAGAGTACGAACTTCGGGGATGAAGTTGGGTTTAAGGGGGAGAGACTTCATGTCAACACCCGGATATTTAATCCCAGATGCCCGTTATGCCATACCTCGCAATCCCAGGATTACCATTTTTGTGAGACATAACGGATTGGATATCACAGTACATCATCCATTACAAACCATACATAAGGTCTTACACAAATAAGGATCTCATGATCCAGTCTTAATACAACAAGCAGCGGAAATAAAAGATAAGCATAGCGGTGGGGTCCATCTTCAGGAGCACAGGCAATGCTGATGAAGGCAGATAGTCCTAGTTATCATAGCCGTCCTGCTGGCCATCCTCTTGATAGTCTCCTTCATAGTCTGGCCATGAGAATAGCCAGGGACAAAAGCCATGAGTACTCATTAAGTACTCGCAAACTACCACTAACAAGTAGTATAGTTCTAAGTTAAAGTGCTAAATCTAAGTGTTAACTATAAAGTTAAGTTTGAAACCTAAGCTGAGTTCAGAAGCAAAGAAGGATAAAATAAAGTTCTAGAATGACTTAAGTGGGGAAACTATTGTCATAAGACACACCCTGTTGTAGTCAAGTCAAAATTCATCATTCCTTTCATAAGTCATTTTAGAAAACATCTGACAACGAAACAGTATGGCCATTCGAACTGTCCATAACCGCGGACGCGGCTATTCGAATAGTTTGACACTCTGCAGAGGTCGTACACTTTCACCACAAGATTCGATAGATCTGCCAGGGATAACCCTGAATCATCATACTTAGTATGCAGATAATCAAACATAACCTTCCCTTTACACACCCTAGTATAAGCAGCTCTCCTATGAGCATGGCCCCCCAACCATGACCATCTGTCAAACTTGGGCACTGCATAGATGGACAACATTGAGAGGTAGCCTCAGCTCAAACCTCTCCCTCGAGGGAACTAATACTAATGCGTATAAACTTCCGGCTAAGCCTTACCCAATTCAGGTAGTGTGGTTGTACAATAAATTTGGAATGGTATCGCATCCGAATCCAACCATCAGTTTTATAAAAGGGTTAAGTCTCAGGCCTCAACATTTTCATCATCATAAACCATTTTTGTTTCTCAACACATGTCAAAACATCTCAATAGAATGACTCATCATTCCAAGGTTTTCATAATTCATTTTCACCAAGTGTTCCCATCTAAAGTGACTCAAGTTTTAATCTAGCTTTAATCTACTAAGTTAAGAGTGTTCACTAAAGTGGAAAATATGGGATCAATCTCATGCCATAGAATGACATCTAAAGGATTCTATATAGGCCAAGTTTTATACTCTTTATGCTACCTTCTAAACAAGTAAAGGACTTTGTGTAAAGTAAAGGAAGGAAAGCTTGCATTTAAAACTTGGGGGTGAATACTAGCCCAAGTAGGGTAATCAGAGCATGCCTAAAGCATCTTTGCTAAACCATCTAGTTTAATCCTAGCTTTCTAAGCATTATACTTGCAAGTGTTAGCTTGCATTATTAATGGTGGCTTCCCTTGGTTGGTGCAGTGGTTGAAGTTTTCTTCTTCTTCTTGGTAGAACTCCTCCTCGAAAGCTTGGTCGGTACTATCGTCTATAAATACATACGGAATACACAATCACCAAAAAAATACTTAACTAGTCTAATTAGCACTCTAAGGCATACATTTGATGATCTAGTATCATCATAAGAATCACAAGTTTTATTAACTAGTTTCATCCTTTTTATTTTAGAAAAGTAATTTCTACTTATTAAAAAATTAACTAAGTTTTAATATTCACCACTTAAAATATGGGATCATGTGGACACATGGCATCACCACATATTCTAATATGTTACAATGTGATTTAAGGGTTGGATCATAATTACTTTGGTTTAAGATCATTATTTAATGATTTGAAGTGACTAGAAATGCTTATATAGCATTATTTGGGTACTAGTCCAAAGTCAATGCATGTAAACCTTAATATTATTACATATTCAGATAGATATAGTGAAATATGATTTTTGACAGTTGGAATCAACTCAAAATCTATCTTAGTTGATTTTGGAAAAATGTTGCAAGGTGGAATTGCTTCTGTTTTATTATTTTTACTAGGAGAGATCTATAACTCTAAATGAATTAAATCCAACGGGCTTGGTTAGATCTTTTCAGTAGCTTTCTAGCAAAATTGGAATCACTCCATTTGGATTTGTAAATCTTTCTGAATTAAATTTCAAACACAGAGACAGAACTAGGTTTAAACTAAAAAGAAAAATCATCATTCAAACTAACTGGGTTGCGCGGGAAACTCTAACGGGCCGGCCCAGTGTCACTCGGCAGCACGAGGCTCAGCTCACAGGGGGGTCCACCGGTCAGTGGCTCATAACTTGCAAAGCGGTACGGGGCAATGTGGGACGTTGGATTAGAATGGGAATCAACGGGTGGGGATCGTCATCGACGACGGACCTGTCGCCGGCGAGCTCTAACCCTAGCGGTTCGGTGGGGGTGCATAGGGGGCGTACCAGGGCTCCCGCGACGATGGCGAGGTGAGCAAATGGACTGGTGGTTGACGGCGAGCTCAGGGATGGTCGAGGCAGCTCCGGGGGTGGTCGCAATCAGCGGCGCCCTTCTCCTCCAGAGGCGGCCTGCTCCGGTGCAATTCCGGCGAGCTGCTGCTCCCTGTGCTCCGGATAGAGGTGTGGGATGATCAGTGAGGTGAGGGGAGTGGAGTGGTGTGCTGCAAACGGTTGGGGTTGCCCTCCTTTTATAGGCTCGACGGCGAGACCGAGAGGGATGGGAAGGCGACGGTGGCGACATGGCTACGGGCTGCTAGCGGCATGGCTGAGGGTGGCGATCGACGCGCGGTCTCCTGGCGGTGCTCTAGGACTTTAATGCGGGCTTAGGGGCGGTGGTATGCGGTCGGGCACAGCTGGCGCTCTGAGCGGTAGAGGCGGCGACTTCGACGGCGAGCGGTGGCTATGAGGCGTTGGACGGTGAATGGGAGTGTCTAGCGTGCTCCCTGGGTCATGGCGACGCGGTGGGCGCGGGCTGCGGTCGACCGGCGGCTTGTGCACGCGTGTCAGGTGCGGCGCTCTGGCGCGTGCTCGGCATGGCGCGGTGGCACTGGGCGCGGGGATTTCTCGGTGGTCCACAGCTGGGCCTGGCTCGGGGAGGGGACAGTGGGCGGCGGTGAGGTGCTGGCTAGCTGCTAGACATGGAGGGAGAGGGGGAGGTGGTCTGCTGGGGTGATGGCATGGTCGGCCGGCGAGTTGGGGCTCGGCTTGGCATGGCCATGCTGCTAGGGGATAGGGGATGGGGTAGTTAGGTCCTGGTTAGATCGTTAGGAGACAATGGGAGCAAATGGGGGTCAAATGGGGGACAAGTTTGGCCAAAACACTATTTAAAATAGTGAATTTGGTTTTGTGTGAATTCTGCCTGCCAAGTGTTTGATGAAATGGCCGCAAGAAATAAACTTTGGAATTTTGGGTTCAAAATTTTTGAGTGATCTCCACTAGTACTAGGTAGCCTATGGTTGCAAGGGTTTTGAAAATTGAGCTGGTTTGAGTAGTTTTTGAAATAGTGGGATCTTCCCATACAAAATAGATTCAATTTTAAACTATCATTTAAAATTAGTATTTGAGTATGTTTAGCATATCACAAAGTGGGCCTTGGTACCTCATTATGTGTACTAGCAAGGGCTGTAAAGATCCAGAAATGTTTATGTTAAGTTTTGAGTACTAGGAATAGCCAAAGTAGGCATGATAGTTAATTTGGCCAAAATGACCATTCACTTCAATTATTCATTTTGAGTTGTTTTTCTTTGGGAAAAGTTTGGGAATGATTGAGATGATGTTTATTTCACCTAAGAAACATTTTACAAGTAAAGGATCATAAAACCATGGAAATTCAAATCAACTCCTATTTAAATGCACATACACATGAATGCTTTAATAATTTAATTGGAAAAGTTTTTGTTAACTCCAATTTTGATGATTTGGATCTTGATAAGCTTGGATTAAAGTTTTGGGATGTTACAAACCTTCCCCCCTTAAACAAAATCTCATCCCGAGATTTACAAAGAAAACTTGGAACTAAAGAGATATGGGAAGTCTGTCCTATTGTAATCTTCTCGCTCCCAGGTAGCTTCCTCCTCGGTATGGTTGCTCCACTGAATCTTGAGAAACTTGATACTCCTGGTTCTGGTGGTTCTATAAGCTTCCTCTAGGATACGGATGGGCACTTCACGATATGTCAGGTCATTGTTGATCTCAACAGCTCTGTGATCGATGTTCTTGAACACTTCAGTCTTCTCTGGCACTTCTAAGCATTTGCGAAGCAACGGGATATGGAACACATTGTGGATGGCTGACATCTCTTCAGGCAGTTCTAGCTGATACGATACTTCTCCTCGACGGTTCAGAATCTTGAAGGGCCCGATATATCTAGGGGATAACTTTCCTTTCAGACTAAAGCGTTGGGTTCCTTTCAATGGCGAAACCTTGAGATACACAAAATCTTCGACATTGAAAGTCAGGTCTCTCCTTCTTTTGTCAACGTAACTCTTCTGTCTGGATTGGGCGGTCTTGAGGTGCTCACGGACTCTGTGAACCTTCTCTTCGGCTTCTCGGAGAATGTCGGGTCCAAAGATCTAACTCTCTCCTACTTGCGACCAATTCAAAGGGGTACACCACTTTCTTCCATATAGGAACTCAAATGGTGCCATTTGCAAACTATCCTGATAACTGTTGTTATATGAGAATTCTGCGAAAGGCAGGCAGTCTTCCCATTTTGATCCGTATTCCAACACACAAGCTCTAAGCATATCCTCTAAGATCTGGTTGACTCTCTCAGGGTTTCTAGGATGATTCTCAGATGCTGCTCATGCTCTTCTTCTGACTTGGAGTAGATAAGGATGTCGTCGATAAACACAACTACAAACTTATCAAGGAAATTCATAAAGATCTTATTCATGAGATTCATGAAATAATTGGGGGCATTGGTTAATCCAAAAGACATAACCGTATACTCATATAAACCATAGCGAGTAGTAAAGGCGGTCTTTGGAATATCCGTTGCACAAATCTTAAGTTGGTGATAACCAGTCCTAAGATCAATCTTTGAGAATACCTGGGCTCCTGTCAACTGATCAAATAGATCCTCTATCTTTGGCAAGGGGTACTTATTCTTGACGGTGACGTCATTCAACTTTCTGTAATCTATGCACAAACGATTGCCTCCATCTTTCTTGTCAACGAATAACACTGGTGATCTCCATGGCGAAGCGCTTGGTTGAATCAAGCCTTTCTCTAACATGGCATCCAACTTCTTCTTCAGTTTCACTAACTCCGAGGGGTTCATGCTATAGGGTCTCTGGGCTATGGGTCCGGTTCCGGGGATTAGTTCGATGATGAACTCAATATCCCTATCTGGGGGCATACCTAGCAATTCATCTGGGAATACGTCGGGGTATTCACAGACTACTCTGACCTGGTCAATGGTGGGCAGGGCTACACTCTTGTTGCACTTGAATTGACTAGGTAAGGTTTTAGAGATATGTTCTACTGTTACTCCAGAACTACTGGTCATGGTGATGGCCTTCTTAGCACAGTCTATCAGTCCTTTATGCCTTGACATCCAGTCCATACCTAGTACTACTTCCAATCCTTTTGTTCCAAGTACAATTAGGTTGGCATAAAAATCTATCCCATGTATTCTGATAGGCACAGCTTTGCAAATTTTTCTAGCTTTGGTTGTTGAACCGGGTTTTTGAACTATCATGACATACTTCAGGTTTGTTGGGTGAATCTTACTAGTGCATGCAAATTCTTCGGTGACAAATGAATGCGATGCTCCAGAATCAAACAACACTCTTGCTAAAACTGAGTTGACAGAAAACATACCCAACACTACGTCTGACGCTTCCTGGGCTTCTTCTGCGTTCATGTGGAAGAGACGACCGTTGCGGTTGTGCGGGTTCCCTAGGGCAAATCTTTTTCTTGGTTGAACACGACGCTGCTATTGAGCTGGGGCATTCACATTGGCATTGGCTACCGTCTTCTTGGGACACTCATTGGAATAGTGACCCTTCACTCCACACTCAAAACAGGTGATCTGGGACTTGTCCTTGACTACGATAGGCACAGCATTGCTGCCAGTTGTGGGTGCAGTGTTGTTGTTGTTGTTGTTCTTGGGAGGTGCACGGTTGAAATTGTTGGCATTGCCGGAGTTGTGATTGTTTCCTCCGGGCTTCACATTGCCTCCACTAAGGTTGGGGTAGCTTGGGCGATACGTTGGGGGTCGATTGTTCCTTGGTGGATATCCTGGTGAGGGGTTGGGACGGTACTTCTGGTGACTGTTGGATCCAGAATGCTGCACCATACGACGCTTGCGGTTGTCGTTTGCCTGGTTAATCTTCCCTTCCATCTGAATGGCAGAGTCGACTAGCTCTTCGAGATCCTCGAAGCGGATGTTGATGAGGACAGTCTGCATCTCATCATGCAGTCCGTTCAAGAATCTCTCCTTCTTCTTGGCCTCCGTGTTGATCTCATCAGGTGCATATCTGGACAGTGACAGGAATTTGTCACGATATTCCACCACAATCATTCTACCTTGCTTCAAGTCGTGAAATTCATCTCTCATCCTGTTAACTAGACCTTGCGACACGTGGGTGCGGCTGAACTTGACTTTGAAAGCTTCCAGGTCATCACTTGACAATGGTTCATCAGGTGGATACTGTTCCACCAAGCTCGTGCATCTCCCACCAGATAGTGGGTGGCAAAGAGAACTTTCTCATTTTCATCAATTCTTGCAACTTCTAAGTTGTTTTCCATTGTCTGCAACCAGCCATCCGCATCTAGTGGGTTTTCTGATGTGCTAAAGATTAGGGGATTGGTATTCTGGAAGTTCTTCAGCTTGGATCCTTGATGATCCTGATTTCCATGCCCTTGGTTGTTGAGAGCCATTTGGGCGATCTGTTGAAGTGTTGCTAAGTTGGCTTGGTGCTCTGCCCTACTTTCTTCACGGTCTGCGATGAGATTTTGAAAGATCCGCAGCATTGGGTCTTGCGACGAGCTGCTCCCTCCTTGGTTTCCACGAGTAATCTAAAGATTGAGATAGATACAGGGGTAAGAGGGAAATTCTAAGGTTCATGGTTTTGGTTTTAAAAGCTAAAACTTTGAGTTTAACTCAGGTTTTGCTACTAACTTCATTTCATTCATGCAAGCAACACACGATACAACACACACCACAACAATCAAAGGAAAACAGATGGTTCGAAGAACCATTCTGCAAGCTACGATATAGTGGGACTGATACATATCATGCTACGACAGTGCTCTGGTGCATCTACTCATCGTCGATGAAGTCAGAGTCATCATCGTCAGTGTAGAAGTCCACGGCATCCTCCTCTAGAAAGTCATCATCATTGCTGAGGTAAGAATCCATGTCTCCCTAGATGTCTTCACCCTCATCTTCCTCTTCCTTTGCTGCAAGCTGAGCTTCCTGCTCCTTGACGGTCTTCTCGAGGTCAGCCACCTTCTTGCGAAGACGGGCGATGGTGCGATCCTTCTTTGCACACTAGCGGCAAAGAGACTGACGATCCTGGACGAGCAGTGCGAAAGTCTGGGCCTTCTGGTCGGCAATGGCACGGTTCTGGTTGGCTAACTCTCTAGTATTGTCCAACTCGTTCTGACAATCGTACAACGGGAAGTCGAGGTTCTCCACTTGGCTCTTAAGTGCTGGATGACTTGGCATCTCCATCGACATTCCCATGAAGTCACGTCTTGCATAGTGAGCAAAACGGGTTCCTTGGATTTGGTTGACGCTGAGGGCACATAGACGTGCGAGAGCTTCATGTATTGCTCTGGCTAATCCATCTAGACAGTTGTTCTCTCTCACGGAGAACTCAATTCTCCCAGAGGTTGGTGCTTCGATGCTTCCTCTAAGGTCCGCGGTGACTAGCCACTGTAGGTCTCCTCCTGGGGGTCCTGGAAGATGAGCTCCAAGAAACTCCGGGTGTGGGCGTCCCAGTAACTCCGATAGTGAATCAAGATCCCTCTCGAAGATCAGTTGACCTCCGTTTCCCAACTGGTAGAACTTGCTGAACTGAGACTCCATCTACAAGAATTTAGGATGAGGAAGTTAGTGAAGTGATCAAGTGTGTCAAATTTTAGGTAGTAGTGTAAGGATTTTGGGGAACATGAATTTTCAGAAAGAATGAATTCACAAGGATAAGAGAGGAGATAGTTTTTCATAAATACTCACTTTGGTTTTGAAACTAAGTTTTTGTTTGGACATCCTTTCTAGGGTCTCCTATGGTGAGGATGGCTCTGATACCAACTTGTCAACTCCCGGATTTTTAATCCCAGATGCGCGTTATGCCATACCTCGCAATCCCAGGATTACCATTTTTGCGAGACATAACGGATTGGATATCATAGTACATCATCCATTACAAACCATACATAAGGTCTTACACAAATAAGGATCTCCTGATCCAGTCTTAATACAACAAGTAGCGGAAATAAAAGATAAGCGTAGCGGTGGGGTCCATCTTCAGGGGCATAGGCAATGCTGACGAAGGCAGATAGTCCTAGTTATCATAGCCATCCTGTTGGCCATCCTCTTGATAGTCTCCTTCATAGTCTGGCCATGAGAATAGCCAGGGACAAAAGCCACGAGTACTCTTTAAGTACTCGCAAACTACCACTAACAAGTAGTATAGTTCTAAGTTAAAGTGCTAAATCTAAGTGTTAACTATAAAGTTAAGTTTGAAACCTAAGCTGAGTTCAGAAGCAAAGAATGATAAAATAAAGTTCTAGAATCACTTAAGTGGGGAAACTATTGTCATAAAACACAACCCTGTTGTAGTCAAGTCAAAATTCATCATTCTTTTCATAAGTCATTTTGGAAAACATCTGACAACGAAATAGTATGGCCATTCTAACTGTCCATAATCGCGGACGCGGCTATTCGAATAGTTTGACACTCTGCAGAGGTGGTACACTTTCACCACAAGATTTGATACATCTGCCAGTTATAACCCTAAATCATCATACTTAGTATGCAGATAATCAAACATAACCTTCCCTTTACACACCCTAGTATAAGCACCTCTCCTATGAGCATGGCCTCCCAACCATGACCATCTGTCATCTTGGGCACTTCATAGGTGGACAAAATTGAGAGGTAGCCTCAGCTCAAACCTCTCCCGCGAGGGAACTAATACTAATGCATATAAACTTCCGGCTAAGCCTTACCCAATTCAGGTAGTGTGGTTGTACAATAAATTTGGAATGGTATCACATCCGAATCCAACCATCAGTTTTATAAAAGGGTTAAGGCTCAGGCCTCGACATTTTCATCATCATAAACCATTTGTGTTTCTCAACACATGTCAAAACATCTCAATAGAATGACTCATCATTCCAAGGTTTTCACCAAGTGTTCCCATCTAAAGTGACTCAAGCTTTGATCTAGCTTTAATCTACTAAGTTAAGAGTGTTCACTAAAGTGGAAAAGATGGGATCAATCTCCAGCCATAGAATGACATCTAAAGGATTCTATATAGGCCAAGTTTTATACTCTTTATGCTACCTTCTAAACCAGTAAAGGACTTTGTGTAAAGTAAAGGAAGTAAAGCTTGAATTTAAATACTACCCCAAGTAGGGTAATCAAAGCATGCCTAAAGCATCTTTGCTAAACCATCTAGTTTAATCCTAGCTTGCTAAGCATTATACTTGCAAGTGTAAGCTTGCATTTTTAATGGTTGCTTGCCTTGGTTGGTGCAGTGGTTGAAGTTTTCTTCTTCTTCTTGGTAGAACTCCTCCTCCTAGAAAGCTTGGTCGGTACTATCGTCTATAAATACTTACGGAATACACAATCACCAAACAATACTTAACTAGTATAATTAGCACTCTAAGGCATACTGTTGGGGATATACTTTCCGGTATCCTCACAGTTCCTCACTGACCAGGGTGGCCCACTTCGGGTTAGAGCTTTGCTTCACGGGTGGCCTAGTCAGGAGAGAAGACGGAGTCTAATCGGGCTACGGGAAGGCCCAGAAGACTTACCGACTTAGGCCCATAATGTTACTTGTAGTTCAAGATGTACTCTGTAACCAACTCTTAGTCGTAGCCGTATTAAACTCTCCTGTAAACCCTAGGCCGGATATCTATATAAGCCGTCCTAGGGAGTGCCTTTAGGGCGAACACCTTACAACACAATATTCTACAATCTCAACTCGCACAAGCGAAACCCTTGTAACCCATATTCCAGCTCTGCCGTATTACTGGATTCCTAGAAGGAGTAGGATTCGTCCAAAGCCGGCGGATTCGAACCTGGGTAAACTTGTGTGCTCACCATCCCGGAATACCGTACGTCTCACACCCCTCTCTTCCGCACGCCTCGAGGACCCCCTAATGGCGTACTTTTCCTCAATCCGACGACAGTTCGCCCCCACCGTGGGGCAAGTGAGCTTCGGATTTGCGTTCCGAGCGGAATCTGCAAGAATCGGAATCGGCGAGACCATCGCCGTCGGTCGCATCCTCTACACCAGCGACGTCCCTCTCATCGTTCTCGGCGAGACTTGGATTCCAGCTAGGGAGGCCGTGACTGCCTATTCAATCATGTCTTTTGGCGAGATCGATGTTTACAACCCACCCCAGTGGTGATGATAGAAGCAGAAGAATCTTCTGGGTCCCCTTTGTCCGCAGAGGCGGCAGAGTTCCGGATCTCAGAAAACCCTAATCCCACCCGACCCGCACCAGTTGCGGAGATAGTGGAGAAATCTGAGCCTAAAGAAGACCTCACGGTCCAAGTCGAATCTGGAGTGGATCTCCCTAGAGAAGCCGGATCCCAGATCGACCCACCCGTGGAAGTCGAAATCCAGGAGGAGCATATCAACGATATTGATTCCAGCTCTGACGATGCCAGGACAGACAGGCCTTTCCTTAGGTACACATTAAGACGTATGATACTGCAAGGCGAAAGCGCTGATGCAATCCTTGAGACCATTAAAAGTTTCGAGATGGCTGATCGCGAAAGCCGCAGGTACCTCAGGAAGCACGCGTCGCACTTCGTCGGATATGTTGGATCCGGATCCGGCTCTGCCGATGCTGGAGAAAACACTGACTCGGTGCTGGAGGCAATTGGAACAAACGCCGACGTTCCCGCATCCTCGGATGAATCTATGACGTCGGCAGATTTTCGAAAGTTCTCCACGGAATATGAAGAGGAGTACAGCTCCAAAGCTGCAGAAGAGGGATAAGCCATGGATGAAGGATCCGGGGAACACTCTCCCAAAGCGCAGGATGACATGGACGTCGGAGATAATCCCGAAGTCCAGATGTCCGAAAGTATCGATCAAAGCTTGACTCCGGGAAACGGACCCAAAGCCGTCTTTGCTACCGGCGCTGCCAAGAAGGCAAAGAAGAAGAACAAGAAGAGCAAGACCCCCGCAAAAGACCTTCTGATAGAGGAGGTAATTGCAGAGGAATACGAGGAAGACTCGGATGGAGCACTTATCCCAGATGAGCTGAAAAAAGAAGCATCGATGGATGGACACATGATCACTAAAGGTGCGTGTAACCTCATCGATGCCACTTTAACCACACCTATCCCTACAGGTGCAGAACTTACTGCAGATGAGCTGGACGAAAGGGCCTAGGCCCTAGAAGCGCGTCATCAACAACTCCTTGATGAAGCCAAAAACATCGAGGTGGAGAAGAAGCGGATGTCAAACAAGGAGTACATGTCCCGTCTACATCAGAAGACACGGAAGCGTCACATAGATGACAACCAATTCCCACGTGTCCGTGCCGTCCTTTTTCGGAGATGAGATGGGGAAGCCATGGAAGGATAGCAACGGAGATTGGGTATACCCAACACCAGTGCAAAATACCGTGGCAGCTCGTGAAATTCTATCAGCTAATCCAGGGCTAGAGGAGATACGCTTGGGTATCAAGCTACTCAACAAGGGACTAGAGCAGCAGAAGGTCGCCCTGTACGGAAGTCAAAAACTGGTCTCGGATTCTGACCAATGTCGCACAGATCCGGCATGGGCTGACATAAGATCCCATTACGTTCGGACGCAGTACCATCACCCCGAACATAGGTAAAACAATTATTCAAGAACCGGATCATCGGGACAGCATCGCAGAGCTACACATAACTGCAGCAATGTCGCCCCATCGGCAGAAAAAGACGCGATCGCTACACTGAATCCGAGGAATCCTCCCCGACGAGAGTACAACGATCGAAAGGGAGAAGATAAGCAGAAACGTCGGGAGGAGGATCGTCAGAGAATGCCACCTCCTAGATATGAGAGCCGTCCGGCTAAGCCTCACCATGGTGGGAACGACGGACGAAGGAACAACGAAAACCACGCTGGAACAAGCCGGCAGGGGGCTCATCATAGTCAAGAACCTCCCTGGAACCGGAATAATGACGCTCCGGATGGAGACCGGCGATCAGCCGGAAACAATTCAGCTGCCCCACCCCTCCACCAGGCAATTATCGTAACGACCCCCAAGGAGGTCAAGGAGGACGACATGGCAGAGGAGGTGGTGGCAGAAGCCGAAGTCCGGCTCCAAGGCACCGCAACCACAGCCGACATTCGGGACGATCTCTATCTCCGAACGATCCAAGGCACAGGATCAACTCCAACATAGAGGCTCGGCGCTATGAAAATGATGACGTTTACATGGGCCCAAAGTGCTTTGGACCACGCATCAGAGCTACAAAATTCCTGGAAGGATTTGCTATCTCAAGACATATCCAAGCCTACGACGGCATTGGTCGGCTAGACACCTGGTTACAGGATTTCTTCCAAGCTTGCTGCATCGCTAAAGGCGGAAACGGCCTGGTCACCACCCGATATCTCCCACTTATGTTGCGGAAGACGGCACGATCATGGCTCAATGAGCTTCCGGCAAACACCATCCACAACTGGTATGACTTGCAAAGTGCGTTCTTTCGGAATTTCGAAGGCACATATCGAAGGACCTATACGGTTGGAGACCTACAGCGTTGCACCCAGAAAGCCCGGGAAACTTGTTGGGATTATCTCGGACGATGGATCGACACAAAGAACTCCTGCGAAGGAGTAAACGATTGAACTGCGATTGAAGCTTTCATCGCAGGTCTCCCAATTGGTTTACTGCGCCATCGCTTGAAGTGTGACAAGGTTACTGATCTGGGAGAAATGATAGAAACAGCGAGCAAGTATGCAGATGCTGACGATGATGCAGAGGGATTACTCAATGTCCTGGCTGTGCCTCAGTCGGCAAAACAACCAAAGCAACAAGCTCAGAAGCGCAAAAATACCTTGGAAGAAAAACCCAACGCGGAGACAACAGTGGTCACTACTATTTTTGGGTCTGGAGGACGAGGAGGACGTGGCGGAGGCTGCGGGCATGGCCATGCGATGTCAAGGGTGCAAGGCAAAGGAGAGCAACAACCAGGAAAAACCTACACTTAGGCCGACATTGCCAATAACCCATGTGTGCATCACTTAGACGCCGATGGGGGCTCGTCCCACACCAACGCTGAATGTCGTTTTAATGACGACATCAAGAGAGATGATACCGCGAGCTACAACGCTAAGCGGAAGAAAGGAAAGAAAAACCCCGAAAAAGACAAGGAGACCAAGGAAGATTCCGACATGGAGGAAGCTGATGCTTCAAATCCCAAGCCGGAAGGGAAGACGACTTTTCCCACCAAGAAGGACACTTACGTCACCTTCCTCGGATCTCAACCAGCAAAGGTCAAGAAAGCAGTTCTCCACGAGCTCAATGCAACAGTTCCGGCTATCCCTCAGTACCTGGACTGGTCGGAAGTTGCAATCACGTTTGACCGCGCTGATCATCCGCCTAAACTACACAGGCGAGGAAAATACGCCTTAATCGTCAATCCACTTATTGATGGTTATGGTTTCTCCAAGACCCTCATGGACGGTGGTAGCAGCATCAATATTCTCTATGTCGAAACGCTACGCCAGATGAGGATCTCGGAAACACAGCTGAACCATAGCTCTGTGATCTTTCACGGAGTTGTCCCAGGAAGACAAGCTAATTCCCTGGGAGAGATCACTTTGGATGTTACTTTTGGATCTCCAAAGAATTATCGGACGGAGGCACTTTCCTTCGAAGTAGTCCCGTTCAAGAGCACATACCACCCTATATTCGGACGTCCGACTTACTGGGCTTTTATGGCTCGTCCATGTTACATTTACAATATGATGAAAATTCTAGGTCCCAACGGCGTGATCACCATTAGGGGAGACCCGAAGAAGGCGCGAGAGTGTGAAGATGGAAATGCCACCTTTGCCGAAGCCGTGCTACACGCCCAGGAGTACCAGGAGATCAAGAAGAGCATAGATCCGTCCGAGATGCCCGCAACGAAGAAGGAGGTCACAAAGCCAAATCTGGAGTTCAAAGCATCAGAAGAGACGAAGACGACGCCGTTGAAGGGTGATGACCCCTCCAAGGTGACCCAAATAGGCGTAGGCCTAAGTAGCCCATAGGAAAGCGCGCTTGTCAAGTTCCTCCAAGCAAATCAAGATATCTTCGCATGGCAGCCATCTAACATGACCAGAGTACCTAGGGAACTTGCCGAGCACTCTCTAAATGTAAACCCAAACGCTAAACCCGTCAAACAGTCCTTACGACGGTTTGGCGATGAAAAGCGTAAGGCAATAACTAAGGTACTAGTGCGGCTCGAGCTAGCCTGATTCATAGAAGAGGTCATCCATACTGATTGGTCGGCCAACCCTGTAATGGTCCCTAAAAAGGACACCACTGATTTAAGGATGTGTGTTGATTATACTGCCTTGAACAAGGCTTGTCCAAAAGATCCGTTCGCTCTGCCTAGAATTCATCAAGTTATCTATTCTACGGGAGGCTCGGAACTCCTCTGTTTTCTCGACGCATATTCCGGTTATCACCAAATCCGGATGAAGGAATCTGACAAATTTAAGAATTCATTCATAACCCCCTTCGGAACCTTCTGTTTTGTTACGATGCCCTTTGGGCTGAAGAACGCAGGAGCTACGTACCAGAGCACGATGCAGCATTGCCTCCATGATCAACTCGGACGCAATGTACATGCATACGTGGATCATATCGCGGTCATGTCCAAAAAGAAGGAAATGTTGATTTCCGACTTGGAGGAGACGTTCGCCAATCTATGAAAATATAACATCATGCTTAACCCGAAGAAATGCTTCTTTGGAATACCAGCCGGAAAATTGTTAGGTTTCATCGTGTCTCAAAGAGGCATAGAGGTGAACCGCGACAAGATCAAGGCTATTCTCAATATTTCCAGGCCAACTTGCCTAAAGGACGTACAAAGATTAACTAGTTGCATTGCTGCGGCCAGTCAATTTGTAAGCCGGCTTGGTGAAAGAGCCGCACCATTATACAAACTCCTGAAGAAGACCAAGGATTTTGTCTAGACTGACGAAGCTGAAGCTGCACTACACGACCTAAAGAAAGTACTCTCATTTGCTCCTATCCTTGCAGCGCCGGAACCTCAAGAACCGATGTTGCTCTACATTGCTTCGACAAATAAGGTTGTCAGTATCATTATGGTAGTGGAGAGACCAGAAGAAAATCAGGAACACCTAGTGCAGCGTCCGACGTACTTTGTCAGCGAGGTCCTGACAGAATCAAAACACCGGTATCCGCACTTTCAAAAGTTGGCTTATGGTGTTTTTCTAGCATCTCGTAAGTTACAACACTATTTTCAGGAGCATCCAATTACCGTGGTGAGCAAACCTCCCATGAGAGATATAATCAACAATAGCGATGCCACAGGACGCGTCACCAAATGGGGCACAGAGCTTGCAGCTTTCGATATTGAGTACAAACCCCAGACAGCAATCAAATCCCAGATCCTTGCTGACTTTGTCACTGATTGGACAGAGACTAAGGAGAACATGGTCCTCCCTGAGTCAGAATATTGGACCCTTTTTTCGATGGGTCTAAGGCTCGAGGGGGCTCGGGGGCTGGCGTGGTGCTCAAATCACCCCAAGGAGATAAACTTTTATACGTGTTGCAGATCCACTTCACAACGACAAACAACATTGCCGAGTATGAAGCACTGTTGCATGGAATCCGGATTGCTAAGGATATTGACATCCGACGTTTGATGTGTTACGGAGATTCGGATCTTGTTGCTCAGCAAGTCTCGGATATTTGTAATGCAAATAAGCACATGGCAGCATATAAAGCTGTCGTGGATGATCTATCTAAATCGTTCGAGGGGTTTGAAGTTCAACACATCCCTCGAGCAGAAAATGAGAAAGCAGATGCACTATCTCGAATAGGCTCTGCGTGGAAAGAGGTCCCGGATGGCGCATTTTTAGAGCACCTCAAAGTTCCCTCGATAAAGGGAGTAGATGAGGAATATCCGACCAAATCCGACTCACCTTTGATAGCAGTTCTGGCTATAATCCCCAGCTGGACTCAACCCTACCTTGATTATTTAGTAGATGGCAAATTACCTGAAGACGAGGTACTGAGCCCACAGATTATCCGACGAGCAAAAGCCTATACTATTGTTAAAGGTGAGCTCCATAAACGGAGTGTTTCTGGGGGTTTTCAGCGCTGTGTATCTCCGGAAGAAGGAGTGGAAATCTTAAGGGAAAACCACGAAGGCGAGTGTGGTCACCACGCTGCAGCCAAATCTTTAGTGGCAAAAGCTTTTCGACATGGATTTTTCTAGCTTACAGCTCAGGCAGATGCTGAACGATTAGTCCAGACTTGCAAAGGCTGCCAAAACTACGCCTAGCAAGCTCATGTTCCGGCTGATCAGCTGCGAACAATACCTATAACATGGCCCTTTGCGGTCTGGGGGCTTGATATGGTAGGACCTTTTAAACGAGCCCCAAGTGGATTCACTCACCTCTTAGTGATGGTGGACAAATTCACAAAGTGGATCGAGGCTAAACCTGTCACTAGTTGTGATGGAGAAACAGCCAAAAGATTTGTCGAGGATGTTATAATCCGGTATGGTTATCCGCATAGTATTATCACGGACAACGTGAGTAACTTTTCCATGGGAGAATTGGCTGAATTTTGCGATGAGCAAAATATCTGGCTTGACATTGCGTCAGTCGCACATCCACAGGCTAACGGACAAGTCGAAAGGGCAAATGGTTTAATTCTACAAGGCTTGAAACCAAGACTCGAAGCACCACTACGACGTGCTGCGAGGGCTTGGGCAGAGGAATTATCCTCTGTAATTTGGAGTTTACGAACAACTCCGAACATGTCAACAGGATACACACCTTTCTTCTTGGTCTATGGCGCAGAAGAAGTTCTTCCTAGCGATTTAATTCATACTTCTCCTAGGGTGGCCGCGTATATCGAAGAGGATGCCGAGATTTCTCGACAAAATGATCTCGACTTAGTCGAAGAAGTTCACGTCGTTGCTGAAATGAGATCTACAGCCTATCAGCAGAAGTTACGCAAGTATCATAGCCAGAGAGTCCGAACTAGATCTTTTAATAAAGGTGATTTAGTTCTCCGGCTTGTGCAACAAAGAAAGCACAAACTTTCCCCAGTATGGGAAGGGCCCTTTTAAGTTAGTCGACTATTGCACAATGGATCGTACTACTTAACTGACATGAGGCTAGTCAAAAAAAGACCTGCTACTAAGAAGAGAAAGAGAGCTGGAGGCAGTACAAATCCGGATGAGTTAGACAGACCGTGGAATATTGCTCAGCTACGTCCCTTTTATTCTTACTTTATCCTTCTTTGTAATCATACATATGTACATGTTCTGTGAGAAATAAAAGTTTTGGTTACCTCAAAGTTTTTCTGAGAAGTTTTTACCATCTTATTTCCTAATGATCATGTCATAGTCGAAAATCCCAGAATGCTTGAAAGTACTTTATGCTCATGTTCGTTCTGGTTTAGATTTCTGATTCTAAAACTGCTACCTTCGGGTATAACTCAAAAAATTATAGTCTTTACTTGGGTTATTTGTCTGATTGCTGGATGCGGGTATTTTCCGAGTAGTGAATTGTTGGTACTGGAAGCCGGCTTTGTTTCCGAGTTTAAACTGGTTTAGCAATTGAGCTCCGTTGCTCGGCAAAGTTTCCAGCTGAAGGTTTAGCCGGCTCACGAAAGGGACGAGGCGGAAAGCCAGATAAATGATAAGTAGAGACAGAAAATTTCAAGTGCTTATGTGAACATTTCAGGCACACAAAAATTTCAAAAGCCAAAAAGTGCTGAATAGATTAAAAGCTTAGCACTAGCAAAAGTCAATAGTACTTAATATTTACAAAACGCATCATGTCTTTCCAAAATAATACATAGTTTCTAATTTATGATGCAGGAGGAGATGAAGGAGCTGTCGGCTCGCTGGTTACTCCGCCTTGATATCGTTCCGAGATGTCCGGATCCAAGGTGATCCGTTCATCGTCGGAAACTTCTTCGGCTTCTTCTGGAGGAGGTGGCGGAGTATATACGCGGGTGAAGAAGGGGATCTCGTAGCTGGTCAGATCAGCTACGTGACACCCGTATCCGGCACAAGAGTGCATGATGGCTTCAAGGTCTTGCTCCTGGCCGTCTTCATCTGCCTTACAATACCCTCCGGTCACTTGCCATATCTCCATGTTTCCATGGTGGCTCATGACCATGGTGAGAGCGTTCTGCGCAGCAGTCCGCGCGTAGGACATGTTCCAGTCCCGAACAAGCTGCGGCATCTCCTTGGCCTTGTCCCGCACCTAAAAATCCGACATGCTTGGCATGTCTAGAATCCTGAGAGACTCGCCAATGTCCTCAATGGACTAGCGGAAGTCATGCAGAAGATCACCGACTTGGGTAAGCCGGTGGGTGCGAGGCTCAGAGGAGGAAGAGTCCGTCAAGTTCAGAGGACCTATACACAAAACAAGTCAATAAAAATCCGACATTAATGAAAGTCGAATAAATGATAAGTCAGACAGATGGAACGTACCAAAAATGACATCGTCAATCTTGGTCTTCTCCTCCCGGAGACTCTGGAGTTTAGCCCGGAGCACCTGGGAGATGTCCTTCTCTCTACCAAGCTCATTCTTGAGGTCCGAGATAAATTTATCTTGAGCGGCAATCTTGCGATCGCGCTCTTCAGTGGCCATGGAGGAGGATTCCAGGACTTGAGCTATGCTCGTTTCATGATCCGCCTTGAGCTTATCCAGCTCTTGGCGAAGTCCCTTGTTCTCCACCACTAGGGTCTTGAGGTTCTCGGCCTCTTCAATCATAGCGATGGATTGTTTCACCAACACTGTAAGTCAAAAAGAACAACAGTTCAGAAAAATTCGACATTGAAAAAGCAAAAGACAAGGTTTGAATCTCGAAATGTTTACCTTCGGCTTCATTCTTGGCTACCTTGAGCTCAGCATTTTTAAGCCGGAGAGCTTTGATCTCTCTCCGCTTATCACAGACATTGGATAATAATTCCTGGTTATAGGAACATACTTTTTGTAAGTCAGAATACCCAAAGTCAGAAAGCTACTTAAGACTCAGGCTAATATTTTTTGCTAAATATCAGCACGAGCCTTGGGGGCTACACTAGTTCATTCTTTGGCATCCTAATGAAGCATAAACTCGGATTCTATATCCTACTTCATGCTTGGGGCTAGAGGATATGATATAACATAATGTAAAAACAAGAGTTGGAATTCCGACTTACATATTGCTCGCGGGTGAGTTTGTCTAAACCCGCGTTCACTTCAGCTGCCACCTTCTCGGCGAGGGTAAGAGGGATTACTGGGGCTATTGGAAGCTCGCCAGTCCTAATCCTCTCGTCGTGAAGGCGCACTTGAGTGAGAAGGTCAGAGAACTTGACGTCCTCTGCTTCTTGCGCTTCCTCCTCAGGGGATAGATGGATTTTGTCCAGGACTTGCCTGGCCAGCCGCTGGATTTCCTCTGCAGATTTCTGGGATAGGCCAAACTTGGCAAGTCCCGGATTGCTGAGGAGGTTTTCGGCGAAGACTTCAGCTGAGGGATCATTACCCGAAGAGGGTTCACCCTTATCTTGAGCTGACGCACCAACGGTGACGTCAATCTGCGACCCATGGATCGCAGGCTCCGTTGGAGGAGCCGGATCTTCTGTGACCACCGGAGAAGGAATGATCGCCGGAGTTGCAGAAGGTTGAGGGGCAGGAGTTGGAGGAGCCACGGTAGGATAAGCTATGGTGAGCTTCGTCTGTCGCAGGGGCTTCGCAGGAATCCCCTTCCCCTTACCCTTGATGAGAGGCTTTGCTCTGAGAATGTAGTAAAGTCGGAAACATTACATCTCAGAAAGAAATTCGAGAAAGGTACAAAGGAGGAAATTGTGAATGAAACTTACCTCTTCACAACAGGCACTTCCTTTGTGCCAACAGGCACTGTCGGAGCTTTGCGCTTCTTGAGCGCAAGGTCCGACAATGGGACCACTTCAGTCTCCTGAGAAAACTCAGGAGGATATCCTTCGAGTGGAGCAAGCTCCGACTCGGGGAGGTCAGCAAGCTGAAAACAAGAAAGCATATCAGCATTGCAGGATGTAACTTAAAGATTGAAACACATAAAAGGTGTATTGATGTAAGCTTACCGGCACCACGGGGTTTTCCGCTGTGTACATATCCAGACAAATCTCCGGAATCCTCCTCTCGATCCGCTCCTTGATCAGCCACTTGATTTGGTTGATGTAGCCTTGAGTGATGTAGGATTTGGGATTGATGCGGAGGGAGTCTTTTTTGGAAGACCTGATGGAGTGCATCAGTCTATCCCCGTGGTACTGAAGTGGCTGGATCCGACGTGAGACCCAGCACTGGACCAAGTCGGATCCCTTCAGACCCATGTGCTTGATCAGATAAATTGATCCGCCTCTTTGCGAGGATCAGATCGTCGGTGAGAGCCAGAGCAGCCTCGTCCCAGGAAGGCTGGGCCGTGGTAGCTCCGTCGACAAAAGCCGACAAAGCAGTAGCTTTGCCGGGAGCCAGAATATCCCTATGATAGAAGAAAGTGGCTGGCCATTGTTTCACCGAGTCACTGGCTGAAATTTTGGGATAAGCCCGGTCGCGTCTAAGTGAAAAGATGATAGTGCCAGTGATATAAGGAACACAGGCAGTGATGGAATTTCTCTGGACATGGAAATAATACCGGAAGAGAAGCAAACTCGGCCAAATGCCGAGAAAGCCCTCGCAAAGCGATGCAAACTCACTCATCTCTAAGAGAGAGTTGGGAGGAAGATTGTGGAGTTGAACTCCGTAATGATCTATAACCTCGGAGAAGAACTCCGAGGGAGGAAAAGACACACCTCGGTCGAGACGGTTTCGCCGGAGCCGCTCCGCCAGTCGCCGGCGGCGAGAAGCCCCTCCTTCTCCATGTTCTTGAGGTCGTCCTCGTCAAGGGTGCAGGGGATCCAGATTCCCCGGCAGCTTTCCTGCTCCGCTGCTGCTTCCGCCGTCGCCGCCGCCGCTGCTGCCGCCAAACCGGAGGAAGAAGACGATGAAGCCATTTCTCCGGTGAGAAGATGACCTAAAAGTGGCGGCGCTGGGAGTTTCTGTGGGGGGAAGGACGAGAGAGCTTTGAGCGCGCAGGAGGATTGGGAGGAAAGGAAACGACAAAGACTGGTGGAAAGGAGAAGGAGAAATCCAAACCCCTTTTATCCACCTAACTATGCCAAGATTCGTGCAAATGCTATAGTGTAACCGCCACGCGTCGTGGAAAGAACTGGGAAGGACCCACGCGATGATTGCGTCTCCTCGATCTCCATGCTCGCATTGAAACGGCGCCTCGGTTCCGCGAACCGCGGACCCACCAACGGTCGTACTGACGGCACGCCTGTCAGATGACGTGACTTGACCATGCTTGTGTCAGGTGGCGTAGAAACCAAGTTCCGGTTTAGTTTAAAATCGAGCTGGAAAATCCGAGTAACTAATTGATAGGTCCGACTTATTTTTAAAGACCCAGATCATATTTTTTGTGAAGTTTCAGGAACTCTTCAAGATTCTGCAAGCTGAAGATCAAGCTAGACGATGATAAAATCCGACTTTGGATCTTGGAGGCCTTCGGAGGCTGCTGTTGGGGATATACTTTCCGGGTATCCTCACAGTTCCTCACTGACCAGGGTGGCCCACTTCGGGTTACAGCTTTGCTTCACGGGCGGCCCAGTCAGGAGAGAAGACGGAGTCTAATCCGGCTACAGGAAGGCCCAGAAGACTTATTGACTTAGGCCCATAATGTTACTTGTAGTTCAAGATGTACTATGTAACCAACTCTTAGTCATAGCCGGATTGATCTCCATGTAAACCCTAGGCCGGATATCTATATAAGCCGTCCTAGGGAGAGCCTTTAGGGCAAACACCTTACAACACAATAGTCTACAATCTCAACTCGCATAGGCGAAACCCTTTTAACCCATATTCCGGCTCAGCCGTATTACTGGATTGCTAGCAGGAGTAGGATTCGTCCAAAGCCGGCGGATTCGAACCTGGGTAAACTTGTGTGCTCACCGTCCCGGAATACCGTACGTCTCACACCACTCTCTTCCGCACGCCTTGAGGACCCCCTCATGGCGTACTTGTCCTCAATACGACGACACATACATTTGATGATCTAGTATCATCACAAGCATCACAAGTTTTATTAACAGTTTCATCCTTTTTATTTTAGAAAAGTAATTTCTACTCATTGAAAAATTAACTACGATTTAATATTCACCACTTAAAATATGGGATCATGTGGACACATGTCATCACCACATATTCTAATATGTCAGAATGTGATTTAAGGGTTGGATCATAATTATTTTGGCTTAAGTTCATTATTTAATTATTTAAAGTGACTATAAATGCCTATATAGCATTATTTTGGTACTAGTCCAAAGTCACTACATGCAAAACTTAATATTATTACATATTCAGATAGATATAGTGAAATGTGATTTTTCAGAGTTGGAATCAACTCAAAATCTATCTTGGTTGATTTTAGAAAAATGTTGCAAGGTGCAATTGCTTCTGTTTTATTATTTTTACTAGGATAGATCTATAAATCTAAATGGATTAAATCCAAAGGGCTTTGTTAGATCTTTTGAGTAGCTTTCTAGCAAAATTGGAATCACTCAATTTGGATTTGTAAATATTTCTGAATTTAATTTCAAACACAGAGACAAAACTAGGTTTAAACTAAAAAGAAAAATCCTAATTCAAACTAACTGGGTCGCGTAGGAAACTCTAACGGGCCGGCCCAGTGTCACTCCGCAGTGCGAGGCTCAGCTGACAGGGGGAACCGGTCAGCGCCTCATAATGTGCGAAGCGGTACGGGGCAATGTGGGACGCTGGATTAGAATGGGAATCAACGACTGGGGATCGTCGTCGACGACAGACCTGTCGCTGGCGAGCTCTAACCCTAGCGGCTCGGTGGGGGTGCATAGGGGGCGTACTAGGGCTCCAGCGACGATGGCAAGGCCGGCAAACAGACTGGTGGTCGACGGCGAGCTCAGGGACGATTGAGGCAGCTCTAGGGGTGGTCGCAATCAGTGGCACCCTTCTCCTCCAGAGGCAGCCTACTCCGGTGGAATTCCGGCGAGCTGCTGCTCCCCGTGCTCCGGCTAGAGGTGTGGGACGATCAGTGAGGTGAGAGGAGTGGAATGGTGTGCTACAAACGGCTGGGGGTTCCCTCCTTTTCGACGGGGAGACCGAGAGGGATGGGCAGGCGATGGTGGCGACATGGCTACGGGGAGACCGAGAGGGATGGGCAGGCGACGGTGGCGACATGGCTACGGGCTGCTAGCGGCATGGATGAGGGTGGCGATCGACGCGCGGTCTCCTGGCAGTGCTCTAGGACTTTAATGCGGGCTTAGGGGCGGTGGTATGCGGTCGGGCGCAGCTGGCGCTCTAAGCGGCAGAGGTGGCGACTTCGACGGTGAGCGGTGGCTGTGAGGCGTTGCACGGGGAATGGGGGTATCTAGCGTGCTCCCTGGGTCATGGCGACGCGGTGGGCCCGGGCTGCAGTCGAGCGGCGGCTTGTGCACGCGTGTTGGGTGCGGAGCTCTGGCGCATGCTCGGCATGGCGCGGTGGCACTGGGCGCGGGGATTTCTTGGTTGTCCACTGCTGGGCCTGGCTCGGGGAGGGGACAGTGGGTGGCGGTGAGGTGCTGGCTAGCTGCTAGACATGGAGGGAGAGGGGGAGGTGGTCTACTGGGGTGATGGCACGGTCGGCCGAGGAGTTGGGGCTCGGCTTGGCGTGGCCATGCTGCTAGGGGGTAGGGGATGGGGTAGTTAGGTCCTGGTTAGATCATTAGGAGACAATGGGAGCAAATGGGGGACAAGTTTTGCCAGAACACTATTTAAAATAGTGAATTTGGTTTTGTTTGAATTCTGCCTGCCAAGTGTTTGATGAAATGGCTGCAAGAAATAAACTTTGGAATTTTGGTTTCAAATTTTTTGAGTGATCTCCACTAGTACTAGGTAGCCTATGGTTGCAAGGGTTTTGAAAATTGAGATGGTTTGAGTGGTTTTTCAAATAGTGGGATCTTCCCATATGAAATAGATTCAATTTTAAACTATCATTTAAAATTAGTATTTGAATATTTTAGCAGATCACAAAGTGGGCCTTGGTACCTCATTATGTGTACTAGCAAGGGGTGTAAAGATCCACAAATGTTTCTGTTAAGTTTTGAGTACTATAAATAGCCAAAGTAGGCATGATAGTTAATTTGGCCAAAATGACCATTCACTTCAATTATTCATTTTGAGTTGTTTTTCTTTGGGAAAAGTTTGGGATTGATTGGGATGATGTTTATTTCACCTAAGAAACATTTTACAAGCAAAGGATCATAAAACCATGGCAATTCAAATCAACTCCTATTTAAATGCACATACACATGAATGCTTTAATAATTTAATTGGAAAAGTTTTTGTTAACCCCAATTTTTATGATTTGGATCTTAATAAGCTTGGATTAAAGTTTTGGGATGTTACACTGTAACATCCCAGGATTAGCACCTAGAAATAGAGAGGCCATATGTGTGTGCATTACATTCATGCATAAGAATATTCGGGAAATTTTCACGCAAAACTAATGAAGCTGTAGAGGGATCTAGGTCTCTCTTGTTCTGATGGAAACATATGGCAGGTGCGAAAGATTTCAACATGACCTCTATGCATTTTGCCTGTTTTGGGAAGTGAATTCAATCAAGTTTTTGAATTTAAAATTCAAATTATTTTATAATTTAAAAGAGACTTGTATTTAGTGTGTTTATGATAATTTTAATAAGTAAATTGGAATTATAATTAATATTTTAAGTAATTCCAATTGAAAAATTGCGAAGAATAAAATAAATTTAATAACTCTATAAAGAAAAGTCAAATGTATGTCCAATATATAATATTACAGTATTCTATTTTAACAACATAATAAAGGTGTTACAATAATAAGATAAAAAGAATTAGTTATTCCATACACACACAAGTTACGTTGTGTTACAAGTCAATAAAGAGTAAAAGAAAATTACAACAAATTCAAAATAGAAAATCCTAAACTAAATGCTATATTACTTCTTCATCTGGTACATCTTCATTTTTCATCCCTGAAAAACAAAAGGAATAAAGATAAATAAATGGGTTAGTTTTGGGGGTTAGTGATACTCTCAAAATTAGCTTAGTAATGCTAAGCTATATATCATCACTGAGTATTGTTAGTAGATTACTGCCTCATCATAGCATCATGGGCTAAAGAGGGGAAAATTTCACCAATCTAGTAAAGGTAAAAGGGAAAGCAATAATACCCAACAAAAGATCTAGATTCACTTGATCTGATCTACATACTGGATGAAGCAGGCAAGTAGATCACACAACACATGCATAGCTTGTGTTCTCACCATCACAACGATCAGTATAGCAGTACAAAAGCAACAGTGAGGGAATTCCAGGAACTTTTCTCACATACCCTACCATTCTAGCTGAAACCACACTTCTTTATCTCAGTAGTATAAGAGTGTCAAGAACACTACTTCAAGTATATCAAGAACACATACACTGGTTCATTCCCAGATCACCTTAGTGCACCACAACTACACCACAAGCACCTTGGTTGCTTGGGGAAGCCATCCAGGGGCTCAAGGAGGAGTTCCAGTAGCTGATCAAGGGCAAGAAGAAGATCTGCAGCAGCTTAAGGAGGAACATGCTATTAGTAGCAGAGAAAGGGTAGAAACTTAGGTATATCAAGAGCAAGGGTAATGGATTAAGATCTACAATAGGCTATAAACCTCTCACCAATAGCAGGAAAGACCATCAGAACTACCCACTAGATCATGCAATATCCGTTCTTGTATCTCACATATAGATCTAGGAATACAAGGGGAATAATACACATCAACAAGTTCCATCTACCCTTCCACTAGATTTTTATCTAGGAGGATTGGATGGAGAGATTCTCTCAGACTTGCATATAAATCCCATTCAAGGTTCATCATAGAGGTTTAGAGCCAACAACAATATCTATCCTTATCCAAAGGTGTGCCTCAGTCTATGCATCCCAAGCAAGGCCAAGTAATCAAGTAAAGTATCTGAATTTATCAAGCTATCCAATAAGAAATGATACAAGACATCATAAATCATATGAGTAGGTGCAAACAACCAAAACCAAACTAGTCTGCAACTGGATTAATTCTAGGAGATCATTTGGGGTCCTATCCTTGATTATGTATGCACATGGTTTGGTAACATTAGTCACATCAAAGATCTATAGAAGTAACCAAGCAGTCTAATCAACCAGCTCAATAGCAAATCATGTTAAAACTAAACCTGATGTTTGCACACTTCCAAAAGGGGGCTCCACAACATCAAGATCAGCTCAATAGAGCCATTAAAGTAGGAAAACTCAAGTTAGTTCAACTTAAAAGGATCACACCATCTCTACTATGATGGAAGGTAACAAACCTAATCAATTTCCTAGTTCCTTTGATTAGGAATCATTTCGAACATATACTCACTGTTATAATTTCCATATATATATTAACACATCACAAGTACTAGCTGTAAGATAGGATAAATTACAGTGAGATGAATTGTGGGCCCCCCGGGTTAATCCACCGAGAATCCCTGTTATGCACACCACCACGATCCCATGATCAGTAAGTCGTGGCACATAAACAAGTATCAAAGTAGACATCCAATACTTAAGCGTATACAAGTCATACCTTAATGCCATTATGTCTACATCAATCAACATCAGTCGAATTTCATCAAGCGTAGCGCCCGAGCCATGCCTTAACGTATAGGCAACTGATTGGGAGAACATCCTAGCTTGCATAGTCGTCATTATCACCTTCTTCTTGATATCTGACCAAGTTAATAGCTAGGGAAAATTCCAGTGAGTATTTTGAACGTACTCGCAAACCACCTTAAGAGAATGATAATACAAGAGGAAATGCAATATTGCTGTGGAAGTAGGGGGGCTCCAAGAGAGGTTCTTTTCTCACATAGTTTCTCTTGTAGATATAGCATCTACATACCTTTGTTGAAAACTTTTGTAAAACATTTTGGAAACCTTTTTTAAAAGTTTTGGAAAACACCAGGACTGGGTCACCCATTCTTTTCTTCCTTCCGGTGATCCCATGAACAAACTCCTTTCCTTCCTATCCGACCATCCCATGGTAAAAACCTTTCCAAAGACTTTGCTTTTCCAAAATCCGGTTTGAAAACAAAACCAGCACCACTCTGCAGTAGTTTTTCCAACCCGTCCATAACCACGGACACGACTATTCGAATAGATTTACACTCTGAAGAGGTTATACACTTTACCCACACCATCCGAGTACCCTGCCCTGATCTACACCGATGGTGTGTCAAGTAATCGGTCAAGACTCTCCGAATGCCACTCTAGTATAGGCCCTACCCTATTGTTTGTTCCTCTCAACACCAGGATGTCTGGGCCAAAGACCAACTGGAGTGCATTCCGACTCCTTGAGAGTGGGCACTTTCAATGAGCGGCTCATAGTATCGCCCGAATGCTCCCGAGGGCAGTTTGCGATTCCTCGAGGTGACTGTCTAACAGTTGACCTTTCTGTAAAGGAACCCGGCATTAGAGGGAGATTATCCCTTAGAAGTAGTTGTGAGAATTCCTACACAAGAGTTGCAAACTTCAAGTCCATCCCTATCCCATTCCAGAGTAATGTGGTTGCACGGGTTAAGTTGTTATAGCTAAAGATGCAAAGAATCGGGTGCGTTTTCGTAAACCTTTTTCCTCCATCTTTCCTTCAGAATTTTGTAAAACAAAACCTTCTTACTTTCTCAAACTTCTCTGGTAGGTCAAACCACACCAAGGTTTTACCGTGAAACATTTTTGTAAAACTTTTCCTGGGTCTTCCCATCCTTTAGCTTTTCTTCGGCTAAAACATGGTCTCCAAAGGGGTATGGTGTTATACACCATCTATGATACTAGGGGTAAATAGGTGTCATAAAAGGGGTTGTACTTAGTTGTACAAATAGGGATGTAAGTGGACATCTGATAGGCATCAAACCATGTCCGTCTTGTCCTATTCCTTTGCTAATCAGCACCAGTCCTTAATAAATCCCTTCCTTGTACAAATTACACAGATGTCCATCTAGTCCACCGGACATACGGACCGCACCCCTAAGTACAAATGGTATTGGTTGGAGGATCCAAGCCACTACCTGATATAGATCATCATAATATAAAGCAATGTAGTTTTCATAAAATAGTAGGTAAAACATGCATAAGTAAAATAGTAGGACAAGGCTTATGAGCAAGAAGGTGGCTTGCCTGTGATTAGCAAACTGGCAATATATGTCCCTAGACTTCTTCTTAGAATACCATAATATCCAATAATAACCATGTTCTCCTGGCCTTCTATATAATCGCGACTATCACCATCAAAGTGGATACATGCAAGAAAACAAAGCCACAATCAACACAAGGCATACATGCATCTTTACAATATAGCAAACAAACATACAACACATCATTCAATTCAATAGGTTTTGATAGATTGAGTTCATAGCACATGGAATTACTATACTTGCCTCGGTGGAATTTCCTTTATGGTTTAATTGTCAAATACCACCTAATGAAGGGGTTTGTACTAAGTCTTGGGTCTGTATGATATAAATGTGAAGAAATGATGTCAACATATAGGTATTGAAATAACAAGGCCAACAAAAGTGGTTTCATGATTTTATCAATTTTCCTTAATTCGTTATGAGTTTTCTAGTGGAAAACCCCCTAGTTTAGGTGAATAATTAACCAGAAAAGATCTATGCATCCAATTAATTTATCCTCAGATGGTTTTGTTCATGTTTGAGTTTGTGATTACTGAGACTTGGAAACGCCTTGCCCTTGGGAAAATCCAAAAGTTAGTTCTGCAATCATTTTGTCTTTTTCACTATATTTATTTTAAAGTTCCAAAATGTATGAGACAAAGGACAATTGATAGGTATTACAAATAAATTCCAGTAGGAATTGGAACCACCCTTTTAGGAATTACAGAACTACTAGACTGATTTTATTAGTGAAATAACTATAGGCAGAATGGTTTTATTCACTAAAATATACTAGTGCTCAATAAATAACTATAGGCAGAATTGATTGGTAGTGATGTACCAAATTACTGGGGGTTGGAAAATTGTCAAAACAAGTCATATCTTGACTTAGGGATTTTTCTAAGGACAAAAAGGGACTGATTTTGGTATTTTTACTATAGTCAACCCATAGGAGTTTTTGGACAAAGATCAAGGAATAATGCAAGGTATAGTAGATACCTTTCAGAACAAAGTGGATCTACTCAATTTGGATTTACTAAACTCTCTGAAATATTTTACTTGTGAAAAGGAAACCTTTAGTTTTTTAAATGACTATGATTAATCTAGATATTATTTTGGTCCACCCCTTGTACTGTTTGTTGAATAAAACATTTAGAGATCTAGTAAAAAATTGATCTAGGCATTTTGTTGGGTTTTCCTTTTTTATTTTAATTTAAACCAACTACTACTTTACAGATCCATGGGAAAAAGAATTAAAGGAGGAGGAAAAAAGTTTGGCTGGGCCAAAACTCAGCCGTGATGGGCCGCACGGTGGGAAAACGGCCCACTACCGGTGCTGCCGCATGCAGGAGGGCGGGTTTGAAAGCCTGCTAGGCAGGCCCCAACGAACAGTGATAGTGGCCAGCCGAAGGGGTATTAGCAAGCTTCAGCCATTGGATTAGAACAGATCCAACAGTCTAGGGTCGTCGTTCTCGACAGGGTAGCCACAGCGGCGCAGGGAATCCTAGGGAAAGCGGGGCGTAGCGGGAGCTCACCTGAGGTGGGTAGCCCCTTTTATTATTAAGTTTTCAAAAAGTGCTGAAGTGATTTCATTGATTTGTTTCAAAATATTTGAATTGGACAAGTTGGGTTTTTGGGTTAAAATGGTCACAAACATGAATTCACACATTAGAGAATTTTCCCAAGATTTATTGAGGAAGAAAGGAATTTAAAACAATTATTATTCCATTTCTAGCATTTAAGAAAATAGGCAAAAATAATTATTAAAACTCTTCAAAAATATTTATTTTTGAAGTGGGAGGATAGGGTATGATATATAGGCCTCAAATGTGCCTAAAGTTGGAGGAGTGTTTTGGAGAAATACAACCTTTATAGTAGGTGTTTTGGGGGTTTTGTCAAATAAGAGAATTTATTAGTTTTTCTCAAGTGATTATGGAGATCCTTTGATAAATTTATATCTCCATGCTAGGTGATGACCACAAGGTGTATCCATCATTTACACCTTTGGATTTTGGAAATCAAACTTGATTTGGAAGCAAAACAAGGGATAAAGGATCTTAGGCATTATTGTTTTTATACCTTCAAAACCTTGTTGGATCTTGGAGCTTAGAGCTCCCCTTCGGTCATGGGCTACATGGATGGATGGTACGTCATAAACAAATCTATAACTTTTGATGTTCCATGCTTGTTTAGTATCTACTTTCTTGTGTTTTGTCCACACTTTGGAGTAGTTTTATACATTTTCTAGAACTAACCTATTAACAAGATGCCACAGTGCCAGTTGCCTGTTTTCTGCTATTTTTGATTTCAGAAAAGCTAGTAAGGAAATATTCTCGGCATTGGACCATACAAAAGCCAAAGTCAATATTTTACCCAAAGCATCACGAAGTCCAGAGGGGAGACGAAGTGGCGCACCGGGCGGCCACACCTGGTGGTGGCGCGGCCTGGGGGGCAGGCCACTAGGGTCTGTGGGCCCCTAGCGCTCCACCGGCCTTGCCCTTCTGCCTATAAAAGCCTCCCGGGACGAAAACCCTATGGACCTGATCAAAATTCCATGAAAGACTCTGTAGCTACCGCCATCTCCATCCCTAGAACGGGAGGGATCTAAAGCTCCTCCCGGCACCCTGCCAGAGGGGAGAGATCACCCTGGAGGCCTTCTTCATCACCATGACTGCCTCCGGTGTGATGAGTGAGTAGTTCATCCTTGGACTATGGGTCCATGTAGTAGCTAGATGGTTGGTTCTCCTCCTTTGTGCTCTCATGTTTAGATCCTGTGAGGTCCGTTCATGATCAAAATCATCTATTTTTAATCTTACATGTTGTGTTTGCGGGATCCAATGGATATTGAGATGCTATTTCAGATTGATTATTGATTCTATCATGTCTATGTTATTTGTGATCTTGCATGCTTTCCGTTGTTAGTTGCTATCTTGGCCAAGTAGATGCTAGCAACTCCAAGAGGGAGTATTTGTGCTCGATAGTGGGTTCATGCCTCTAGTAATTTGGGGAAGTGACATTAATCTCTAAGGTACTAGATGTGTTGTTGGTACTAGGGAGAAAACAACAATCCTTTGTCCATGGGACAATCGTATTGTTTACTTTACACACTTTGCTTAATGCAATTATCTATTGCTTGCAACTTAATACTGGAGGGGGTTCGGATGATAACCTGAAGGTGGATTATTAGTTATAGATGTAGTTTTATTACGGTTTATGTATAATGTTGTAATGCCCAATCAAATCTTATAGGAGTCAAGATGATTAGTATATGCATGGTATGCTTTCTTGGTGTCTGTCAATTGCCCCGCTGTAATTTCTTCACCCAACATGTTATCTATCTTAAGGAGAATCACCTCTAGTGAACTATGGATCCTAGCCCATTCTTTTACCATCAATCTACTATTTACTGTTTTACTGTTTACTTTCTGCAAGCAATTACTATCTTCCACACAATACATTTAATCCTTTTGTTTTCAGCAAAACCAGTGAGATTGATAACCTCACTTTAAGTTGGGGCAAAGATCTGTGGTTGTGTTGTGCAAGATTCCAAGTTGGAAACAACACCTTGCGGTTGTTTCCTTGCTCCTACTGGTTCGATAACCTTGGTTTCATAACTGAGGCAAAACTTGCTCAAAATATATCGAGCTCGTTGGGAACCCCAAGAGGAAGTTTAAACAATCTGATAATGAACATGTTGCTCAAGCTTGGGAAATAATGAAATCTTTGGTAAAGAATTGTCCCACTCATGGACTGACTGCTTGGATGATTGTCCAAACCTTTTATGCAGGACCGAATTATTCTTCAAGGAATCTGCTGGATTCTGCTGTTGGAGGTACCTTTATGACCATTACTTTGGGTGCTGCAACAAAGCTCCTTGATAATATGATGGTTAACTATTCTGAATGGCACACTGAGAAAGCTCCACAAGGTAATAAGGTAAATTCTATTGAAGAAACCTCCTCCTTGAGTGATAAAATTGATGTTATTATGTCTATGCTTGTTAATGGGAAAGCTCATATAGATCCAAATCATGTTCCCTTAGCCTCTTTGGTTGCTCAAGAAGAGCAAGTTGATGTGAACTTTATTAGAAATAATAATTTTAGCAACAATGCCTAAAGGAATAATTTTTGTAATAACAATTATAGGCCATATCCTCCCAATAATGGTAATGCTTATGGAAATTCCTACAACAACAATAGGAGTGCATCCTCTAAACTTGAAGTCATGCTTAAATATTTTATTAGTAAACAAACTGCTTTCAATAAAACAATTGAGGAAAAACTTTCGAATGCTGAAAGAAATATATCATCTTTGTCTGAATCACAATCCTCTTTGATTAATAAAATGGCTGGTAAACCTGAAACTATAGAAAACCCCTTTACTGCTACTAATGCCATACAAGTTAGAATTGATGAAAATGTTAGAATGTTAGCTAAATTGCATGCTAAGTGCGAAAGAGAAGATTAAATTGCTAGAAATAGTAGTATTTGTACTATTGGCACCACTAATGATGATGCTAGCAAACCACATGAAGTTCCCATTCCTTTTGCAACAATGCCTAAAACCAATTGAACCTTTTCCAATAAAAATGCTGAAATTCTTCAAAATATGGGAAACAATAGCTCTACTACCTTGGATGGTAATTATGATTTTGATCTTGGTGGTTGCAATATCTCTGAAGTAATTATGTTCCTACAAAAGCTTCCTAAATGTCCTAATGCTAGTGCAATTAATATGGCCTTTACAAAACACATTACTGATGCTCTCTTAAATATTAAAGAAGAAAAGATGAAACATAAAGCTTCTATTCCCATGAAATTAGAAGATGGTTGGGAACCCATCATTAATATGAATGTGAATCATTTTGATCTCAATGCTTTATGTGATCTTGATAGTAGTATTTCTATTATTCCTAGAAAGCTTTATGAAATGCTTGATTTACCACCATTAGAAGATTGTTATTTAGATGTCCAACTTGATGATAATGCTAAAAAGAAACTCATGGGAAGTATTAATGATGTTCTTATTATCGTTAACAATACATGTGTCCCCGTTGATTTCTATGTTTTGGATGTTGAATGAAATGCTTCTTGTCCTATTATTTTGGGAAGACCTTTTCTTAGAACTGTTGGTGCCATTATTGATATGAAAGAAGGCACCATTAAATATCAATTCCCAGTCAAGAAAGGTATAGAACACTTCCCTAAGAAGAGAGAGAAGATTCCTTTTTCCTCTCATATTAAAACAAAATTTGGACTTAATGCTTCTTCATTTGAGAATACTTGATTCTTGCTTCTTATGCCTAGCTCAAAGGCGTTAAAGAAAATCACTTATTAGGAGATAACCCAAATTTTTAGTCAGTAAATTTTTCTTTTGTTGAGTCTTGGAAGTTATTACTTCTGTAGTAACCTCTCCTTATCCTTTTTGTGTGGTTTTTGTTACAAGAATAACCTCTAATGGGAGAGAAATAATGCTTGAGAAAGTTGTTGTCCCGAAACAGATTTTTGTGCTTCGCTGTAAAAATTCTTGAAAAAATCTGTACGTCGGATTGAGCTGTAATTCTTTGTGCTTCTGCCCCAGGTTGTTTTATAACTTTAGTTAGTTTAACACTTTTTGATTTGAGAAACAGAAGGTCTTCTAAAAAATCAGTTTTTACCTGCTGGTTTGTTTTGACAGATTTTTGCCATTATTTGCATTTTCCTTTTAATCTCTTTGTCTATCAGTTCATGCCAATTTCTTGAACTTTTAAAAGGAACTCCTACAGTATATTATGATCTAATGGATGTTTTACTTGTGTTGAAACTAAACCTAAAGACTTATTATCTTGAGTACACTAATGTTGCTAATGAAGATTGTGTGAAGGAAATTTTAAAGTGTAGGGAAGAACAATATGATAAGATGAAGTATGGACAAAAGCTCAAGCTTGGGTATGCCACTCGTGTCACCCCAAGAAATATTCAAGAAGTACAAGCGTCAAAGCTTGGGGATGTCCAAGGCATCCCCTTCTTCATCAATAAAATCTCAGGTTTTCTTCCAAAGACTTCAGTTTTATTGTTTCATGCACAATTGTGTTGTTCTTGGAGCGTCTTCGTTTTTGTTTTTTGTTTTCTTTTGCTTAGTTTGCTTAAATAAATTGGTTGGACCCCCGCATTCATACATTAGTTTTCAAATAAGTTGAATTGGATTGGAAAAGAGTAGGACAGTTCATGCTTATAAGTGGTATAAAAGGAGTCTTGTTTTGACTGTGGCCTATACTTTATCATGTCATGTTTGGTATTCCTTTGACTTTATGCTTAGCGATTATTGCTGTAGCATGACTTGTTACAAACAATTGAGATTGCTTAATGTGCCTTGAAAGAATTCTGTGTTGTTTTAGCATATTAAAGCATAATATTGTGGTATTCTCCTTTGATGCTTTATTTGGGTTGACTTGGCACATGCTCACACCATGTTAAGACTATACCAAATCACCATAGCCTCTATGATAATTTAGTTTTCAACTTGTGATATCACTTTATGCTTTAATTAATAATGTTTTGTCGATTTGCATGATTATGGCCATTATTGCTCTCTTAGTTGGTCGCTCCCAGTCTTTTGCTAGCCTCCACATGTACCAAGTATGAGTTCCACTCATGCATCCAACTCCAAATAAAAACAAGTTATTCCAAAGAGTCCACCATACCTACCTATTAGCATTATTGATTGTGACACCCCCGAGATTAAGGCTAGACAAATCCCAGACATCCGTCTGATATAAGCCTAACCTAAATCCCAGAAGCATATAGAGGAAGAATCCGTAACATTACAGTGACCCTACGACATGCCAAAAATTATTACAGTAAGCTCATATCTGAGCAAAGATCCAAAATATTACAAGAAGAGGTCATTGACCACAAACATCAAACAGCAAAAGGAAAATTATGCTATTAAGTATAACAAACTTAACAAATGGCCTAAGAGGCCTGAAGCATAACGATGATGTCCCAATCCATAGATTCCAGGCTGCCGACTGGGAACCCCAAGCTACTCGTCGATGTTGATGCTGTAACAAACTCTTCTTCTGTTGTAACACTTACCTGCTGCAAAAGTATCAACAAAGCAAGGCTGAGTACAGGGTGTACTCTGCAAGACTTTTGGCTGGTGGGGTTATTTTGCATGAAGCTAACTTTCTTTGTAAGAGGGGTAGGAGAAGCTCGACTAAGAGAATCCTTTTAAAGGGGATAAGAAAACAATATTACTAGCTTTGATCATCTTTGATATCCACCGAAACTTTATCATCTGAACCTACTAACTAGGATCACCCCCTCAATCCCCGAGGAAGCATCCTTAGATCACACATTACTTTACTTGCCAAGTTTTATGATTAGGTTCAAGTTCTCTATGATCATCACATCCGTTCCCAAGTCGTCCATAACCGTGGACACGGCTTTTCGAAAAGATTATTACCCTACAGGGGCGCACAACTTTACCCACACGTTCCAACCGATTCTTAATGCCACTTAAGATTAGCCCTCTTCCTTGGAAGGCCGTCAGAGAGTGGTTGACCACGACCTTTACCTTGCTTTTGCCAAGACCATGAGTCACGCCCTAAGGAGATGCCACCGTAACGGGTCAAGTCCCGAAGTCGGTCCCTGATGACCCACGAGTATATGGGGTGTATCGCAGTATTTTTGGGGGAAGTGAAACCCAATTTATTGATTCAACACAAGGGTAGCCAAAGAATATTTATAAGACTTAACAGCTGAGTTGTCAATTCAGCTGCACCTGGAAACAATCTTGCTCATAGCAGTTTATCAGTAGCAACAGTTTTGTAGTAGGAATAGTAAAGTAGCAGCAGTAGTAAAGTAAAGACAATAGTAACAATGGCAGTAAAAAGTAGGATTCCAGTGCGGTAGGCATAGGGATGGATGGACGGGCGTTGCATGGACAAGACAATTCATATAGCAATCAGAACATTGGGAAATTGTAGATAAATAATATAAAGCATCCAAGTACAAGATAATCCTAGGCATGTGTTCCATATATAGTCATACGTGCTGGCAATGAGAACTTGCACAACATCTTTTGTGCTGCCAGCCCGTTTGCAGCGGGGCCTCAAGGGAACTACTGGCAATTAAGGTGCTCCTTTTTATAGAGCATGAAAGCAACGCATTAACACACCGTGAACACATGTGATCCTCACATTAAAGCCATTCCCTCCGGTTATCCTGATTTCTATCACTTCGGGGCCATTGGTTCCGGACAACAACGTGTGTATACAACTTGTAGATAAGACCACAAACAATACTATCATAATGAATAAATAACATGTTTAGATCTAAAATCATAGCACTCGGGCCCTAGTGACAAGCATTAAGCATATCAAGCCGCAACAAAGTCATAGAGCACTAATAGAAGATACTAGGCACCATGCCCTAACAATCTGACGCCATTACATGAACGATCTCATCCAATCCCTACCATCCCCATAGCCTACAGCGGGGGATTACTCACTCATAGATGGGGGAAACATGGATGGTCGATGGAGAAGCGGTGGTGACGATGATGGCGATGATCTCCTCCAATTCACCATCTCGGCAAGGTGCCAGAACGGAGTTTCTGGTGCTGTTTCGTGGAATCTGGTGGTGGTGGCGGAGCGGCACTCCTTCTGCAAAAACGTCGAACCCCCCTAGGTTTTTAGGTCAGAAGGCATCTTATAGGTGAAGAGGGAGACCGAGGGGGTGTCTTGGCGGCCAGACCACCCCCTGGCACGCCCAGGACCAGCCCGCGCGGCCAGATGGTGTGGCTGGGCCCTAGCCCCTCTCCGTCTCATATTGTGGCTCCAGGTGTCCCTTGGTAAAATAATGATTTTGGCTTTTGTCCCGTCCAATTCCGAGAATATTCATTTTCTAACTTCCTGGAACCAAAAACAGCAGAAAACAGGCAGCTGGCACTGTGGCTCTTGTTAATAGGTTAGTCCAAGAAATCATATGAAAAGTACTCCAAAGTGTGGACTAAACACAAGAAAGTAGATAAAACCAAGCATGGAACATCAAAAATATAGATACATTTGCAATGTATCAACATCCCCAAGCTTAACTCCTACTCGTCTTCGAGTAGGTAAGTGATAAAAAGAAAGAATAATTTTTGAGGTGACATGGACCATCATAAACTTGATCAAAGTATTTGTAAAACATTCAAAGCTGGGATCATAGTACTTCAATCATAACATGAAAGACAAAGTTCTAGCAATAAGACATAGAAACTATGATGCAACATGAAAAAGGCACAAACAAAAGATTCATGAATAACAATGCTTTGCAAGACGTTTGTTTGTTTCACATAAAGAAAACATAGCATAATAGTATTCAGCTTGTCCCTCATAGAGTAGTAAATATAAATGCATAGGACACCTTCAAAGTTCATAAGAGTGACTAGATACAAATAGTTTAAAACAAGCAATATCAAGTTATGCATCAATCAACAAGTCTTGGGACAATGCACATAGAACTAAGAATGGCCACTATGCTCTCAAAGTAGGTGCATAAAGATAGAAGGTGGAGACTCAATATATATAAATGGAAGAAAGGCCTTCATAGAAGGAAGTAGGGATTCAAGTCTCATAAAGAGCTTCCAAAAATTATGGTACTTATACCTTTCAGCTCTCATTGCCCCTATCATAAGCACCTTGAAGGTGATTAAGGTTAAAGTGACACAACTAAGAGGATACACTTGACAAGTTATAAACCGAAATATCATGCCCCTTACTTACGAAGACCAAACCTCATGCTACTCAACTTTAGTCACGAGTAAGCTCTTGTCATTGTAAGTACATATGTATCATAAAGAACTGCCAACGGGGTACCCCTTGCACATGATACAAGAGCTATCCCATAATCAAAATGACAAGGCAAGCAGACAATGAGCATCTCAGTGATCATTTTATTTGCTATTTGCATAGGTTTTTATTGAGGATGCTTCATAGAGTGCTCATTATGGTGATGGTGCAAGTTTCCACCATGATTAGGCATGGCTTAGGCTAGCGGCCCAGGCGTTTCTCTAACACACATACAAACTCCATGATCTTACAAGTTCCACTTTTATTTCACACCGCCGGGATCCATAAGCAAAAGAACATGATATCAATGGGGTACAAAGTACAAGTGCAATGTTGAAAGTGTTTGTGGGGCCCCCGGATTAATCCTCTGAGAATCCTTGTTATGCATACAACCACAATCTCATGATCAGTTAGTCGTGGCACATAACTGACAAGTATCATTACAACAATCGAGATATACCGAAATACAAGACTTACATAAATGCCATTATAGCTATACCATCTTCAGCAGCGGAACATCATCACGCGCAGAGCCCAATCATGCCTCAACCTACAGGCAACTGACTGGGAAGACGTCCTAGCTCGCATAGTCGTCCACTTCACCTCTTCTTGATATCTGGCCATGTTAATAGCCAGGGACAATGCCAGTGAGTACTTTGAATGTACTCGCAAACCACCTTAAAATAACAATAATAACAAGAGGGTATGCAGTATGGCTGTGGTAGTAGGAGGGCTCCAAGAGGGGTTCTTTTCTCAATTATTTTCTCTTGTAGATATAGCATCTACATATCTTTGTTGAAAACTATTGTAAACCATTTTCGAAACCATTTTGAACAGTTTTGGAAATCATCAGGACTGGGTCACCCATTTGTTCCTGTCTTCAAGTCGTCCCATGACCAAACTCCTTCCATTCCTTTCTGACCATCCCATGGTCAAAGCAGGTATCCTTTCCGACCATACCATGGTCAAAACATTTCCAAAACCATTGCTTTTCATAAATCCTTTTGAAACCAAAACCAGCACCGCTCTACAGCAACCTTCCCAACCGTCCATGACCATGGACGCGGCTATTCGAATAGATTTACACTCTGCAGAGGTTGTACACTTTACCCACACCATCCAGGTACACTACCCTGATCTTCACTTATCGTGGGTCGAGTAACCGATCAAGACTCTCAGGATGCCCACTCCAGTATAAGTGCCTACCCTATGAGTGTTGTTCCCCTCAAGACTGGGACGTCGGGTACCGAAGACCAACCGGAGCGCATATTGCACGTCCCACGTGCGCGCTTTCAATGAGGGGCTCATAGTAACGTGTGGAGGTTTGTAGATCCTTCGTTCCTTCTCCCGGTTGATGTCTCACATGGACCGTTTGTCTGGAGAAGGCCCACCCTCCAGGGAGTTTCATCCCCTGTAGTAGTTGCGAGGCAGCTTACACCAGAATAGACAAACATCAAATCCAGCCATGTCCCATTCTAGAGTAATGTGGTTGCACGGGTTAATTGTTCTAGGAAAACTGCAAAGAACCGGGTGCGTTTTTGTAAACCTTTTTCCTCCAGCTTTCCTTCAGCATTTTATAGAACGAAACCTTTTTCTTTCTCAACACCTCTTGGGAGGTCCCACCTCACCATGGTTTTATCATAAAACATTTGGTGAAGCCCTTTTTCTGGGGTCTTCCCATCCTCTAGTTTTTGCTTCGGCTAAAGGAGGGTATACAAAGGGTATGGTGTTATACACCATCTACCATATGAGGGATAAGTAGGTGTTATCAAGAGGGTTGTACTTAATAGTACAAACGCGTAATAGTTCGGAGGAGCCAAACCAGTACCATATATACATCAACATATAGTAAAACAGTGCAGTTTTAATAAACCGTAGATAAAACATGCATAAGTAAAACAGTAGGACAAGGCTTATGAGAAAGAAGGTGGCTTTCCTGATGATCAGCAAGATGGCATAAATGTCCCTGGACTTCTTCTTTAGATAACCCAGAATACCAATACCAAATATAAATACCACCTCTTCTGCTCTCCGATTTCACCGCAACTATCGTCGATACGGATCACATGCAAGCAAACAAATGACACAATCAACACCAGGCATACAATTATCCATACATACAGCAAGCAATGAGCAATACAAGTTTACGAAACAATAGTTCTTAGGAAGAATGGATTTAATAAGATTTGTCTTGCCTTGGAAACATGGAACAAAACCCCTTAGGATTTATAGTCTAGAAAAATACCTAGGGGATGGGTTTTGGGCCAAGCCCATATTATGTAATGTACCATTGTGAAAACATGATACCAACAGATAGGTATTGATAAAATGAAACCGACAAAAGTGGTTTCACTATTTTATCATTTACCAAAGATTTATAGTGATTTTTATAGTGAATAAGACTCTAGTTTTAGGAAATAATTTACCAGGAAAGTTCTGGAGCACCAAAAATTATTTCCTTGGATGGTTAGGTAGGGCATGATGTACTAGTTCACTGAGAGTTGGAATCACATGAAAATATTTAACAGAATGCCCTCAGGAAATTCCTAAATGCAGTTCTGGATCTATATTGTCTTTTTCACCAAATTAAATCTACAGAAGCTTTTTGTTTGATTCCAAGGACACAAGGTAGGTATTTGGAATACCTTTCGGTAGAAATTGGAAGCAACATTTTTGGAGGTGCATAACTACTGTAGTGAATTTAGAGGTGAATAAACCATGTACAGAATAGTTTAATTCACAGAAAAACATCCAAGGCTCAATAAATCATGAGCTCCTAAATTTCGGTAGGTAGTGGTGTAACCCATCCAGGATAATTGGACTTGGGTCAATTGGACTCACGATTTGGCCTAGGGAATTTTCTAAAGGAAGAGGCAAGGTGATTTTGTTATTTTTGCTAAAGATGGACCATAGCTCCACTTGGCATGAGACAAGGGACATGAGATAGGTACCTAGGATACCTACCAGAGGAATTTTGTTTTACTCCAATTGGAGAAGTAAAACTCACAAAAAGAATTTATTAGTGAAAAGGATACCTCTGATGGTTTAATTTACTAATGGCATCCTAGTCAATATTTTTAGTTACTTTATGTTCAGCATGTTTCACAAAACACTAAGGTACTTTGTAAAAATTAGATCTGGGCATTTTGGGTCGATTTCCATTTTCAACAAGATTTAAACCAACAAGTCATTTTAGATCCGGAATTAATAAAGTAAAAGAGACAGGGGCAGAGGGCCATCGGGCTAGTGGGAGTTGGGTCGGGAATCACTGCACGGGGCATATCGAAGAAGGGCCGGCCCAATTCGGTGCTCGCCCACACGGGGAAGGGGATTTCAAATCTGCTAGGGCGGGCCCAGGTGTCAGCCACACGGGGCACCGAAGGGGTAGGGGCGAATGTGGGCCGCTCGATCAAGTGACGATGGACGACTGTCCATCGTCGTCTTCCCCCAGAGAGAGGCGGCGGCGCCCGAACCCTAATGCGAGCAGAGGGCGGCCGGGGGCTTACCTAGGGAGCTCGGGAGGTGGCGAGGATGGGCGGAGGCGATGTGGCGCTTGACGACGGTCTCGACGAGGGGCGGCAAGGCGTGGTGTGCCGTCGGGATCTGGCTCGCGCGGGGATGCCCGAGAGTGACCTCGTCGAAACTCGACGGCGGCGACGGTAGAGACAATCCCTAGCCAAAAGAAAATTAGGATTAGATAGCGGAGGAAAAGGGGGTTCTGTAGGCTAGCATGCAGAGGAGGGGGAGCATAGAAGAGTGAGCTTAGCTCAGTTTGGGGAGAAGGCCGAAGTGCTTCTCTCTCCTTCACTTGAGCAGAACAGAGCAAGGGAGGAGGAGAGGGGGCTCTAGGGAGGAGAGTGGAGTGAGAGGGGGGGAAATGCGGGAGCAGGAGTGGGGTGGAGGCCTCTGGTCCATTTAAAGGCGATGGGGAGTAGTCCATGGGAGGACAAGGGGAGGTGGAAACCAGAGGGTAATATGCTATGGGCGTGGAGAGTGGTTTCTGGTGTGTGTAGAGGGCAGAGAGGTGGGGTGGAGTGCTGCAAGAAGTAAAGATGTGACCAATGTGTGTATCTCTCCTTCCTCCAAGCACTAAAGGACAAGGGGAAGGGGGTGCTACAGTGCTAGGGCTATAGTGATGGTCGACCAGAGGAGGGGTGGGTGCTGGGGTGCATTGCTTTGCAGGATTGGTGGTGATTTGATCTTGATTTAGCTCAATACTAGCAATGTTTGCTAAATTGAGTAAATAGGTGATTGTGAAGGAAGTTCAAAAGTTTGCCTAGGACAGGGTTGGAAGATGTTACTGGTAGATAGGTGAGGTCAAGGTAGATTTCCAGGAATTATTTGGGATTTTTCTAAATATTTTTAGTTCGCTTGAAATCCTTTATTCAAAAAGTGCAGAAGTAGTTTATAGAAGATTATTTGAGAATTTTACATTGGGAAAGATTGGTTTTTGATGTGAGATGGTCCCAAATGTGAATACACACTTAGGGGAATTTTCCCAGGAATTATTGGAAGATAAAAGTATTTAAAACAATTATTATTCCAATTCAGCCATTTAAGAAAATGGGCAAAAAGAAATAATAACTATCTTAAAAAATATTTATTCTTGAAGTGGGAAGGTAGTGTATGATGTATAGGACTCAATTGTGCTTAAATTTAGGGAGGTGTTTTGGCAAAAACCAAACTTTCCTTTATGGAGGAAGTTTTGGAGATTTGGCTATTAAAGAGATTAATTAGATTTGGCGCCAAAATAATTATGGATAAATATTGATAAATCTTGGTGATCAAGGTATATGATGTAGACAAGGTTTATCAAGCATTTTCAACCTTGGTATTGGAGAATCCAAGTTGATTTTGGTGAAGTACCCTAGATTAAGGATCTAGGGTGGTGTTAATTTCATACCATCAAAACATGGTTGTATCTTGGAGCTCAGAGCTCACCTTGGGGCATGGGGTAGAGGATGGATAGAACAAGTGATGTAAATAAACATGGTATAGAGGTTTGAGCTTGATCTTGTTTGAGTTCCCCAAGAATTGATTTCAAACTTTGAATAAAATAAGCCTCCCAAAGCAAATTATCAACTAGCCTTCAGAACCTTGTGGGTTTAAGAGGCGCAAGGATCTACTTGGAACAAGTGAAGTAGGTATTGGTATAAATATATGAGTAGATGACAGACATGCAAGTAGTTGGTCCATAGAAGGTTGGATGGTGGTGTGAGCTTCTATCAAAGTAGGCATGATGACTAGATTTGCAGGAATAGTTATTTTCTTGCCTGCAAAACCATCAAGAACAAGTGGGTTGTAGGATGATATAACTAAGGGAAAGAGTGGGACTTGGTAGTCCTGGGGATGATTAATAAGATAGTTCATATGCATTACCAAAAATGCACAAGGGTTGAGAAAGGGAGACATCCAAAAATGTGATGTTGAAACAGATTCCAGACTTAGCCAAATTTGGCAGATTTAGGGCTTTTGACTAGAATGTGGGTGGTGATGATTTTGGTGGGTTGCAAGGTACCAAAGCATCATCAAGTGGATGATGTTGAAGTGTTGATTGAGTAGGAAGGATCCTTGCTTGATACTGGTCTTCATTGACTTGGAAGCTTCTAGAACGGAGCACTACATAATTGATCTGGTTAAGAGTTTTAGATGATCACCTGGTGGTTAGAGATTAGATCCAGATTGTATTCTTTCTTAGGGTGTGGTGGTTTGGAAACCTCTTGATCCTAGTGATGAGCACCTAGGGTAGCTCATACTATATCCTAAGTAGACAAATCAAGCAGCAGATCAAGACAATTCATCAGACAGCGGATCAAGGCAACTCATCTTATAAACTAAGCAAACCTACTACTAGGGTTACCATCAAGCTTAGCTTGAGGTAAGGATGGGCAGTTTTGAAAGGTTGGAGTTTGAATAAGGTAAGAGTCCTTGGTATCTCTACCAAGAGTAGAATTCAAAGGTTGTGAAAGGCAGTTTTTGAGAAACCTAGAGATAAGAAGGGTTGAAGATTCTGTCTATAAAACATAAGGAGATTATATTATATAGCTCTCCATAGTTTGACCAAATAGAAGCTACTAAAATAGTTGGTTTGCAAAGGCTTCTTGGCTCAGGTTTTAAAATGCCAGAACATTTTAGAATATGGAAATTAAGCCAAGATTATTTTAGGAAGTAGCTTTTGTCAACTGGTGTTAAGGCAAGGAGTATATCATCTAATACACATTCATATGCATAAGCATAAACAAACAACAAGTAAACACTTCAACACCTTTACAAGAAAAGTTTTTGTTCCCCCTGATTTTCGCATTCTAGGCATCTAATCAGGGTTGCTGAAATTGGGATGTTACAGCGTTCCCCATGATACATGGTTCTGCTAATTTCAACTTATAAAGCGCAAGCATATACGCAACAAAGAAGGACCCAATGGTTCAAGTTTATTAAATGCAAAAAAGTAAAGTGTGCCATCAAGTTCGCGAGAGCTTTAAGCACTAGTTTTCTCATAACAAGTTTAATTTGGAAGGTAGAGAAAAACATGAATATACTTGGAATAGCATATGCTAGTAGGTAGGTATGGTGAACTCTTTGGAATAACTTGGTTTAAGGAGTTTGATGCATGCGTGGAACTCATACTTGGTTGTGGAGGCTAGCAAAAGACTGGGAGCGATAAACTAAGAGAGCAATAATGGCCATAATCATGCAGAGCGACAAAACATCATGGATCAAAGCATAAAGGGATACTACAAGTTGAAAACTAAAGGATCATAAAGGCTTATGGTGACTTTGTATAGTCATAACATGGTGTGAGCATGTGCCAAGTCAACCCAAATAAAGCATCAAAGGAGAATACCACAATACTATGCTTTAATATGCTAAAACAACGCATGATTCATCCAAGGCACATTAAGCAATCTCAATTGTTTATAACAATTCATGCTACAGCAAAGAATAATAAGCATAAAGCCAAAACAATATCAAGCATGGCATGACAAAGCATAAGCCACAGTAAAAAACAAGCTCTCTTTACCACTTAAGCATGCACTTTCCTACTCTTTTCCAATCCAAACCAAACTATTTGAGAACCAATGCATGAAAGAGGGGGTCCAACCAATTTATTCAGCAAACTAAGAAAACAAAGCAAACGAAAAACCAAAACATAAATGAAAAAGAAGTCGCTCCAAGAACAACACAACTATGCATGAAACAATAAAAATGAAGCGTTTGGAAGAAACCTGAGATTTTTATTGATGAAGAAGGGGATGCCTTGGGAATCCCCAAGCTTTGACACTTGTAATTCTTGTATATTTCTTGGGGTGACATGCGTGGAATCCCCAAGCTTGACCTTTAGTCCATCCTTCATCTTATTACTCATTCCTTCCATACACCAGAAATTTTTCCTTCATACAAAACTTCACACAATCTTTATTAGCAACATTAGTGCACTCAAGATAATAAGTCTTTAGGTTCAGTTCTAAAACCAATAAAACTTCCAATAAAACACAAGCTACTGTAGCACTTCCCTCAAAAAGCTCAATTCCCTAAAAGAACTCAAAAAGGAACCAACAAGAAGCAAAGTCAAATAAAGGCAGAAATCTGTCAAAATAGACCAGCAGGTAAATACGAATTTTTTCGAAGACCTTCTGTTGCTCAAATCGAAAAGTGTTGAACTAACGAAAGTTAGATAACAACCTGGGGCAGAAGCACAAAACTTCACGCCTAAAAAGGACGTACAGAGATTTTACACGAATATTTACGGTGAAGCGCAGAAATTTGTTTCGGGAAAGCAACTTTCCCAACCATTACTTCTCTCTCATTAGAGGTTACTCTTGGCACAAAAAGCAAATAAAATGGATAAGGAGCGCTTATTACTGAAGTAATAACTTCCAAGACTTATCTAAAACTTTTGGGTTATTTCCCAATAAGTACTTTTCTTTAACGCCTTTAAGTTAGGCATGATAGTTTGAGAGGATGCTCACATAAGAAATATGAATTGAAGTAAAAGAGAGCATCAAGAAACAAATTTAAAACACATTTAAGTCTAACCCACTTTCTATGCATAGGAATCTTGTAAGCAAATAAATTTGCAAAGAACAAAGTGACAGGCATAGGAAGATAAAATAAGAGTAACTTCAAAACTTTCAGCACATAGAGAGGTGTTTCAATATCATGAAAACTTCTACAACCATATTTTCCTCTCTCATAATAATTTTTAGTAGCCTCATGAATAAACTCAACAATATAACTATCGCATAAAGCATGCTTTTCATGTTCTACAAAAACATAATTTTTATCAAGCTCAAAAATAGTGGGATTAAAACCTTCAAACCCACTTTTAACAATTCTATAACAAGATGACTGATTATTCAATATAGGACCATCGTCTAGACCTTTATCATAAAAAAATTCTAAGCAAAACTCTTTTGTACCATGCATCTCAAAGTTAGGCACAAATAAAGGATTATCACAGATAACATGAGCATAACATTCATCCTCCTTTGGTAAGTATGGGGGACAATGTAAGGGATAAAGAGTTACTCTCATTAGAAGGTAGGAATGGGTAGCTAATCCATTCTTCCTCCTTTTGTTCATCACTCTCCTCTTTTTCATCTAATGAGCTTTTAGGTTCATCAATTTCTTCTTCCATAAGATCCTGCAAGGCATTAGTCTCTTCCATTTTTGGAAATCATCAATTAATATATTCAAGAATATAGCCATTTTCTTCCTTGTAATTATCAAAGCAAAATCTAAGTATATGATAAACCTCATAGTTATAAGGTGAATCATCAATATTTTCAAGCAAACTACCAAGTTCAAATGCACCCTTCCAAGCAATAAATTCTTCAATTTGTTCCACATCATAAAAGTCATAATTTCCTTTAACATAAGAAGATATGGTAACATTATCATTGAAAAGGGAGGTGTTTATACCTCTTACAGCAACAAGATTTATCAAAGCAATAGGTAACATTATAAGTAGAGCACACGTTTATCGCAATGGTATACAATTTATCAATTTGTTCCCATAAGTGTTTCCCTTTTTGTGACAAGCGGTGTTCCATATAATAATATTTTTGTTCTTCCGTGAATCCACCTTGCCAATAAGATTAAGTTTCAAAGAAACCAACCATTGATAGAAAGCGTGATAAAGCAAGACAATAACAGACCAACGAAAATAACAACTAGAGTAGGAACTAATTTTTTTGTATTTTTGATAAAGAAACAAGCAAACAAGACGGAAATAAACTAAGCTTGAACAATAGTTATTCCAAGTGGATTTGATAAATAAAGCTATGCTCCCCAGCAACGGCGCCAGAAAATAGTCTTGATGACCCACAAGTATAAGGGGTGTATCATAGTATTTTCGAGAGAAGTGAAACCCAATTTATTGATTCAACAAAAGGGGAGCCAAAGAATATTTATAAGCCTTAACAACTGGGTTATCAATTCAGCTGCACCTAGAAACAATCTTGCTCATAGCAGTTTATCAGTAGCAACAGTTTTGTAGTAGGAATAGTAAAGTCACAGTAGTAGTAAAGTAAAGACAGCAGTAACAATGGCAGTAAACAGTAGGATTCGAGTGAGGTAGGCATAGGGATGGATGGACGGGTGTTGCATGGACAAGAAAATTCATATAGCAATTAGAACATAGGGCAATTGCAGATAAATAAGATAAAGCATCCAAGTACTAGATAATCCTGGGCATATGTTCCATATATAGTCATACGTGCTCGCAATGAGAACTTGCACAACATCTTTTGTCCTGCCAGCCCGTTTGCAGCGGGGCCTCAAGGGAACTACTAGAAATTAAGGTGCTCCTTTTAATAGAGCACCGGAGCAAAGCATTAACACTCTGTGAACACATGTGATCCTCACATCAAAGCCATTCCCTCTGGTTATCCCGATGTCTGTCACTTCGGGGCCATTAGTTCCGGACAACAACGTGTGTATACAACTTGTAGATAAGACCAGAAATAATATTATCATAATGAATCAATAACATGTTCAGATCTGAAATCATGGCACTCGGGCCCTAGTGACAAGCATTAAGCATAACAAGTCGCAACAAAGTCATAAAGCACTAATAGAAGATACTAGGCACCATGCCCTAACAATCTGATGCCATTACATGAACGATCTCATCCAATCCCTACTATCCCCATAGCCTACAGCGGGGGATTACTCACTCATAGGATGGGGGAAACATGGATGGTAGATGGAGAAGCGACGGTGATGATGAAGGCGGTGATCTCCTCCAATTCCCCGTCCCGGCAGGGTGCCAGAACGGAGTTTCTGGTGCGGTTTCGTGGAATCTGGTGGTGGCGGCGGAGCGGAACTCCTTCTGGAAAAACATCGACCCCCTGAGTTTTTAGGTCAGAAGGCATCTTATAGGCGAAGAGGGGGACCGAGGGGGTGTCTAGGGCGCCCAGACCACCCCCTGGCGCGGCCAGGCCCAGCCCGCGCGACCAGGTGGTGTGGCTAGGCCCCAACCCCTCTCCATCTCGTATTCTAGCTCCAGGTGTCCCTCGGTAAAATAATGACTTTGGATTTTGTCCCGTCCAATTCCGAGAATATTCATTTTCTGACTTTCCTGGAACCAAAACAGCAGAAAACAGGCAGCTGGCACTGTGGCTCTTGTTAATAGGTTAGTCCAAGAAATCATATGAAAAGTACTCCAAAGCGTGGACAAAACACAAGAAAGTAGATAAAACTAAGCATGGAACATCAAAATTATAGATACATTTGCAATGTATCAGTCCATAGAGATGTGAACAGGGTTTGAGATTATGGAGGTCGTGCCTCTCCCATTCCCCGCCACGCTTACCTACCTATATAAATGCACCTCCTCCGTTGCCTTCGAGAACAACTAGAATGAATATGTCGAATGGAACGCCCAAATAATGTGACTCATGGAATCTACTACGTAAGTTAGTTGGTCGAGGGGGTTTCCAGGCCAGCGTGTGGCTTTACGCTCGTCTTGGTTCAAGAGGCAAGAACTCAGATCTTAGTGGTGGTAAGTATGGGACTGAAAAAACCACAACCCGACGTGGCCTCCCATACAAGCCTTAGCATGTTTAACTTTGATCTCTGATCATACCACGTCATCCTTTCTAACTAGGTTCATTCACAACTTTGATTCATCATCTGGATGGATCAGCGATAACAACTAAGCATGGCTAAGCTCAACGAACATAACAGCTCTAGCGAAGCTCATAAGCCAAACCCTAGTTATGCTAGGAGCAGTGGATCAGGGATTATAGGCTACAAAGGTAACTTGCATTAGATAGGATTGATATATCTATCGAAAAAAGACTTTAGAATCGTATGCACATGACAAGAATGAAATACTTTGAAAGCATATGATTTTATTATGTGTGGGGATATGCTTGCCTTTGCCTTTTGATACTTATATATAGAACTTCAAGTTCATCTGCTTGGCGTTATTCGTCAATAACCTTCGATGGTGTTGATCTTGGTCTTCAATGTTGGACTCGATATCGTTGCTCACATTAAGTTCGAGGCTACCGGGAAGAAGCAGAAACACCGAAAAGGAAAGCAATAATAAACACATGGAATCAATGCAATTCTCAATCAAGGATGATGATATGACAAGTTAAATTGTATTGAAGTGAAACCCTAAGACATCCCTGGCAATTTAAATAGGGTACGAGGGGTACAAACCCTAATTCGGTGAAACCCCGGATGCATATGAGAGGGCTTATTTTGTTCTTCTAATTAAACTTGTCATGTAAGTTACTTAATAATGCATGAGTATGAGTCTATTGTGTAGATCTCATTTTTCTGAACATTTTGATATATTATACATATTTTCAGATTTAAAATGAATTAGTTATGATTTTTCTCATTTTTAATCCATTTTAAAATCATTTTTAAAACAATTAACATTTTTGGAATATTTAAATTATTTTCCATCTGGTCCCACATGTCAGGATTTTATACATTTCATAAATGATTTAGGAAATTAATAAAACACTGACAACCGGGACCCTTCTGTCATATAATCTTTATTAAAATAATTACAAAAACATTTTAAATAAAAAATAAAACAGGGGATTAATGACGCCAGCATGACGCCTTGCTGACGTCATCAACCGGGAAGCTCCCATGTTGTCGATCGATCGATCGATCCGGGGCTCGCGGGGATGTGCCGAGGGGATGGTTAGAGAGAGGAGGCCGAGGCAGACCAAGTAGTGGTGGCGCCGCTTGGAAAAGGTCGCCCGAACAGGTGCTGCGACGGCGGACAGCGGCGGAGCTCGGTGTCGCACGGCGGCATGGCGACAGGGAGCGAGAGGGAGAGATTGGAGGACACTGGTAGGTACATGAGCTCACCGCGAGCGCGAAGGAAAGGTCTGTGAAGCAAGGGGAGGCTGGGTGGCGGCGAATCAACGGTGGCCGGCGTCGGAGAAGACGCGGTCGGAGGGCTCGATTGAGGGTGCGCGGCTTCAATTGCTTCTGCGGGGTGACCAAGGACATCACAAGGAGATCAACGGCGACCTTGGCGTGTCCCGGGGTGGCCGGAGACAGCGACGGCGAATGTTTGTTGTGGCTAGGGTTTCGGGACCAAAGGGGGAAAACAGCAGAGGAGGCGAGACGAGGTGAAACGGGTATGGGGAGATAGAGGAGGGGGTGGTCGTTCTTATCCTTGCATCGGACGGCAGTGACGGGCATCGTAGCGCAGTGAATCGACGGCGTCGACACGGACATCGAGCTGCTTCTTGTTGGACTCAAGGAAGAAGAAAGAAGAAGCATGGGAAGGGGTACGGGCTGCGTGGGCCGAGCTAGGCCGAGGTGGGCCGTGGGAGAGCTACACAGGCAGCAGAGAAAGGAGATGAGTAAAGATGGGCTGCGGCCAGAGAGAGCCCAAGAGTGAGGGAGAGATCCTTTTCTTTTTTCCAAATTCTGTTTTTCCCTTTTGTATTTGAATTTCAAAACGGTTCTCAGCACTTCCAAAATACAAGAACTTTTGTAAACATAGTACTGGGGCCCTTATAATCCATTTGGGCTCCAACAATTTTGGTAGTTTTAAAAATACAAAACCCTTTTGAATACATTCCAAATAGAAGGAATTAGGGTTTAGGGTTTGCATATTGTTTTCTTCCATGCATTTTATTTAAAGAAGATGATCCTCATGATATCCTCATTTTATTTAAACCCTACTATTATTAGCAGAACTAGGTGTGTTACATTGATATTCCAAGTATATTCATGTTTTTATCTACCTTCCGAATTAAACTTGTTATGTGAAAATTAGTGATTAAAGATCTCACGAACTTGACGGCACACTTTACTTTCTTGCACTTAATAAACTTGAACCATTGTACCCATCTATGTTGCGTATATTCTTGTGTTTTGTAAGTTGTGAATTAGCAGAACCATGTTACCATGGGAAACGCTTTCAACATTGCACTTTATTTTGTTGATATCATGTTCTTTTGCTTATGGATCCCGGTGGTGTGAATTGAAAGGGGAGCTTGTAAGGCTCATGGAGTTCGTATATGTGTTAGAAAAACGCCTGGGCGGCTAGCCTAAGCCATGCCTAATCATGGTGGAAACTTGCAGCATAACCATAGTGAGCAATCTGTGAAGCATCCTAAATGAAAAAAACAAAGGGAAAACCCTATGCAAATAGCAAAAAAAGGATCGTTGAGATGCTCATTGTCTACTTGCCTTGTCATTTTGATATGTGGAAGCTTCTGTATCATCGGGCAAGAGGTACCCCATTGGCGATTCTCTATGATACACATGTACTTACAATGACAAGGACTTACTTGTGACTAAAGTTGAGTAGCATGAGGAACGGTACTTGTAAGCAAGGGGCATGAGATTTTCAGCTTATAACTTGTCAAGCATATCCTCATATTTGCTCACTTTAACCTAAATCACCTAAAGATGCTTATGATAGGGGAAATGAGAGCTGAAAGCTAATAATTACCATAATTTTTGGAAGCTCTTTATGAGACTTGAATCCCTGCTTCCTTCTATGAATGGCCTTTCTTTTAATTTGATGTTGAGTCTCCATCTTTTATCTTTATGCACCTATTGAGAGAGCATAGTGGACATTCTTAGTTTAATGTGCATTGTCCCAAAGTTTGTTGATAGATTCATAACTTTGATATTGCTTGTTCTTAAACTATTTGTATCTAGTCACCCTTATGAACTTTGAAGGTGTCCTATGCATTTATTTTTGCTACACTATGAGGGATACGCTGTATACCATTCTCATTATGTTTTCTATATGTGAAACAAAAAAATGTCTTTCAAAGCATTGTTATTCATGAATCTTTTGTTTGTACCTTTTTATGTTACAATATAGTTTCTATGTCTTATTGTTATAACTATATCTTTCATGTCTATGTTAGAGTACTATGATCCCAGCTATCAATGTTTTACAAATACCTTGGTCAAGATTTTGATGGTGCATGTCACCTCAAAAATTATTTTTCTTTTTATCACTTACCTACTCGAGGACGAGCAGGAGTTAAGCTTGGGGATGTTGATACATCATAAACGTATCTATAATTTTTGATGGTCCATGCTTGTTTAGTATCTACTTTCTTATGTTTTGTCCACACTTTGGAGTATTTTTATACATTTTCTAAAACTAACCTATTAACAAGATGCCACAGTGCCAGTTGCCTATTTTCTCCTATTTTTGGTTTCAGAAAAGCTAGTAAGGAAATATTCTCGGATTTGGACCGGACAAAAGCCAAAGTCAATATTTTACCTGAAGCAACACGGAATTAGGAGGGGAAACGAAGTGGTGCACCAGGGCAGCCACACCTATTGGCGGTGCGCCCTAGGGGGGCACGCCACCAGGGGTGTGGGCCCCCTTGCGCTCTACCGACCTTGCCCTTCCGGCTATAAAAGCCTCCCGGGACGAAAACCCTAAGGACCTGATCAAAATTCCACGAAAGAGTCTGTAGCCACCGCCATATCCATCCCTAGACCCGGAGGGATCTAAAGCTCTTCCCAGCACCCTGTTGGAGGGGAGAGATCACCCTGGAGGCCTTCTTCATCACCATGACTGCCTCCGGTGTGATACGTGAGTAGTTCATCCTTGGACTACGGGTCCATGTAGTAGCTAGATGGTTGGTTCTCCATCTTTGTGCTATCATGTTTAGATCTTGTGAGCTACGTTTATGATCAAGATCATCTATTTGTAATCTTACATGTTGTGTTTGCGGGGATCCAAAGGATATTGAGATGCTATTTTAGATTGATTATTGATTCTATCATGTCTATCTTATTTGTGATCTTGCATGCTTTCTGTTGGTAGTACCTATCTTGGTCAAGTAGATGCTAGCAACTCCAAGAGGGAGTATTTATGCTCGATAGTGAGTAATCTGGTGAAGTGACAGGAATCTCTAAGGTACTAGATGTGCTGTTGCTACTAGGGAGAACACAACAATCCTTTGTCCATGGGACAATCATATTGTTTACTTTACACACTTTGCTTAATGCAATTATATGTTGCTTGCAACTTAATACTGGAGGGGGTTCGGATGATAACATGAAGGTGGATTATTTGTCATAGATGCAGTTGGATTACGGTCTTTGTATAATGTTGTAATGCCCAATCAAATATCATAGGAGTCAAGATGATTAGTATATGCATGGTATGCTTTCTCGATGTCTATCAATTGCCCCGTTGTAATTTGTTCACCCAACATGTTATCTATCTTACGGAGAATCACCTCTAGTGAACTATGGACCCCGGTCCATTCTTTTACCATCAATCTACCATCTACTATCTACTATTTACTGTTTTATTGTTTACTTTCTGCAAGAAATTACTATGTTCCACACAATACATTTAATCCTTTGTTTTTAGCAAAATAGGTGAGATTGACAACCTCACTGTAAGTTGGGGCAAAGTTCTGTGGTTGTGTTGTGCAGGATTCAAAGTTGGAAAACTTGCTGTTGCTGGTTATTTCCTTGGGGTTATTTCCTTGCTCCTACTGGTTCGATAACCTTGGTTTCATAACTGAGGGAAAACTTGCTGTTGTTCTCATCATACCTTCCTCTTGGGGTTCCCAACAAGCTCGATATATTTTTCCATCAATGGATATACCAAGTTATGTAGATCACCCTGGTACAAAGAGTTGAGGTTGATCCTGATTGAGCTTTCCAAGGATTTATGACAAACTTCGAATAAATTAAAGGTTCCATAATAGATTATCAAGTAGCCTACAAAACCAGGTGGGTTTAGGAAGCACAAAGCTCCAATTGAAACAAGTTAAGTAGGTATGGATATACCTTCATGAGTAGAGTACAACCATGCCAAGAGTTGGTCCAAAAAAGATTGTATGAAGATGTGAGCTTCTGCCAAGTTAGGCACGTTGACAAGATTTGCAGAAATTATTATTTTCTTGCCTGCAAAACCATCAAGAACAAGTGGGTTGGAGGATGGTCTAGCCAATTGTAGAAGTGGTCCTTTGTAGTACTTAAGATGGTCTACAATATGGTTCAAGTGCATATCCAAAAATGCACCAAGGTTGGAAATGATGGAGTCCCAAAGATGTGATATTGATAACAGTTTTCCAAACATCCATTTTTGGTAGTTTGAGGGTTTTTGACTAAAACATGAGAGGGGATGGTTTTGAGATGATGCATGGTTCCAAATCATCATAAATTGGATGATGATGAAGTGTAGATTGAGTAGGATAAATGCAGGCTTTGTATTGGTCTTCATTGACTTGGAAGCTTCTAGAAAATGTTAATTTTAGAAGTAGTCTTGTTAAGGGTTTTAGATGATCACCTAGTGGCTAGGGATTAGATCGAGCTCTGTATTCTTGCTTAGGGTTGGTAATACTGATTTAGTATAATCCTAGAGTATGAGCTCCTAGGGTAGCTCACTTTAGTTCTTAAGAAAACAAGTTAGACAGCAGATCAAGGCAACTAATCAAACAGCAGATCAAGGCAATTCGTCGTGCAAGCAAAACACATCTACTTCTATGGATACCTTCGAGCCTATGTTGAGGTAATAATGGATATTTTGAAAGGTTGTAGTTTGAATAAGGTAAGGGTTCTTGGTACATATACCAAGAATGGAAGTTAAAGATTTATAAAAAGATTTTGGAAAACCTAGAGGTAAGAGTAGTTGAAGATTCTGTCTTGAAAACATAAGGAGATTATATTATATAGCTCTCCATAGTTTGGTTAATAGAGACTACTAAAATAGTTAGTGTTGCAAAGGCATCTTGGCTCAAGTTTTTGAAATGCCAGAACATTTGAGAATATGTAAAATAAGCCAAGATAGTTTTGGTGAAGTAGGTTTTGCCAACTAAGTGTAAGGTAAGGATTATATCATATAATACATTTTCATGTGCATAAGAACATACAGACAGCAAGCAAGCACTACATCATTAAGCCAAAAAAAGTTTCTATTCCCCCTGATTTTTGCATTTTGGACAACTAATCAGGGTTGCTAAAATTGGGATGTTACATGAATGATCTGGTAATCACCAAAAAACAACAAAGAAACTATATCACAGCAAGTATAACCTAACTAGCCCAATTACTTGCATAAAATTGATTTACCTCCTCTGTATTGTAATAAGTAATGGTTCTAGTATGTATTTATAATGGGTATACCTCTAGCACGTCTCAAACACTTCTAATGAAACAACCCATATTCCTCTTAGTAAATGTAATAAAATATAACCATTCCTTAATACTTAATTATCACTACCATGAGATCCACATCTATCCATTTCAAGGAATCAAAAAGAGTTTCAAATCCTCTTCCTAGTACAAATTTGTATGAATTATTTAATTATCTAGGAATACACAAGACAACATGCAGTAACCATAAACTAATAGTGCTGAATATGAATTCAAACAATTTAGCATATGAACACTCCCAGCTATACCAGCACATGTAGATCAGCTAGTAGCAGAGTCATCAGCACAGTCACAAATTACATTCATCAGCACAACGGCTGGTAGTAGCAAGAAGTGTACTCAGTGGGTGTGGTTGTAGTAGATTGTCGTTGCATCAGCACTGGTGTTGAGAAAAGGGGAATGACAACGTAGAAACACGCCATCACCACAGTGAAGTGTAGAGGCAGTAGTTCAAGGTCGCTGTTGTTGTAGGCACCCCTACCATCCCGCCAGCACCAAGGTCGAACTAGATAACACAAACAATCCAATCCAGGAGGGTCGGCAACGACCAGTACCTCACAAAGGTGCGATGTCATGGGGGTGCTATCGAGCCGGTGCATCTGACCCGCTAGGCTAGGGCTAGTCAGGGGCGGGGGCTAGTGCAGAGAAGGCCGATGACGACTTGAGGAAGGAGAGGTCTAGGTTGACAGAAAACATCAGGAGGTCACGGTCAACCATGGTGCAGGTCGCGGCAGCCGCGGTACCACACTACCGTGGGAGAAGCGGTAGCAGCAGATCGTGGCGACACATAGGAGATCAGCCAGAATCCAATAAGCCGCCGAGGCATGCGTCGGCAATCCAGCTAAACACCACGACTAGGGTTCACCATGGATGCGCGTAGGGGAGCACGAGCACAGACTACGGCGACGGCGTCTGGCTGTGACTCGAGAGGGGATTGAGGTCGTGGGGGCGGTACGTGCCTATGAGTGAGAAATATAGGAGTGGAAGCGAATGGATGGGCCAGGGACGAGGTTGACCCGAGCCTGGTAGGCCTTGTGGGCCAAGTTGTCTAGTGGACTGGGCTGGCTCTCAGGCTAGGCCCAGTTCCAAAAATTACAATTTAACATAAAAGAATAGAGAATAAATTACCATGTTAGCCCTATAAGTATTTTGCCCTAAAAATATATAGAAAAATCCTAAAAATATATAATGTATCAAAATGATCACAAAAATAATATCTACCTAGGAAAAATATAATTTTAATTATTTAAATTAAATAAAATGCAAAAAAAAATATTAACACCACTAAATCCTAAGTTAAATTTCATAAAATCAGGAAAAGTCCTAAAAATGAATAAAAATCATTTTTTCATATGAAAATAAATCTACCATTTTATAAATCTACTAATATATTTTTATATAAATTAAACTAGAAGCAAATATACAAAGATATTTAATCCTTTGTGGAGTTTTATAAAAATACAAATAATACGTAAAAATAAATAAAAATGATTTTTAAGATCTTAAATAAATATATTTTACTAAAATAATACTAAATATATTATCCCAAAGGTTTTTAAGATTTTTATATAATAAATCCTTATCTATTTTATAAAATACCTATTTTGTAAATTCTTTAAAAACATTTCTTAAGTAAGAAATAATCACAATTCCATATAAAACCTTAAATATTTTATATCCAAATACTAATTCCAAGCCATAACTTGGATCTATAATAAAACTTAAGTGAAACTTATTAACCTTATAAAACTCCTTTAAAACCATAGAGCTAAACTAAACCAACAATTTTAAGTAAATTTTAAACATCATTCACTTATGATCAAAGTGAATGCTCTTTATCTCTTAACCATATTTCACATTATTTAAAGCTCTATCATATTAATGAGATCATCTAATTATGCTTCCATTAATGAGTTACATGTCATTTCCATAATAGCAAAACAAATCTAAACTGATCATCCACTTAGCTAGAAAGTGGATGATCTCACATTATTAACCATCCTCATCATAACCCTAGAACTTAATAATGATTTAGACACATCACATCTAAGTCTACTTATGTTCTAAAAGTTAACTTTGGTCCACAAAGTTACAATTGCATAATGTCTAAACTATACTTATGTTTTTGTAGTTAACTTTGGTCTATTCCAATTAAGTCGTAAAGCATTTTAAGTCCAAGCTTATCGAACAAACAAACATGACATCGATCACATACTATTGAGCATACGACATCGTTTAAACCTTATCAAAGGAACATTTCCTTCAAAAGTTATTCTTTTTGCCACTTCAAACAAACACACTATGTTATTTCTTTCAGCTCTTATCAACCTAGAATATGAACTTTCATAATAGTTACATGATATCAATTAACCCTAATATTGTGTTGTTGTTATGCTTACTTTTGTATCATACATGTTAGTCTTAAGTTTCTTGTAGATATATTTTCTTATAAAGTAAACTTGAAGATAAACCAAATATTAAGTAAATCACCCAAGCTTAACTTATTCACCATATTGGGTATTACTTCAGGGTTTTCCAAATTGCATTACATTACTTATGCATCACAACATATTTCTTCTTTAAATATTAGTCCTTACCAGACCAATGATGATGGTTTTAGATGTTGGATCTTCTATTGTTTCGAAGACCGTGATTGCATAATATTGTGATCACAGTAGGCCAGTTCACACTTGCTCATGTCCTTTGGTTATTTTCTATCAAATACTTGTAACTCAAATGTTGCCATCACCTGCATTTCAAAAAGGTCAGAAAACACTATTTTCGTAATAATAGGAATATGGGTTATCTACCAAATGGTAATAAACTTCTATTACTGTTCTAGTGGTAAAGGAACATAATACCTCGGACTTAACAACCAATGTCGCCAGTGATTCTAGCACTGTATATCACATGTTAACCATGAGGTTTGGAATGGGATGGATAAGTCAGCTGGATCTTCTTCCTTTCGCATGGATGGATGACCATCTCGTGGCGCTGGTATACCTTTCGTGGCCTAGTGTGGGTAGGACCCCTTAGCTCCCCGCGATATTGGTATCTAGACTATTTGCGAGAGATGGTAATAGGTAGGTCCTCATATTGATGGGGCGACTAGGTTCTCGTTCTGCTCACTAGAGTCCTCAAGGAGTCAACCATAGTTATATCCACGATGCGGGTTAACAGAGGTCGTTCTGCTTGGGGGTTTGTGTCTTCATACAGGGTCACTGAGAAGGGAAGTGATTGGCTTGGATCTTAGGTTGGGCCTCAAACCAAGGAAGTTTGAATGGGGACAAACTCTCGGTTGTGCACCAAAGCTTAAGGTCTCTTGTGGGTAAAGTAGTGCACCTCTACAGAGTGTAAGAATTGTGACATGTTACTACCTGTTCCGGGAAGGAGCTACGAGCGTGGTAGGAAAGGAACTCCACGAAAATGCTGGGAAACTTGTGAAGGCTGATGGACATAGCTTTTCAGAATAAAAGCAACCTTTAAAAAATGTTGATGAAAAACTGCATTGCCTACGAGCTTTGGTCTGTGGCTATAGATACTGCATCAAACACTCCTTTTTAGTGAACTTGCTGAGTACGCTCGTACTTAACCGTACCTTCTTAAGCCTTGCTAGGTTCTAAAGCCATTGAAGACATCGTCTACACCAACTGATGCTTAAAGGAATCACCATAAAATGCTCAAGCTCTTCAATGAAGTCAATGAAGACATCATATACATCAAGTGAAGTGAAGATGAAGTTCCTTCTTAGATAGGAGCATATTCTCTAGCCATAAAACCTACTTCTGTAGAGCATTGCAATAGAAGCAATCACAAGCCAGATAGCTTAGATGCTAGTCTTATTAGCATGATAGTTATGAGTTGTTATTTATGGTTCTTCCTTGTAAGAAGTCTTTTTCTTCCTCTTTAACCTAGAGTGTTCTCTGGATCTTTTGTAAAGAGTCGAGTTGTAATATATAGTCATGTCTTGGACTTGCTATGTTTCTGTTGTACCACTTTGAGGGATGTAATACTGGTGGAACGGTGTTACATTGGTGTTATATCATCGACTATAGTGTACTACATCATGAAGTGCTATGCTGGGCCACCACAGATTATTATCATATTTCATAAAGTTTATGATTAATTTTTATATAATGATATAACTGTATTGAAAGGAAACATCAATACACGTGTGATATATAAACAACCAGGAGTTCCTAGTGAAGCTCTAGTCACTAGTTCATTGGTCAACAAATGATCAAGGTTTCCTGGTCATGTGGCATTTATGCTAGTTGACAATGGAGTCACCTCATTACGAGAATGAGGTGATGAGCTATACCCAACCTAAGCATGGTGACCTGATCATTTCACGAAGTTCAAGTTACGATGATTAGAATAGACCTAGTGTCCTATTTCTTAGACCATGAGGCCGTATTAATCACTGTCACCCGAGAATACTTAGATAGCATCTGACGTGGGCATACCCTACAAGTACTCGAGCTTGGTATATACAACCCAGATACAACAAGAGCCTACGACGTTACCAGGGCCCAATACAGGATTCGGGTGGCTCACGGAGACTCCGATTGCTTGGAGCACAAGATGATGCTTAAGATAGAAAGTTTAAAGGGACAAACCCTAAGCTGTAACCGACTTGACCTGCTACCTGAGACCTAGCCTATCTATATAAAGGCTAGGAGGGGGCGGCGAGGAGGACAATCGCAACCCTAGTTTCCACAACCATCGCCAGATTGCATCTGTGCACCCCTGTAACCTTCGATTCCCTCGATAATTCCAAGAGCAGACAAGCTGGAGTAGGACCTCTGTGAGGCCTGAACCTGGGTAAACCTTGCGTCCCTGTGTGCTTGTTTTCTAGCCGATTTATGCCTCCAGTGCTCCTCCTTCCCAAAATCTAAGTCCATAACAATGGGCATTGACGAGTTAATCCCTCATCAATTGGCACCGTCTGTGGGAACTGGGAGTGCTGATGTTGTAGCTTCTTCGGCCCCATCAACCATGATCTACAACTCTGCAACAGCGGAGATTCGCCAGCTCTTCGGCGCTTTCGACTTCGCCGTCCACACGCCGGCCACTCGCCCGACTTTCGAGTCTGTAGGCAACGGAATCGACCTGGAATCAGGATCTTACGCTTCCCAGTTGGTCAGCTGGGCACACTTCGCCTCCCTGATCAGCCGACGGTTCCTGCGATTGCTCTAGCATCATGGTTTCCGCAACCAATCGGCACCCTAAGCAAGCTCAACGCCTCGACAACAGTTGGGAGCACGGACAGCGACAGCAGTCGCGGATCCGATCTGGGTGACCTGGCCATAGAAGATGGAGCCTACGGCTCCGGATGTGAGAGTTGCGAGAGCAGAAGCTTCCCAATCACTTCATGTGCGTCGTCATCAACACAGGAGACACTGGTGTCAATCGCGACAATACAGGTAACGAGCCAACCAACGGCGGAAACGGTGCGCATGTCAATGGTGCACCCACCAACAATGGGATAGAAGGAGACCCGAGCCTCACGGCGAATGAGCGCACCGAAGAGCGTGTGCTGATCAAGCTCAACGACAACTAGTGGGCCCCCTATCGAGAAGCTCTACGGGGCAATCCTCTACCACCTAACTCATCGCAGGACATGCTTATGGGCTAGCATTGGCTGCTCAAGGAGGAATTCAAGAGCCAGCAGGAAGTAATCGCGCAACTCGACGCGCGTAGGAAGGTAGCATATGAGTCGAGCCTTTGACGGGCTCAGCACTCCTCCCATGGAGGATCCTCCTCCAAGGGCAACAACTACGTGGCCGCCAAACGACGATCTCGACTGGCCCACCTCACCGATAAAGAACCTGAGGAGGCTGCGAAAGTCCTTGACTTCAGCTCCATGACAGTGGATATGAGGGGCAACATGCTCCCAAAAACACTATAAGAAGCGGTAACGGCGGCCACCATGTACCTCCTCAACAACCAGCCTCCAGTTGGAGATCTGCGAGCTGCCATGCACCGATTTATGATCGCGGGCTTGGGACTAGTCGAAGTCGCCCTCGTCAAGGAGCCGACGCTGGAGCCTAAAAAGGGTAAAGCTCTAGAAAAATATTACTACTCGTACTCCTCTAGCGATGATAGCCACGATCTATCACGGCAATGTCGCTCACGGCGGCATGACCATGACTACGACGCGCGTGATGACATCACGCAGCGCAAGGTCGACAAGATGCGGGCGAGGCACGCCCGTTCGACTGACTCAGCAGATGACGAGGTAGAACTGCGCAGCGCCAGATGCTTTAGCAGAGCCATCAGGAAGAAGAGAATGCCTAAGGGGTTCAAACTTCCGTCAGAGAACCCGAAATTTGACGGCTTGCAGGACCCAAAGATCTCGCTGGAGGATCACATCTCCTCCGTCAGACTACATGGAGGAAGCTAAAGCATGGCAATGCAATGCCTACAGCTACAACTGCAAGGTGCCACCCGCGCATGGCTCAACAATCTCCCGTGCAGATCAATTCGAAGTTGGGAGGAGCTGGTCTACAGTTTTGTGCAACTTTAAGGGCACTTACAAAAGGCCCGCATCAATCGAGGAACTAAGAGGCTGCCACCAAAGGTCCAGAGAGTCGCTGCGCTCGTACATCCAGAGGTGGTCCATCATCAAGAACTCCACGAAAAATATCTCGGAGGACCACGCAATCGACGCGTTCAACAATGGTGTTCGCCGTATAGAGCTGAGGGAGGAGCTGGGCCGTTCGAAGCCCAAAACAATCGACCACCTGATGGAGATCACAAATCGGTGGGCGGACGGAGAGGACTCGGTTAAAAACCGTACCTACTCCGATGATGATGACGACCTCGGGCACAGACGCGACCGCGGAGGGAAACGTCGAATGCACGTCTACAAGGACCGCGAAGATATCAACATGGTCGTGGCTAGCTACATCGACAAACGCAATGACAACCGCAACAACGGATACCACAGTGGTGGATACTGCGACAACTGGAAAACCACACAAGTGTGGCAACATCGCACTCGTGACGAGGCACCTGCACTATCCATCCAAGACAAGCTATCTAGACCGTTCAACCTACACTTCTACATTGACTAGCACGATGGCAAGAAAAAGTCCAGCCATCTTCTCAAGGACTGCTGCGAGTTCCTCAAGCTCCACGAAGGCCTAGCCAAGATGAATCGCGACATGATCAACCAGGGATACGAAGCTTCCCCAGGAGCCGTGGCTCACGGAGCATCACCGCCACCACCTGGGGCACCAACAGCTGTGGCTGCACCAGTCCAAAACCATGGGGGCGAGCCGTACCCGCGAGCACTGGGAAATATGGGGATGATCCATAAGGGGCATCCCTCAAATCGAGGGCAGAAGGCCATCACTCGCCAAGTGAATTTGGCGATAAACTCTCCACCTTCCACCACTGAGTACCTCAGTGCAAGCAAGTCCTGCATCACCTTCGACAAGCGCGACCACCCATGCCAAGTACCTCACCCAGGCCACTGTCCCCTCATACTCGAGGCACAGATCGGAGTCTTCGATATGAGTCGCGTCTTCATGGACGGTGGAAGCGGCATCAACCTCATGTTCGCAAGTACCTTGCGTGCGATGAGGATCCCTCTTACATGTCTGGAAGTTTTAGACACGACATTCCATGGCATCGTCCTAGGGAAGGGAGTGTACCCCCTAGGCAAGATCAACCTCGACGTCATCTTCGGTACGCCGCAAAATTTCTAGCAAGAACGCATCAACTTCGAACTCGTCGACTGGCCCTCACAGTACCACTGTATCCTCGGACATGTCACGTTCGCGAGGTTCATGGTGGTACCACACTACGCCTATCTGCAGATCAAGATGCTAGGCCCAAACGGCATCATCACAATCAACGGAAGCTTCGAGAGGTCTGATAGCTGCGATAGGGAATTCAACAGAATATCCCAGTCCTTCGGCATGCAAGAGGAACTCGCAAAGTTAAAGGATTTGACAGACAACAGTTTGCCTCCCCTGAGCAAGCCAAGCTCACCCGACCTCTCCTTCAACTCGTCGGTGCACACCAAGAAATTCCAGGTCCATCCAATGAAACCAGCCAAGACGACCCTCATCGCCAACAACTTGAGTTCTGCATAGGAACTCGTGCTTGTTGAGTTCCTCCGTGAGCACTGGTAAATCTTCGCCTGGTGTCCAGCAGACATGCCAGGACTTCCTAGGGAATTCGCCGAGCACTCACTCAATGTGAATCCAGACGCAAGGCTAGTCAAGCAGACAATACGACGATTGTCTGAACCAAGAGCAAAAGTAGTCAGTATGGACATCAAAAGACTCCTCGACACAAATATCATACGCGAGATCAAGGAAAGCACCTGGCTCGCAAATACAGTGCTAGTGCCTAAAAGGACACGGATATCCTGCGGATGTGCCTGTACTTCACCTCTTTGAACAAGCACTGCCTGAAGGATCACTTCCTATTGCCACGAATCGATCAGATAATCGTCTCCATTATGGGATGCGAGCGCCGCTGCTTCCTCGATGCCTACTCAGGCTACAATCAGATTCAAATGAAGGAGGAAGACCAGGAGAAAACAGCATTGACAACACCCTTTAGTGTGTTCTGCTACAACATGATGCCCTTTGGGCTAAAAAGCACAGGAGCCACCTATCAGCGGTGCATGCATGCCTGCCTCAAGAACCAACTCGGTCGCAATATCCAAGTATACGTCGATGACATCATCATCAACACCAAAGAGGAAGCCACGTTAATCGCGATCTCCGCGAGACCTTTGATAACCTAGATCGCTGCCAGATCAAGCTCAATCCGGACAAATGCGCCTTCGGCATACCATCCAGGCAATTACTTGGGTACCTCATCTCTGCGAGAGTGATTGAAGCAAACCCAAAGAAAATAAAAGCCATACTGGCCATGGAGAAGCCGAAGAACGTAAAAGGCATGCAGCAGCTGGCTGGGAAAATCGCGGTGCTCAGTCGATTCATCAGTCAAATGGGCAAAAAGGCACTGCCCTTCTACCAACTTCTCTGCAAAGCTGATAAGTTCGAGTGGACAGACGAATCGCGAGAAGAATTCGAAGATCTCCAGCGCCTGCTATCCACCTCGCTAGTATTGGTCACACCTCGTGAAAAGGAGCCGCTGTTACTATACATCTCTGCCACCAACCAGGTGGTCAGCACTGTGCTCATGGTGGAGTGAGCCGAGGAAAATAAAGTCCACGGGGTTCAGTGCCCAGTATACTACCTCAGCGTGGTGCTTACACCAACAAAGCAGCGGTACCCACACTACCATAAGTTGGCATATGGCGTCTTTATGACAGCCAGGCGACTGCGCCACTACTTCTAGGAGCACCCAATCATGGTGGTAAATGACACCTCGCTCGGGCACATACTCAATAATCCTGACGCCACCGGACGAGTCGCACTCTGGGGTCTCGAGCTGTCTCCACGAGACATCACATATGAAAAGCGCGACACAATAAAATCACAAGTTGTTCCGAACTTTCTCGTGCACTGGATGGAGAACCAGCTCCCCGACAAGCCAGATATGACCTACCTTTGGACAGTGCGCTTTAACAGGTCCAAGCGAAAGGACGGAGTTGGCACGGGTGTCATACTCACATCACCACAAGGAGACAAGATGAAGTATGTTCTGCGAATGCAGTTCATAGCCTCCAATAACGAAGCTGAGTATGAAGCCTTGATCCATGGAATGCGGATGGTGAAAGCCTGCGGTGCCAAAAGGCTCATCATCTACGGCGACTCCGAGCTGGTGGTCAACCAAGCGATGTATGAGTGCGATGCCCTGAGTGATAACATGATCGCCTATCGTGACCTCTACGACACACTCGAGAGACTTCGACGGCTGTGGGATGCGACATGTTGGCCACGAAAGAAATGAGGAAGCGGATATACTCGCCAACGTTGGCTCCACCTACGCCCCAATACCACCTGGAGTATTTCTAGAGCACATCTGCTAACACTCAATCAAGCCCAAGTCTCGAGAGAAGAAGAGAGGCATGTCAACAGAATCTGGGGTTGGGCCACCCAATGAGCCATTGGCGCTCGACGACATGGATCCTGATATAGGACTCGAAGGCCCAATGGAGGTCATGATGATCGAGCCATCTTGGACACAGCCATATATTACATACCTGCTCAGCAAAAGGCTGCTAGGTGACCCGACTGATGCGCAACACGTAGCACGACGATCCAAAGCATTCGCCCTCATCAACGGGGAACTATACAAGCGCAGCATCACATGAGTTCTTCAGAGGTGCGTCTCCAACGGGGACGGAAGAGCCATCCTCCTCGACATACACGAAGGCACTTGCGGACACCATCCTCGACATACACGAAGGCCATGCGCGACACCAAGGACATCGTCCAACGCTGCAACGCTTGCTAGCGATTCATGGACAAACCGCATGCACTTGGCGCGAAGCTCAGACCAATACCAGTTGCTTGGCCCTTCGCACAATGGGGACTCGACATGGTCGGCAAGCTCCCAAGGTCCTCGCGACGAGGATATGCCTACCTCCTAGTCGCGGTCGACAAGTTCACCAAGTGGATCGAGGCCATGCCGGTGACGAATCAACCAGGAGCCATCACAGTCAAATTTTTCGAGTCCATCGTCTACCGCTTCAGAGTGCCAGATAGCATCATCACAGACAATGTGACATACTTCACCTCCAAGGAGTTCCAGGAATTCTGCGAAAACCTGGGAATCAACATTAGCTACACCTCGGTAGCACACCCTCAGACCAACAGTCAAGTCAAAAAGGCCAATGGCCTGGTCTGCGGCGGAATCAAGAAAAGGCTCCTTCGACCACTCGAGCAAGCTGCTAGGTGCTGGCCAGACGAGCTACAATCAGTACTTTGGAGCCTGCGCACAACTCCAAATAGCACCACAGGCAACACTGCGTTCTTCATGGTGCACGGTGCTGAAGCGGTACTACCCGCAAAAGTGCACTATAAAGCCCTGCGGGCGGTTGCATACAGCGAGAAGGAGTAAACTCTCGCACTCGAAGACTCCGTTGACCTCCTTGACGAGGCACGCGAGATCGCAGTAGAGAGATCCACGATTTACTAGCAGAGCCTCCGCAACTACCACAGTAGAATGCTACGCCCCAGATCCTTCATTGAAGGAGACCTGGTCCTGCGACTGAAGCAGCAAGGCCATCTCAAGTTCCAGTCCCCTTGGCAAGGACCTTACATGATTACCGAAGTAATCCCATGTGGCATTTATTGCCTTAAGATTTCAAGAGCAGAGTCGCATACTCCAACCCCTGGAATGTTGCACAACTTCGCCGTTTCTACCCTTAGATGTTTTTACTTTACAAATAAGGCTATTCAGCCAGGCTACTTAGCCACACATTGTACCTCATGATGATCTACGAATAAATAAAGCTAAGTACCCCAAACCCTATGTTTTATGCTTTTCTCGCAATTATTTTACTCGGGGGCTGCGCCAACCTTTACATCTTGTTCCACGAACAACACAGTATCCTGAGTAGCTGATGTACTACCAATCGAACCATTAATAAACACCTACCCAGCTACAACGCACCTGACAGGTTGGCAAGGTGCTGAGATGATTATACGTCAGGCTAACGAAAAGGACCTGTACCTCACAATACAGTCGAAAAATATACAAGCTAGCAAGCTCTTCACATATTAATGGGTACAAATACACCCATCGTAATCATATGAATTTTACAACACTTGTACATCTATGTACAGGAAACACTACTACTGCAAAAGGAGAAAATTTGTCTATTCCTCAAAGAAATCTACAATCTCCTCAGCTGGCCAGTTAACCACCTGATAGTGCGGCACCATATTCCAAGTCATCCCTTCAGGCGACGGTGGTGGTCCAGCGCCATCAAACACGATGTCCACATCTGGCCGATGCAGTCGCACCAGCGACAATGCAGCATTGGCACCCACGACCATCTATAGTCGCACGCATTCGCGGACTGCGCTGATATCCTAAAACTTTGCCAGGAGAGCCAACAAGCTTGAGGGCACCACATCAAGAGGAAACATCGCTTGGAAGATATGCTTAAGGCACGACTACGCCTTCTTCAAACATTGAAGTACATGTGAAGAGCGATCCTGTAGTGTCGCCAAAGCGACTGCACGGTCATGGTCCACCCAGAAGTACCCAGTTGTCTGTAGCTGCTCCTGGGTTAAGTCATTCATTCGAACGGCAACCCGATCCTTCTCATCCTGCGGATGACGAGCGCTAACAACTACAAAAGCAAGACCATAGTATAAGGACAAGACATCGCCACGAATGGCTAAGGAAAATATGAGAAGATAGAGAGCTAACATTTAAATTGCTCATTCAACTGCGCCACTTCATCCAAGAGATACTTTTCGCGAGCGGCGGCCCTCTCATATTTTGACTTCCACACATCTGCCTTACCACGGATCATGGGCAACTCACGCTCCAACTGCTTAATACGGCCGCGTAGCGCGAGAGCAAAGACAGCTCCTCTACCTTTGAACGTGGTTGCGCCGTGGTTTCATTGGTGGAAGGAGAGTCATGAGGATCCGTTGAAGGACCACTCGAAGGACCCTATTACAACCAAGAAAGAGGCCAATGAGACCAATGATACATTGATAAAAATGAGAATTGCATTCAAATTCAATAAAAGTATCAAGGGGGCAACCCCCCCACAAAATGCGGACCAGCAAAAGGAAGCTACGTCTATTACAAAAGGCAACTATGGAGAAATTTGCTTCTTCGACTTGGACTTCGAGTTCGGGGGCTTCATCTCATCCGTGGCAGTCTCTGACGCCACGGACATTCTAGTGGTATCCCCAGACGCCACAGCCTTTGCCGCTTTCACCCGCCGCAGCTTCTCAAAGTATTTGGCGACTGGCTCAATAGACGAGGCCCATACTTACTGCATTTAGTGGCGAAAGGCTGGAAGACTACCTGCTGACCATCCGCGCTAACAGGCATCGACTCGGAGATCGCGCTCGGGTCCAACTCCACGCCATGCGCCTGCGCCATCGCGAGTGCCATGGTGGCACCGACAGACCGCTGAGCATTCTTGAATTCCATGGGGACGCCTTCTGCGAATGACTCCACTAGGCCATCAAGAGTTTCGATTAAGCCAGCCTTAGGAGTAATGTCCTCACGAAGGCACCTCAGCACGTTCTTGGCCTTCCCGAGCGTATCTTGGAGGGACACACTGTGGTCCTCGACTGCTGCCACGGCACCAGCCAAGGCATCCGCACGGCGCAGAGCCTGGGTGTTGAACCTTACGCCGACGGCATCTGCATACACATAATATCAGCACAACAACATGAAATCAAATTGGGAAAAATACAAGTGCAGCCGAACAATACCTAAGAGAGCCTTCACAATCGTGAAAAGTTATTCTTCGAACAACTTCTTCCTTTCGACAGTGGAATCGTGCAAGTCTTCCTCACGCTTCTGCGACTCTTCTAGAGTTGCGACTGCCTCATCGCACTTTTTCTCCGCTGCGGCAAGCCCCTTTTCGAGGGAGGTGACGCAGCAGAGAAGCTCATTATGCTCCCCTACAAAGGACAGAGCACGACCAAACTGATTTTTCAAATTTCTACATAAGCAAAACCAAGGAGAGAAGATTAATACAAACCTTCGACTACACGGCGGCAATTCTCCAGCAGGGCGTGCTGTCGACCCAAGGCAAGGATTTGCTCCGCAAGGGGAGAAGAATCCTTCACAATGGGCTACACCAAGAGAAACAAAGATTTAGCGACAACCAAAAGCACAAATTCGACTGCCAGCGGCAAAAAGACACTTACGTGTTTCTCTAGAGACTCCGAAGATTCCTGTCGAGTGGGCATCCGCGCAACCATTTGGTGCCCCCGTTGTGAGGAGAACTCGAAGAGTTGGTGCCGAAGTGGGCCACCACCGAAGGAGAAGGCAACCGTATGGCCACCTCCTTATTCTTGGAGTCTGCGACTCCAGATTCTTGCACAAATTGGCAATCTTCGAAGGAGGACGACGCCGTTTGACTACAACAAGACTAGCACCACTATCAGAAGAAAAAACTCCAAATAACAACAAGACGCACTCGCAAATATCGACTACTTACCCGTCAAATTGATCAAGATCAAAGGAATCATCCGACGACTCCTTCGACAACCTCAACTTCTTCCGTGCGGGAGGAGCCATGGCGCATACATGCACGCCTATGATTGGTTCCTCTTCTACAGTAGGAGGAACCTCCGGCATCATCAGCGAAGAGGCATCTGAATCTTTGGTACGAGAGCGCTTGCGAGTGCTGTGGCCACTGGACTCAGGGGCTTCCTCCTCTTCCTCAATTGGGATGGTTGATTCCGACTCGTCCTCTTCCTCTGCCTCGCGTGGGATAACTCCTTTGGACTGAGGAGGCAAGCTGACAGATACTTGCCAGTCCTACATTCAAAAGAAGCATCAGTATACATCAAGTACCGGACAAAGCAGTCGCGAATCTAGAACACTTCATAAGAAAACTCTAGCTCCGGTGGAGGATTGTTGGCGTCGAAAGGAGGCACGATTTACTCACCTAGGAGATCCTCCTTGGTGGTGTACTTGGTGACCAGCCACAACCTCATGTCTACCTCACCCGCAGAAATGCCATCTGCAGATATGCGAGTGACATCGCCAGCACTGATCCAACGGTACATCGGATGAGCCCTGGCCTGTAGAGGCTGAATACGGTGGCACAGCCATGTGCGAATGAGTGCAGTGCCACCTCCTTCTTTTCCTATATGGACTTCGAGGTTGTAGACAAGATGATACATCATATCCATCTCCTCGGACTCACTAGGCATCACGACGTTCTTCCAGGAGCGCCTCATCTTGGAGGCCGCCACGGGATCAAAGGGCGCAAGTCTATAGTGTTCTCCGTCGGCCTTCTAGCTCCCGGATGTAGAACCACTTATCTCTCCACCCTTGGACAGACGCGGTGAGCTTAATATCGAAGTAAGTGGCGGAGGAGTCGACGTGGAGCCCGCAGCCTCCTACATCGTAGACTACCGAACCAGACGCTGACTGATGTTTGAGCTTAAAAAGCATCTTGAAAAGACCAAAGTGTGGCTCGATATCGAGCTAGCACTCGCAAAGGGTGATGAAACAAGTGATGTGGAGAATCGAATTTGGGGACATCTGGTGCAGCTGGAGCCCATAGAAACAGAGAAGACCCCTAACAAAAGGATCTAGGGGAAGAGAGAGACCGCAGATGATGAACGCAAGGAACATCACCTGGAAACCCGCGGGAGGACTAGGAATTACCTCCTCGCCAGGCACGCGAGAGTCATCTTCCACGGGAGGAAGTGCTCCATCTTGACGCAGATTGAACAACTCCGAAGGTTTGATGATGGATGGGCGCCATGACCCATTGGTGATGTGAGTCCCTGCACCCTTCTTCTTCCCAGCGCCGACGGCGCTGGTGCCCACGGTGTCGGCACCTCCTTTCTTCTTGGCGGCGACAATGGCGGCCGCAGATCCAACGGTGGAGCCTCCTTTCTTCTTGCCCATCTTGCAATGGCGATGCGAGCGCATGAAGTTACTAGGGAAGACGCGAAGCTGGTCCAGTTCCACAGAGAGGATGTGCGCAAAGGAGCAGCAAAAACAACAATGGCGGAGGAAGCGCGAGCAAGAAGAGATATGTGGGGAATTACTGCACGGTGTGTCCCTACTTAACCTCATAGCAGATGACATCCAATGGCCAGTAGAAAACCTACCAGACGCGTGGCGTATATTGGCACTGACGCGTGGCAAGGGTAAAACACGAATCGTCCCCCACTACTCCCATTATGCATGGAAATCGAAGAGACGCAGTTAAAACAGAAGATTATGCACGCCCAGCCAAATCAACATTAGAAAGTAGGACCCACTACTCGTCATGTGCCATCAAAGCCGCTCATGCGGGAAACTGAGGTCATCTCATCGTCAGCACTGACATCATCAATTTCAGCAGAAGAACACTTTGATTACTTTAGTCCTTACTCGAGTCTTCCACTCAACCAAGCACTCGGGGCTACTCCTAACAGGAGCGCTGGCACCACACCCAAAAGAATTTTATGCAGGTATCCAAGCTTCATGAAAACCCTTCACTCGAATCAAAGATTCGATTGTGAACTTTGGGTTACCCCCATAGGCAGCGCTGGAAGCACATTTGACCGAAACAAGCAAATAAAGATGACAGCAGTGGCAAAAGTACTTATAGTCCCCACTCGAGTCTACAACTCGAATAGGCACTCGGGGGCTACTCCCATAGGGAGCGCTAGCCACGCACCCTATGATTAATTTTCTTATATGTCACACCGTGTGTTGATAACATGCACACTCGAATGTTATGGCGACGCATTTGCTGTGTACTACCAGAATTATATCAGTACCTATAGGTACGATGAATATGCCTTGATGGACGCGTCGAGTGCTCATGCTCACATACTGGGATTCGACTCCTTAAGACCTCCGTGGCCTGAGTCGAATTACGCTAGCACTTTTCCGAATTCATGTCCGTGGACTCGAGTTTAAGTAGATTACGTTGTTTTTCCCTAAGGCAATTAACTGATCCTGATACCTTGGATGAATCAGGCACGTATATCAATAAATCCCTATGACATCAGTCAAAGCACTCGAAAATATACTCAGCTATGCACTCGAAAAGATTTCATAATGTCTCCACTCGAATCTACGATTCCACTGGACACTCGGGGGCTACTGACATGGGCATACACTACATGTACTCGAGCTTGGTATATATGACCCAGATATGACAGGAGCCTACGGCGTTACCAGGGCCCAATACAGGAATCGGGTGGCTCAGGGAGACTTCGATTGCTTGCAGCACAAGATGACACTTAAGATAGAAAGTTTAAAGGGACAAACCCTAATCTGTAACTGACTCGACCTGATACTGAGACCTAGCCTATCTATATAAAGTCTAGGAGGAGGTGGCGAGGAGGACAATCGCAACCCAAGTTTCCACAACCATCGCCATATTGCATCTGTGCACCCCCTATAACCTTCAATTCCTTCGATAATTCCAAGAGCAGAAAAGCAGGAGTAGGGACCTCTACGAGGCCTGAACCTAGGTAAACCTTGCATCCCTATGTTCTTGTTTGCTAGCCGATTGATGCCTCTAGAGCTCCCTCCTTCTCCAAAACCCAAGTCCATAACAATGGGCATTGACGAGTTAATCCCTTGTCAACATCAAACATCATTTATAGGAGCGATGATCATAAAGTTGTGTTCAGATATTCGGAGGAACATGTAGAGGCATTATGCATAAAGGGTGGGATTTTTTCATCTACGTGATGGAAAGATACTATAGGGCCCACTCGGAGAAGTCATATCAAATAGCTGCGTAGCGTGTGATTTGATGAGAATGATATAACTTATCAGAACGAGTCAAATACAATTTGTCAGTTAGGAGATTGAACAGGACATGGAGATGTCAATGATCAGATCTTGGGCAATGCCAGTATCAAGATACAAAAGTAATATGACACGACGTTCATGGTTTGGCGATGAAAGATTCGTGGAATGCATAGGTGACTCATGGGCATCTAGGTCCTGCTCATGATCATTGGAACGAGAGGGTCTCTACCATGTATGGAGCGTTCCCGAAATATGGGGTATCACGATCAAGGGCTTGATGATGCTCAGAGAGTGTTTTGGTATCAGCAGAATCACAGAAGAAAAGAAAGAGAGAGAACCGAAAGAGTTTCGATAAGTCTGGAGGATGTTTGGAGTGGAGGTGGAAGGAGTTCCATAGCCACGGGGATTGAATAATATCTAAGCGAATGTTAAATATTAATTTAATCATTTATTTATAATGATTTAATAAAAGAAAAATGAATTAAAAGGTCAAATACCTAATTGGGCCAAAATCCAGAGGGAAAACGGCCCATGAGGGAAAAGCCCAAAAACGAGAAAGGGAGGAGGGCCGCATGGGCCCCATGCACCCGCCACAGGAGCCGTCAGGACTTCCACACGAGCCCAAGGTCGGGTTCAGTACGACTACATCTGCCACACTCTCCCGAGCGTTGACAATGCTTTTTGGTCTTCAAGGGTAAGTTTGTGAAAAGCTCCTCCCATTAAAGTATTACTAATAAATAGGTCCTGGCATTTGGCTTCTTGGCGTATGGAAATTTATTGTTTTCATGCGCGAACCCCTACATTAATTTTGTGTAGCTCATCGATGCCATGTTTTGTCTAGTTAATCCAACATTTAAATTGCGGGGTACCTAAACAACTTGAATGGCCTAATTAACTATCGGGACTCTAATTCCTCTTACTATTGCTAAGTGGGACCACATCTTGCCATGTCATTCATCATATCATGAACATGCTGGATCTTTCTCCGTATTATTAAATATTGCATCGGGTGTTTTTTCTAGTGTTTTCCCTCTTCAATAGATAGTATGATGAGTTGATGTGAGATACGACAAGCCTTCAGTCACTGACTTTTTTCTCAGGCGATCACTTTTCCCTTCTACCTATTTTGTATTTATAGTCTTTATTTCCTTCTTTTGTCTACTGTTATCCTTTATTATTGATGCTTTAGATCTTGTACCATTATGGTTCCTTGCAGCTTATATTTCCTTGTCCACTTCATATTACCTGTTGATTGAGTAATTAGATTGGACTTGCGAGTCGTAGTGCATGCTTAGGTAACATTGGCGCTCTCATACATGTGGATCTTCGTAATTGGTTTTTGATGCTCCGCCTTCTGGTTTCGCGGCTGGGGTACAGGGCATCGCACCTGGCATGGTCTATCAAGGAAGGCTATATCAAATGCGACCGGGTGCAGGTCAGATGGGTGCTCCAGCTTGGGCACACCTGTGAGATACAGGCACATGACTTAATAGGATTGATAGGATACTCATACGAAGAAGTTGCAACTTCTTTTTTGGAAGCTTATCTGAAAAGAATTTTGAGGTTAAGCGTGCTTGGCCTAGAGTAATTCTTGGATCGGTGACCGACCAGTAAGTGGGTACCGGGTGCGCACGATTGAGGATAAAGTGTGCAGAAAAGACTAGTGTTGGTCTGTGGGGCCAGTCTAGATATCCTATTAAGCTGCCGTGAGTGACACCCCCAGGGCCTAGTGGACAGGGTGTTTCAAAGTGGTATTAGAGACGCCTCACGGTTAAACGGGTGTGTGCGGGTCACTAGCGGGACATGTGGATCATGGCTTGTGTGGCCTGGAGTGGACACGACATGGCACATGTGCCGGCACTGGACGCACAGACACATGCCAAGAGGGAACGTTCCTGGGGTGTGCTTGAGTGATGAGGGCACCAATCTTCTAAAGGGTGGGTGTATGTGAGATCCAGGCACATGGCTTAATAGGATTGATAGGATACTCATACCAACAAGTTGCAACTTCTTTTTCGGAAGGTCATCTGAAAAGAACATTGAGGTTAAGCGTGCTTGGCCTAGAGTAATTCTAGGATGGTTGACCGACCGGGAAGTGGGTACAGGGTGCGCACGAGTGAGGACAAAGTGCACAGAAAAGACTAGTGTTGGTCTATGGGGCCAGTCTAGATATCCTATTAAGCTGCCAGGAGTGACACCCTAGGGGCCCAGTGGATGTTGTGTTACAACACCCGTTTCTGTGGGTGCGTCTATGGCCACGGTTCCGAAGAGGAAAAATAGGAAGAAGCAGCTGCGTCTGCAACTGCAACCGTAGTTCCAACATGGTACTACTCAGCAGCAGAAGAAATCTGGACAACATCAGTATGGATATGCTTAGGGCTCTGGTGGTTTTATTGCGCCGCCATACACGGCCCCAGTTCAGTATCCGGGCACGTCGATGGATCAGTCTCTTCAGTACACACCTAGTGCTGGAGTAACTCTAGTGGAGACACATCCTGCGTTAGACGTTGTAGCTACTGCTAAGTAATGTAAGAAGGTTGTCAAGAAGTGTGCGGTTGACTCTCATCCTTCTATCGATTGCAAAGTTATGCACTACTATTATATTTGTGATTGTTTCGCTCACCCAACTTTGAGATGCCCTGTTCTGAAGCAGCCGCGATGCACAACATATATGCCTAGGGTTGGTCATGAGAAGACTTTGTTCGCACAGGTTCCTGATAGTGTGGTACGTGAGCACCTGGCACCTAGCCAGACACTGATTGTGTTGGTTTAGATGACCAGAGAGGCTGTCCTTTCTGATGTGGTAGAGAAGCAGATTGCACATAGATGTCTAGTTCGGTGCCAATGTAAGTGGGATGCTCTGACATATGATGATAATGCTTTTTTTGGTTAGTTTCCCTTCGTTTGAGGACCTAGACAATGTGTATGAGAGTCAATTATACATACCAATGGGCAAGATCCAGTCGTCCGTTTCTGCTTATAGGTCTCAGAAAGTGCCACACAAGTGTGAGCTACACCAGGTCTGGTTGCATGTGGAGGGGGTTCCCCACACCTTATGTTATTTCCTTGGTTTGTGGGTTGTTGGTCCCTTATCGGTATTTGAGCTTGAGACAGAGGGGAGTGGTCCGTATTCTGGTTGCTATGTTCGATCTTTCTGTGTTTCTAAATGTTCGACGCGGTTGTTAAGTGGAAGGGCTATGAGTTCTGTTTTAGACAGAAGCCTGAGGGGTATGTCCTAGAACCAGATTTTTCTCCTTTCTTATGGAAAAAGAGCAATGATGATTCTGAGGAGGATGGGAAAGGGAACTCCGGTGATGATGGATGGACACTCCGGAGCCCGCTATTACTCCTTCGGCTACGATGGCTCCTCCCCCTGTTCCTCCTTCTAGACAAGGGAACTCTACACCAGGTTCGTCGAGACGGGTTCCTTAGTCTATGATAGCAGTGCCTCCTTTCAACGCCTCCCCGTCAACTCCGAGTGGAAGGGAGCTGCAAGATGCCTTACATATGGATTCTCCTCTGCATGGTAGTATAGCCTCGGTGGTTACGCCTACTGTATCACCGCGTGTCACATCTAGATAGTTATAGGAGGCCCTCCATGCAGCGTCAGCTCCTTATGGGCAGTCACATGCCTCTTCTTTCTTGGCTTCCCCTCTACGATGCATGCTAAATGTGTTGAGGTGCTTGATTGCACATCCTTCTATGGGGCAACACGAGCTAGTGTTGTGCGAGGTGGACGCAGACGCTTCTGCGTGGAGGCTGGTCTGGGAGGGGCCGACCATCCGTGATGGTGCTCGACCTACCCAGGATGGAGCACCAGTGGTCCAGGTGGGGTCGGATGCTCCGATTCTGGCCTAGGAGGGGAAGGACGACGCGCCATCGGGTGGCCTCAGTGTGCAGGAGACCCAGGTAGGGCAGCCTTCCGCGGACGATCCCACGCCGTATCTAGGCATGGAGGCCCAGGGACAGCGCGATGCCACGACTGCATCTCCTCTAGCCTAGGTGGGGCTGGAGGCTCAGGCGGTCTAGGATAGGTCTTTGGCAGATGGGGGTGGCCCAACCCAGGAGGGGTTGATGTTGCCCCTATCCTCGGCGCGCTTTCCAGCGCCCGCCGATGCTGCTCCAACAAACGTGCGAGGGTGGTACACTCTATAGGTGGAGTGCTCGCCATCGGGTCGATGCATCTGGTGCATTAGTCATGAATGCAGACTCTCTGATCAAGGCGATGCGTCGCAAGGCGGAGAAGAATTTTTGGATTCTCCAGGTATAATGTGTTCACCCAAGTCCTTTCTTTCTTTTTCTACCCCAAGTATTACTTCTAAGTTGGCCAATGTTGGCGTTAGCTTTGGTATTTATGTAAAGGAATTTCTTTTTGCTTCTAATGTTTTGAGACATATGGAGGTGGACCGTCTAACTCTTACTCCTAAGGTCTCTACTGTTCCTAACTCTCTACCAATTGAGGACGATGAGTTGCATGCCATAGTAGATGGTCAACTCCTCTCTCACTTAGTTGGTGAAGTATCAGAAGTGGACTTTGATGAGACTGGGCTTGGCTCTTTATGTGAGCTTAAAGCATCTGGTCGTAAATCAAAGAGCAAGAAGTCTCAAAAGATACCCTGTGTATCCAAATTTCCTATAGTTTCTCAATGAATAACCTATTTTCAAATAGAAGAGGTCTTCGAGACTTGGTTAAACATTTTTTCTTTGTCAATTGAGTGAGATATTATAAGTTGGATTTTCTAGGTATTTCTGAGACTGGTAGACATGATTTTTTAAAATCCCTACTCAATCACCTTCTGATGGAGTGGAATTTACATGGATATCACGTCCGCCGTGTGGTAGATCCGGGGGATCCTATTAGGCGTCCAAGATGAGACTATGGAAGTCTTAGCTAGTCCGGTTGGAGATTTTTATAAAGTTCCATATACGTAACAAGGCTGATGATTTCACATGGTCTACAGTCGATGTTTATGGAGCTGCCCAGGATGTATATCAATCTAACTTTCTATGTGAGTTGGTGAATCTGGCAAAGGACAATTTGTATCATATACTTATAGGTGGTGACTTCAATTTGCTAAAATTTCCTCATGAGAAAAGTCAGGGCCGTTTTGATGAACATTGGCCTTTCCTGTTTAATTTTGTCATAGATAGCTTGGACTTAAGGGAGGTGACCATGTTAGGAAGACAATTTACTTGGGCTAATAGTCTTCCAGAGCCAACATACGCAAAACTATGGATATCGAGTGGGAAGAGAAGCTCCCTATGGTAACTGTTCGCACTCTAGAGCGTATTGAGGCTTTATCGGATCATGCACCTATACTTTAATCTGTTGGAATATCGCCATGAAAATCTAAACATGAGTTCAAATTTGAACTTGTCTGGATGATTCGTGATGTCTTCTATGAGATGGTGAAGGCTATTTGGGATAAACCTGTGAGTGGTCAAATTCCTATACAACGATGGAATAATAAAATGCATGATTTATGTAAATTCCATCGAGGCTGGGCTAGACACACTGCTGGAATCCTTAAGAAAGAGAAAATGTTCCTTTCATCTATTATTGATGACTTAGAAGCTTCTGAGGAAGTCAGGTCATTATCTGCACAGGAGATTGAGCTTAAAAGTCAATCGAATGCAGAAATATCTCGACTAGTGCAAGAGGAGGAACTCAAATGGTACCAATGATCTAAAATGAAATTCATTCTAGAAGGAGATGTGAATACAACATACTTCCATGTTGTTGCCAATGGCAAGCATAAGAAGAAATTTATTCACTCTCTAAATCAGGATGAGGGTATGATTGAGGGACATGAGCAAATAAAGTTGTATATTACAAGTTATTATAAATTCTTTTTTGGGGTACCTCCGAAAAACTCTTTTTCTATGGATGAGTCCCAAACGGCAGATATCCCACAAGTATTTGTTGAGTAAAACAACTTCCTAACCGCCTCTTACACGGAAGAGGAGGTCAAGAAAGCTGTTTTCCAAATGGAACATAACAAAGCGCCAAGGCCGGATGGTTTCCCAGCAGAATTCTACCAAACATTATGGGAAGTCATCAAGGAGGACCTGGTGATTTTTGCATAAGTCATCAAGGTTATAATGCAGAACGTATACAAAAGTATCATCCAATCTGCCTTCTTAACATTAGTTTTAAAATTTTCACAAAAGTTGCCATGATTAGACTAAATTCAGTGGCTGACCATGTTGTCCCCCCTTCTCAAACTGCTTTCATGCAAGGAAGAAACATCCTAGATGGACTAGTAATCCTGCATGAAGCAATCCATGAACTGATGGTAATATGCCCTGGAGGTAATAATAAATTGTATTACTCTATATTTCCTATTCATGATTAAGTTTATTATTTTGTGCTATAATTGTATTAGTTCCAGATAATGAGTATTTGGAGAAAAACCCTAATTCATGTGTGGAATCATAAACACCATTTATATATCCCTAGTCTCGCCTTAAGACTAGTTCATGTATCATTGATAGTCCCGGTTTCCTGAATATGGGCAAAATGACAATGTGTTGTGGAGTTGCCGATGATATATGAGATCGGAGTTGTTGGGAGAACAACCATGATGGATAGACCCAACATGATCTACCATGAAACACGTCGTTGATATTGTTATCGGTAGTTTCTCATAAACAATGTATTGCCTTTACTAAAGATCATTTGATCGCAAGACACATGTGAACTTGTGTACAATATGGACGTGGCAAGATTCTTCGAACATTGCACATAATGGAGTAGTCATAAAGTTTATACTTGCTCTTACTGGATGGTACGCCAATCATTCACATGGGATGCTTGTGGGAATTGCTACTCCTGATGATGGAGAGAGACACTCTAGGCCCACTCATGTACTATGGTGTTCGTCATCGTCTGGATAGACACGTGATCTAGTTGTTGAACACATGAACATCGATATTGCGGTATGAGTAAAGAGTACATGCCGGGTAATCAGAATAACCTATTGTTTCATCTCGGGCAATGTAAAGTATCGACAAAGGAATATGATATGTATTGGACATAATACATCGGTTCACACGATAAAGAATTTCGTGTTATTTTTTGGGCTTACTATGTGTATCAAGACGCCAATAGTAATCATTATCGCGGAATGAGTTTGGGACATGTCCACAAATATCCAAACCCATAGGTCACTTAAGAGTTCAATGGCATTTAGAATATGAGTGTGAATGAATATTTAGTAGAGAAATAATTCCGAAGATGTTCGGAGTGTCTTGGAATATAACAGAGGTGTCCAGGATATTATCGAGAGTGCTCAAAATAAGTTCTGAGCAATATTGAGATGAGAGAAGGGTTCTGAGAGTCTCCCGAATGGTCTCGGAATGGTTCGAAGTGGTCCTGGATGATCCTAGAAGTGTCCAGAATGGTCCCGGGAGTGTCCGAAATGGTTTTGGATATATATGGAAGGTTTTGGAAGGAGCAAAAGGTTCTAGAAGGTATCGGGGTGACCCAGGTCATCTTAGGATGTCCAAAAGGTTCCATAATAGGTGTAGCCACATTTCTGTAATGGGCTAGCAAAGAAGCGATAGTTAAATTCGAACTTGCAAAAGGAAGCCGTTTTTATAAGGTTTTGATTGACCTACACCTATCGGAACTCGTCCAAACTTTGGGGCTGGGTCAAGGATGAACCAATGGGCCTTGACTCCTATAAAAGTGCACCAAGGGGTGTTGGGGATATACTTTCTAGGTATCCTCACAGCTTCTCGCTTACCAGGGTGGCCCACTTCGGGTTAGAGCTTTGCTTCACCGGCGACCCAGTCAGGGAGAAGAGACGGAGTCCAGTCCGGCTACGGGAAGGCCCAAAAGACTTACCGACTTAGGCCCATAGTGTTACTTGTAGTTCAAGATGTACTCTGTAACCAACTCTTAGTCGTAGTCGGATAGATCTCTCATGTAAACCCTAGGCCGGATATCTATATAAGTCGTCCAAGGGAGAGCCTTTAGGGCACACCTCAATAGTCTACAATCTCAACTCGCACGGGCGAACCCTTGTAACCCATACTCCGGCTCTGCCGTATTACTGGATCCATCCAAAGCTGGCGGATTCGAACCTAGGTAAACTTGTGTGCTCACCGCCCCGGAACACCGTACGTCTCACACCCCTCTCTTCCGCACGCCTCGAGGACCCCCTCATGGCGTACTTGTCATCAATCCGATGAAAGTTGGTGCCTACCGTGGCAAGTGAGCTTCGGATCTGCATTCCGAGCGGAATCTGCAAGAATCGGAATCGGCAAAACTATCGCCGTCGGTCGCAACCTCTACGCCCGCGAGGTCCCTCTCATCGTTCTCGACGAGACCTGCATTCCGGCTAGGGAGGTTGTGACTACCTACACCATCATGTCTTTTGGCGAGATCGATGTTTACATCGGCTTCGGTGAACCTGTCCCACCCACCCCAGCGGTGATGATAGAGGCAGAAGAATCTTCTGGGTCCCCTTTGTCCGTGGAGGCGGCAGAGTTCCGGATCTCAGAAAACCCTAATCCCACCCAACCCGCACCAGTTGCGGAGATAGTGGAGAAATCTAAGCCTGAAGCAGACCTAGCGGTCCAGGTCGATTCTCGAGTGGATCTCCCTAGAGAGATCGAATCCTAGATCGACTCACCTGTTGAAGTCAAAATTCAGGAAGAACATAGCAACGACACTAATTCTGGCTCTGATGACGCCGGGACAGACAGGCCTTTCCTAAGGTACACGCTACGACGTATGACAATGCAAAACTCAAGCGCATATGCAATCCTCGAGGCCATCAGGAGTTTCGACAAAGCCGATCGCGAGAGCCACAGGTACCTCAGGAAGCACGCGTTGCACTTTGTCGGATATGTTGGATCCGGATTTGGCTCTGCCGATGCTGGAGACAACACCGACTCTGTGCTGGAGGCAATTGGAACAAACGCCGACGTACCCGCATCCTCGGATGAATCGATGACGTCAGCAGATTTCCGAAAGTTTTCCGCGGAATATGAAGAGGAGTATAACTCCAAGGCTGTAGAAGAAGGAGAAGCCATTGATGAAGGATCAGGGGAACACTCTCCCAAAGTGCAGGATGATATGGAAGTCAGAGATAATCCTGAAGTCCAGATGTCCAAAAGTACTGATTAGAGCTTGACTCCGGGAAACGGACCCAAAGCCGTCTTTGCTACCGGCACTGCCAAGAAGGCAAAGAAGAAGAACAAGAAGAACAAGACCTCGGTAAAAGACCCTCTGATAGAGGGGGTGATTACCGAGGAATACGAAGAAGACTCGGATGGCGCGCTTATCCCAAACGAGCCCAAAAAAGAATAATCTATGGATGGACACGTGATCAGTGAAGGTGCACGTAAACTCATCGATGCTGCATTAACCACACCTATTCCTACATCTGTAGAACTTACTACTGAGGAACTGGACGAGAGGGCGCAGGCCCTAGAAGCGTGTCGTCAAGTACTCCTCGATGAAGCCAAAAACATTGAGGAGGAAAATAAACGCATAGCATCTGCGGGGAAGTACAACTCTAGGCAATACTAGAAGACCAGGAAATGTCATACTAATGACAACCAGTTCCCGTAGATTCGCACCGTCCTTTTCGGAGAAGAAATGGGGAAGCCTTGGAAAGATAGCAAAGGGGATTGGGTATATCCAACCCTAGTACAAAATACCGTGGCGGCCCGAGAAATTTTATCGGCTAATCCAGGCCCGGAGGAGATCCGGTTGGGAATCAAACTACTCAACAAGGTACAGGAGCAGCAAAAGGTCGCCATCTCCAGGAGTCAAAAACTGGTCTCTGATTCCGACCAATGTTGCACAAACCCGGCATGGGCTGACGTAACACCCGAGCGCATTCCAGAGCAGCACCACCGCCCCGATCGCTGGGAAGACAATTACTCAAGAACTGGATCTTCAGCACAGCACCACAAAGCGGCCCTGTGACTGGCGTAATGTTAACCTAGCTGCGGAGCAAGAGGCAATCTAAATCCGAGGAACCCACCTCAGCGGGAGTTGAAAGACCGCAGGGACGACGATAAAGAGAAACGTAGGGGGAGTACCAATAGAGAATGCCACCCCCTAGACATGCTAGCCGTCTGGACGACGGACGAAGGAACGACGGACACCGTGCTGTGACAAGATGGCAGGGGGCTCGTCACAATGAAGACCCTCTCCGGAACCGGAATAATGACGCTCCGGATGGAGGCTGGCGATCAGCCGGAAATAACCCAGCTGCTCCACCATGTAGCCATCACAACGGCTCTTAAGGAGGCCAGCGAGGGCGTCGAGGTGCAGGAGGTGGTGGCAGAAACCGAAGTCCGGCTCCAAGGCACCGCAACCACAACCGACACTCGGGACAATCTCTATCCCCGAACGACGCAAGGCACAGGATCAACTCCCACATAGAGGCGCGGTGCTATGAAAATGATGATATATATGTGGGCCCAAAGTGCTTCGGACCACACTTAAGAGCCACAAGATTCCAGGAAGGATTTGCTATCTCGAGACATATCCAAGACTACGACTACATCGCTCGGCCAGATACTTGGCTACATGATTTCTTCCAAGCTTGATGCATCGCCAAAGGTGGCAACATCCTGGTCGCAACCTGATATCTCCCACTCATGTTGCGGAAGACGGCACGATCATGGCTCAATGAACTTCCGGAGAACACCATCCACAACTGGTATGACATGCAAAGTGCGTTCTTTCAGAATTTCGAAGGCACATACCGGAGGCCCTGTACGGTTGGAGACCTACAGCGTTGCACCCAGAAGGGTGGAGAAACTTGCCGGGATTACCTCGGACGATGGATCGACACCAAGAACTCCTGTGAAGGAGTAAATGATCAAATTACGATTGAAGCCTTCATTGCAGGTCTCCCAATTGGTCTACTGCGTCATCTCTTGAAGTGTGACAAGTTCATTGATTTGGGAGAAATGATAGAAACAGCGAGCAAGTATGCAGATGCCGATGACGATGTAGAGGGATTACTCAACACCCTAGTTGTGCCACAGTTGGCAAAACAACCAAAGCAACAAGCTTAGAAGTACAAGAACACCTCGGAAGAGAAACCCAACACGGAAACGGCAGCAGTCACTACTACTTTCGGGTCTAGATGACGAGGAGGACGCGGCGGAGGCCGCGGGCGTGGTCGTGGGACTTCGAGAGTTCAAGGTAGAGGAGACCAGCAACCAGGCAAAACCTACACTTGGGCCGATATTGCCAATAACCCATGTGTGCATCATCTAGACGCCAACGGGGGCTCGTCCCACACCAATGCTGAGTGTCGTTTCAATGACGACATTAAGAGAGATGATACCACTGGCTATAAAGCTAAGCGGAAGAAGGGAAAGAAGAATCCCGAAAAAGATAAAGAGACCAAGGAAGATTCCGACGTGGAGGAAGCCGATGCTTCAAACCCCAAGACGGAAGGGAAGAAATAATTTCTGACCAAGAAAGACACTTATGTGACCTTCCTCGGATCTCAACTAGCAATGGTCAAGAAAGCATTTCTACATGAGCTCAATGCAACAGTTCCGGCGGTCCCCCAATTTTTGGATTGGTCGGAAGTGGCAATCACGTTTGACCACGCTGATCATCCTCCTAAGCTACACAGGTGAGGAAAATACGCCTTAATCGTCAATCAATTATGGTTTCTCCAAGACTCTCATGGACGATGGTAGCAGTATCAATATTCTGTATGTCGAAACGCTACGCCGGATGAAGATCTCGGAGACCTAGCTGAATCACAGCTCTGTGATTTTTCACGGAGTTGTCCCAGGAAGACAAGCTAATTCCCTGGGAGAAATCACTTTGGATGTTACCTTTGGAACTCCAAAGAACTATCGGACTGAGGCATTTTCCTTCGAAGTAGTCCCGTTCAAGAGCGTGTACCACGCTATATTCAGATGTCCGGTTTATTGGGCTTTCATGGCTCGTCCATGTTACATTTACAATATGATGAAAATTCTAGGTCCCAACGGTGTAATCACCATCAGGGAGACCCGAAGAAAGCGCGAGAGTGCGAGGATGGAAATGTCGCCTTTGCTAAAGCCGTGCTGCACACCCAGGAGTACCAGGAGATCAAGAAGAGCATAGATATGTCCGAGATGCCCACAACGAAGAAGGAGGTGACAAAGCCGAATCCAGAGTTCAGGGCATCAGAAGAGACGAAGAAGACGCCGTTGAAGGATGATGACCCCTCCAAGGTGACCCTGATAGGCATAGGCCTAGATAGCGCATAGGAAAGAGCGCTCGTCAAGTTCCTCAAAGAAAATCAAGATATCTTCACATGGCAGCCATCTGACATGACCGGAGTACCCGGGGAACTTGCCGAGCACTCTTTAAATGTAAACCCGAACGCTAAACCTGTCAAACAGTCCTGACGATGTTTCGGCGATGAAAAGCGTAAGGCAATAGCTAAGGAACTAGCACGGCTCGAGTTAGCCGGATTCATAGAAGAGGTCATCCACACCGAGTGGTCGGCAAATCCTGGTCCCTAAAAAGGACACTACTGATTTAAGGATGTGTGTTGATTATACTGCCTTGAATAAGGCTTGTCCAAAAGTTCTGTTCGCTCTACCTAGGATTGATCAAGTTATCGATTCTACGGCAGGCTCAGAACTCCTCTATTTTCTCGACAAATATTCCGGTTATCACCAAATCTGGATGAAGGAATCTGACAGAGTAAAAACTTCATTCATAACCCCCTTCGGAACCTTCTGTTTTGTTACGATGGCTTTTGTGCTGAAGAACGCGGGAGCTACGTACCAGCACACGATGCAGCGTTGCCTCCACGACCAACTCGGACGCAATGTACATGCATACGTGGATGATATTGCGGTGATGTCCAAAAAGAAGGAAACGCTGATTTCTAACTTGGAGGAAACGTTCGCCAATCTACAAAAATACAACATCATGCTTAATCCGAAGAAATTCTTCTTTGGAATCCCAGCCAGAAAATTGTTAGGTTTCATCGTGTGTCAAAGAGGCATAGAGGTGAACCAGGACAAAATCAAGGCTATACTCAATATTTCTAGGCCAAATCGCCTGAAGGACGTACAAAGACTAACTGGGTGCATTGCTGCAGTCAGTCGGTTTGTAAGCCGGCTTGGTGAAAGAGCCACACCATTATACAAACTCCTGAAAAAGACTATGGATTTTGTGTGGATCGACGAAGCTAAAGCTGCATTACAAGACCTGAAGAAAGTACTCTCATCTGCTCCTATCCTGGCCGCACCGGAACCACATGAACCGATGTTGCTTTATCTTGCTGCGACAAACAAAGTCATTAGTATCGTCATGGTGGTGGAGGGACCAGAGGAAAATCAGGAACACTTGGTGCAGCGTCCAACTTACTTTGTCAGCGAGGTCCTGACAGAATCAAAACAACGGTATCCACACTATCAGAAGCTGGCTTACGGTGTTTTCCTAGCATCTCGTAAGCTACGACACTATTTCCAGGAGCATCCAATTACCGTGGTGAGCACAGCTCCCATGAGAGATATAATCAACAACAGTGACGCCACAGGACGCGTTGCCAAATGGGGCATAGAGCTTTCAGCTTTTGATGTTAAGTACAAACCTCAGACAACAATAAAATCCCAAATCCTTGCTGACTTTGTTGCTGATTGGACTGAGACAAAGGAGAATATGACCCCCCCTGAGTCAAAATATTGGACCCTGTATTTTGATGGGTCCAAGGCTCGTGGGGGCTCGGATGCTGCGTGGTGCTCAAATCACCCTAAGGTGATAAACTTCTATACGTGTTGCAGATTCACTTCACAACGACAAATAATATTGCCGAGTATGAAGCACTGCTACATGGAATCCGGATTGCTAAAGATATTGCCATCCGACGTTTGATGTGTTACGGAGATTCAGATCTTGTTGCTGAGCAAGTTTCGGATATTTGTAATGCAAATAAACACATGGCAACATATAAAGCTGTCGTGGATGATTTATCTAAATCATTCGAAGGGTTTGAGGTTCAACACATCCATCGAGAAGAAAATGAGGAAGCAGATGCCTTATCTCGGATAGGCTCTACACGGAATGAAGTCCCGGATGGTGCTTTTTTAGAGCACCTCAAAGTTCCCTCTATAAAGGGAGTGGATGAGGAATATCCGACTAAATCCGATTCACCTCTAAGAGCAATTCTGGCTATAATTCCTAGCTGGACTCAACCCTACCTTGATTATCTGGTAGATGGCAAATTACCCGAAGACAAGGTTCTAAGCCAGCAGATCACCCGACGAGCGAAAGCCTATACTATAGTTAAAGGTGAGCTCTATAAGCGAAGTGTTTCTGGGGTTTTTCAGCGTTGTGTATCTCCGGAAGAAGGAGTCCAAATCTTAAGAGAAATCCACGAAGGCGAGTGTGGTCACCACACTGGAGCCAAATCTTTAGTGGCAAAAGCTTTTAGACACGGTTTTTTCTGGCTTACAACCAAGGCAGATGCGGAACGGCTGGTCAAGACGTGCAAGGGCTGCCAAAAGTATGCCAAACAAGCTCATGTTATGGCTGATCAGCTGCGAACAATACCTATAACATGGCCTTTTGCGGTATGGGGGCTTGATATGGTACGACCGTTTAAACGGGCTCAAAGTGGATTTACTCACCTCTTAGTGATGGTGGATAAATTCACAAAATGGATCGAGGCCAAACCCATCACTAGTTGTGATGGAGCAACAGCCAAACGATTTGTCGAGGATGTTATAATCTGGTATGTCTATCCGCATAGTATTATCACGGACAACGGGAGTAATTTTTCTATGGGAGAATTAGTTGAATTCTACAACGATCAAAATATCTGGCTTGACATTCCCATCAGTCGCACATCCATAGGCTAACGGACAAGTTCAAAGAGCAAATGGTTTAATCTTACAAGGCCTAAAACCGAGACTCGAAGCACCATTACGACGTGCTGCGGGGGCTTGGGCAGAGGAATTACCCTCTATAATATGGAGTTCACGAACAACTCCGAACAGGTTAACCAGATACACACCTTTCTTCTTGGTCTATGGTGCAGAAGCAGTTCTTCCTAGTGATTTGATTCACACTTCTCCTAGAGTGGCCGTGTATATCGAAGAAGATGCCAAGATTTCTCGACAAAAATGATCTTGACTTAGTCGAAGAAGTTTGCGTCGTTGCTGAAATGAGATCAATAGCCTATCAGCAGAAGTTACGCAAGTATCATAGCCAGAGAGTCCGAAACAGGTCTTTCAATAAAGGCGATTTGGTTCTCCGGCTTGTGCAACAAAGAAAGCACAAACTTTCCCCAGTATGGGAAGGGCCCTTCTTGGTTAGTCGAGTATTGCACAATGGTTCGTACTACTTAACTGACATGAGGCAAGTCAAAGAAAGACCTGCTACTAAGAAGAGAAAGAGAGCTAGAGGCAGTACAAATCTGGATGAGTTGGACAGACCGTGGATTATTGCTCAGCTACGTCCCTTTTATTCTTAGTTTATCCTTATTTGTAATCATACATATGTACATGTTTTGGGAGAAACAAAAGTCTCAAGTTTTTTCTGAGAAGTTTCTACCATCTTATTTCCGAATGATCATGTCATAGTCGCAGAATACTTTGAAAGTACTTTATGCTCATGTTTGTTCTGGTCTAGATTTCCGATTCTAAAAATGCTACCTTTGGGTATAACTCTAAAGTTTATAGTCTACACTTTGGTTATTTGTCTGATTGCCAGATGCGGGTATTTTCCGAGTAGTGAATTGTTGGTACTGGAAGCCGGCTTTGTTTCCGTGTTTAAACTGGTTTAGCAATTGAGCATCGTTGCTTGACAAAGTTTCCGTGCAGAAGGTTTAGCCGGCTCACGAAAGGGACGAGGCGGAAAGCCAGATAAACGATAAGTGTAGACGAAAAATTATAAGTGCTTATGTAAACATTTCAGGCACACAAAAATTTAAAGCCAGAAGTGCTGAATAGATCAAAAGCTTAGCACTAGAAAATTATAGTACTGCATATTTACAGACCCATAATGTTTATCGGAATAATACATTTGTTTTTGGTAATCTATGGTGCAGGAGAAGACGTAGGCGCTGCTGGCTCGCTGGATGCATTGGCCTCGGTTTGGTAACGATCCAAGAGGTTCAGATCTGATACCGTCTGTTCTTCATCGGAAACTTCAGCTTCTTCTTCCGGAGGCGGAGGCGGGTTGTCCACGCGGGTGAAAAAGGGAGTATCGTAGCTGGTTAAGTCAGCTACGTGGCACCCATATCCGGCGCAGGAGTCCATGATGGGCTTGATATCCTGCTCCTGGCCATCTTCATCCACCTTGCAGTACCCTCTGGTCACTTGCCATATCTCCATATTTCCATGGTGGCTCATGACCATGGTGAGTGCATTCTACGCAGCGCATCGCGCGTGGGACATGTTGCAGTCCTAGACAAGCTGCGGCATCTCCTTGGCCTTGTCCCGCACCTGAAAGTCGGACATGCTATGCATGTCTGGAACCTTGAGAGCTTCAACAATGTCCTCGATGGATTGGCGGAAGTCATGGAGCAAATCACCGACTTGGGTAAGCCGGTGGGTGCGGGGTTCAGCTGAGGAGGAGTCCATCAAGTTCAGAGGGCCTGTGTATATAACACAAAACAGTTAAGAAAAATCCGACATTGAAAAATTCAAAAAATAAAAGCAAGTCAGAAAGATGGAAACTTACCGAAGATGACATCGTCAACTTTGGTCTTCTCTTCCCAAAGACTCCGGAGTTCAGCACGGAGTGCCTCGGAAAGGTCCATCTCTCTACAAAGCTCGTCGTTGAGATCCGAGATTTTCTTCTCGTGAAGTGCAATCACGCTCCATGGTGGCCATGGAGGAAGATTCGAGAATTTGAGCTATGCTCTTCTCATGATCCGCCTTAAGCTGGTCTAGCTCTTGGCGGGGATCCTTGTTTTCCACCACCAAGGTCTTCAAATTCTTGGCCTCTTCGATCATAGCACAGGACTATTTTACCAGTGCTATAAGACGAAAGAATAACAGTTCAGTACAAAATATTCGCCTATGAAAATCAAGACAAAGTTTTGAGTCTCGGAATGTTTACCTTCGGCCTCATCCTTGGAAACCCTCACCTCAACATTTTCAAGTCGGAGAGCTTTGATCTCTCTCCGCTTGTTGCAGACATTCTTCAACAATTCTTGGTTATATGAATTAACTTTCTGTAAGTCAGATGACCCAGAGTCAGAAGTCTACTGAAGACTCGGGCTAATATTGTTACTAATATCAGCACGAGCCTTGGGGGCTACAGTAGTTCATTCTTTGGCATCCTAAGGATGCATAAACCCATATTGTATATCCTACTTCATGCTTGGGGGCTAGAGGATATGATATGAAATGCAATAAAGAAAATCGTGAGTTGGAATTCCGACTTACATGATGCTCATGTGTGAGCTTGCTCAGACACATGTTCACCTCGATGGTAACCTTCTAGGCGAGGGGGAGCGGAATAACCGGAGGTGGTGGAAGTACACCAGCTCTAAGTCCCTCATCGCGAAGGCGAACTTGTTCAAGAAGGTCTGAGTATTTAATGTCTTCCGCCTCTTGTGCTTCTTCTTCGGCAAAGAGATTTCTCTTCTCCAGGCATTGCCGGGCCAGACACTGGATTTCTTCTAAAGATTTCTAAGACAAGCCAAATTTGGCAAGTCCCTGATTGTTCAGGAGGTTTTCAGCAAAAGTCTCTGCCGAGGGATCATTACCCGAAAAGGGTTCACCATTATCTAAACTTGAGCAACCCGTGGTGGCGTCAGTCTGCGACTCAAGGTTCGCTGGTTCCGTTGAAGGAGCCACATCTTCGGCGACAACCGGCATTGGTGTGATCACTGGCATTGTAGAGGGTTGTGGAGCTGGAGTCGGAGGAGCCACGACAGGAGAAGTTATGTTCAGCTTTGTTTGCCGCAAGGGCTTCGAAGAAGTTCCCTTCCCCTTACCCTTGATGAGCTGCTTAGATCTGAGAATGTAATAAGAATGGAAAGCATTACATCTCGGAAACAAAATTCGAATAAGGAACAAAGGCGGAAGTTGTGTTGAAAGTTACCTCTTCACCACTGGCACCTCCTTTGTGCCGACGGCCACTGTCGGGGCCTTGCGCTTCTTGGGCACAATGTCCGGCAGTGGGATAAGTTCCGTCTTCTAAGAAAACTCTGGAGGATATCCCTCAATAGGAGCAAGCTCTGACTCGGGGAGGTCATCAAGCTGAAAGAAGAAAATATCTCAGTATTGTATAATAAAAGGTAAAACACATAAAAGGATCTATTTTTGAAGCTTACCGGAATCACAGGGTCTTCCGCTTCATGCATATCCAGAGACAAGTCCAGAATCTTCCGTTCAATCCGCTCCTCAGCCATTTGATCTGGCTTATGTACTCCTGTGGCTTTAAAGTCTTAGGACTGATGAGGAGGGAATCATTCTTCGACGCCGTGATGGAGTGCATTAGACAGTCGCCGTGGTATTGGAGAGGCTGGATCTGGCGTGCGACCCAACATTGGACTAGGTCGGATCCTTTCAAGCCCTTGTGTTTTATCAGATATTCGATCCGCCTCTTAGCGAGGATCAGATCGTCCCTGAGAGCCGGAGGGGCCTTGTCCTAGGATGGTTGGGCCATGGCGGCTCCATCGATGAAAGCCGGCAAAGTGGTAGCTTTGCCGGAAGCAAGAATATCGTTATGATAGAAGAAAGTGGCCAGCCATTGTTTGACCGACTCACTGGCAGAAATGCGAGGATAGCTACGCTCGCATCTAAGAGAAAGGCTAAGAGTACCGGTAATGTAGGGATTACCGACAGTGATAGAGTTTCTACGAGCATGGAAGTAGAAACAAACCAAAGTAAGACTCGGCCTAATGCCGAGAAACCCCTCGCACAGAGCTACGTAAGAACTCATCTCTAAGATGGAGTTCGGGGGAAGATGGTGGAGCTGTACACCGTAGTGATCGATCACCTCGGAAAAGAATTCCGAGGGAGGAAAGGACAAACCTCTGTCAAGGTGGGTTCCGAAGTGGACCCGCTCGTCGGCGCGCGGATGGGGGATGGTTTCGCCGGAACCGCTCCACCAGTCGCCGGCGCGGAGGAAACCTTCATTTTCCATGCCTTGGAGCTTATCATTGTCGAGGAGACACGGGATCCAGACTCCCCGGTTGCTCTCCTTCTCTGCCGCTGCCGCCGCTGCTAAGCCAGATAATCAGGAAGTAGCCATTTCTCCGGTGCACCAGTGACCTTGGATGGGCGGTGCTAGGAATCTGGTTGGCCTCACTAACGCATGTTAACGGCGCCTGGGTTCCGCGAACGGCGGACCCACCAACGGTCGTGTTGACAGGATGTTTGTTAGATGACGTGACTTGACCATGACCAGTGTCAGGTGACATTAGAGACCAAGTTCTGGCTTAGTTGAAAATCAAGCTGGAAAATCCGAGTAACATGTGATAGGTCCGACTTATTTTTAAGACCCGGATCGTATTTTTTGTTGTGAAGTTTCAGGAACCCTTCAAGATTCTGCAAGCCGAAGATCAAGCTAGACAATGATGAATCCGACTTTGGATCTTGGAGGCCTCACTAACCAGGGTGGCCCACTTCGGGTCAGATCTTTGCTTCACAGACGGCCTAGTCAGGGAGAAGAGACAGAGTCCAGTCCGGCTACGGGAAGGCCTAGAAGACATACCGACTTAGGCCCATAGTGTTACTTGTAGTTCAAGATGTACTCTGTAACCAACTCTTAGTCGTAGCCGGATAGATCTCTCTTGTAAACCCTAGGCCGGATATCTATATAAGCCATCATAGGGAGAGCCTTTATGGCACACCTCAATAGTCTACAATCTCAACTCGCACGGGCAAACCCTTGTAACCCATACTCTGGCTCTGCCGTATTACTGGATTGCTAGTAGGAGTAGGATCCGTCCAAAGCCGACGGATTCGAACCTAGGTAAACTTGTGTGCTCACCGTCCTGGAACACCGTACTTCTCACACCCCTCTCTTCCGCACGCCTTGAGGATCCCCTCATGGCGTACTTGTCATCAATCCGACGACAAGGGGCACCCCAAGAGGCACGTAAGTCGTACCCTTAGCCACCCAAGCCGCCGCCGCCTCCTCCGGGCCAAAAAACCTAGCCGCTGATGTCCTGCGTCTGCCACCGCCACGCGCCCTAGCCACACCGCCCACCGGCACACTGCTGCCTCCTCCCTATCATCCTTCCTCCTCCATGGCGAGGACTCAAACCCTATGGTAGGCGGGCCCTAGGTTCTTCTTCTACTATGACACCGGAGCGCTGCCCGAGTTCTACCTCCGTTTGGATCTAATCTGGACAGGACTGGGGAAGCGCTGCCGGATCTATGTCGACATGCTCCCGCTTAGACTGTGTGTTCTTGATCACACCTTGATGCGGTGCCACTGATCTTGGCTGTGTGTATACCGGTGGAGGTACGACACTTGGAGCACTTGACCGTGCAGATCTTCACAACGAGAAATCTTCTCGTGGCTAATCGACTAGCTGCGGGAATCGATGCACCGACTACTTCGACAATGATGTCTTCATCGGTGCATGTTTGTGGGAGCCGTCCGTGCGATAATACACCTCCTTGTTACTCGCTAAGGCTTGTTGCAGGGATTAATGCATGACCAACCTCATCATCGACAAACTTCTGCTAGTTTGATCTTCGACGGTATGATCCATTTCCTCTCCCTTTACATATGATCCTGGTCATGCGCTAGAATTTTTGTTTTGCTTAGCACGTTCCCCAACATGAACTACACTCAAAACACTGAATGGTGTATTGTTCAAGATTAACTTTGAGAAGGCGTACAACAAAGTTAATTGGTCTTTCCTCCAGCAAACACTCCGTATGATTTTTTTTGGAGGAGTGGCATGCTCTCATTCAGTGCTTTTTGTAGTGAGGCAGTGTGGACATAAAGGTAAACGACGACACTGGCAATTACGTCCATACCAAGAAGGGACTGAGACAAGGGGATCCACTATTGTCTATACTATTTAATATAGTGGTTGATATGTTGGCTATCCTTATCGAGAGAGCCAAGGCTGATGGCCAAATTGAACGATTAGTTCCCCATCTTGTTGATGGCAGACTCTCTATTCTTCAATATGTTGACGATACAATCTTATTTATGGAACACGACCTGGAGAAAGCTAAGAATCTGGAATTAATACTATCAGCATTCGAGCAACTCTCAAGATTGAAAATTAACTTCCATAAGAGTGATTTGTATTGTTTTAGCAAGGCTCAAAACGAGGCCCGCCTATATGATGAACTATTCGGCTATGGCCATAGGCAATTTTCATTCAACTATCTAGGAATACCGATTCACTATCAGTGTCTGATGGCCCAAAATATATCGAGCTCGTTGGGGAACCCCAAGAGGAAAGTATGATGAGCACAACAACAAGTTTTCCCTCAGTTATGAAACCAAGGTTATCCATCCAGTAGGAGCAAGGAAACACCCAAAGGTGCTGCTAGCTGGACTTTGGCAGGGCGCACTACCGGCATCAACAGCAACGTGGAGACCTGCATAACACAACCGCAGAACTCTACCCCCAACTTGCGATGAGGTTGTCAATCTCACCGATTTTTCTGAAAACAAAGGATTAAGCATATCGAGTGTAAGAAAGTAATAGCTTGTAGAAAGTAAACACAAAGCAGTAAATAATTGATTGTAAAAAAAAGGACCGGGGTCCATAGTTCACTAGTGGTGGTTCTCCTTAAGATAGATAACATGTTGGGTGAACAAATTACAGCGGGGCAATTGTCAAAAATCAAGAAAGCAATACAGGCATATACTAATCATCTTGACTCCTTTGAGACTTGATTGGGAATTACAACATTATACATAGACCGCCATCCAATTACATCTATGACTAATAATCCACCTTCAGGTTATCATCTGAACCCCCTCCAGTATTAAGTTGCAAGCAACAGATAACTGCATTAAGAATTGCGTGTAAAGTAAACAATACGATTGTTCTATGAACAAAGGATTGTTGTTTTCTCCCTAGTAGCAACAGCACATCTAGTACCTTAGAGATTTCTGTCACTTCCCCAGATTACTAGAGGCATGAACCCACTATCGAGCATAAATACTAACTCTTGGAGTTGCTAGAATCTACTTGGCCAAGATAGCTACTAACAACGGAAAGCATGCAAGATCACAAATAACAAAGACATGATCGAATCAATAATCAATCTGAAATAGCATCTCAATATCCATCAGATCCTCGCAAACACAACATGTAGGATTACAAATAGATGATCTTGATCATGAATGGAGCTCACAAGATCTAAACATGATAGCACAAAGGAGAAGAACAAGCCATCTAGCTACTACATGGACCCGTAGTCCAGAGATGAACTACTCACGCATAAAACCGGAGGCTTGCATGGTGATGAACAAGGCCTCTAGGGTGAATTCCCCTCTCCGTCAGGGTGCCGGGAAGAGCTTCAGATCCCTCTCGATCTAGGGATGGTGACGACTGTGGCTACAGTCTCTTTCATGGATTTTGATCGGGTACTTAGGGTTTCTGTATCGGAGGCATCTTATAGTCGGAAGGAGAGGCCGAGGGGGTGCCTGGGGCGGCCAGACCATGCCCTGGCGCGGGCCAAGCCTGGCCGCGCGGCCAGGTGGTGTGGCCGTACCCCAGGCCCTCTTCGTCTCGTATTGTGGCTTCGTGTGTCCCTCGCTGAAAAGCTGACTTTGGCTTTTGTCCCGTCCAATTCCGAGAATATTCATTTTCTGACTTTCCTGGAACCAAAAACAGAAGAAAACAGGCAGCTGGCACTATGGCTCTTGTTAATAGGTTAGTCCATGAAATCAAATAAAAATACTCCAAAGATGGAACAAAACATAAGAAAGTAGATAAAACCAAGCATGGAACATCAAAAATTATAGATACATTTGCAATGTATCAACATCTCCAAGATTAACTCCTGCTCATCCTCGAGTAGGTAAGTGATAAAAAGAAAGAATAATTTTTGAGGTGACATGCACCATCATAAACTTGATGAAAGTATTTGCAAAACATGGATAGTTGGGATCATAGTACTTCAATCATAACATGAAAGACAAAGTTCTAGCAATAAGACATAGCAACTATGTTGCAACATGAAAAATACACGAACACAAGATTCATGAATAACAATACTATGCAAGACGTTTGTTTGTTTCAGATAAAGAAAACATAGCATATTAGCATCCAGCTTGTCCCTCATAGAGTAGCAAATATAAATGCATAGGACACCTTCAAAGTTCATAAGAGTGACTAGATACAAATATTTTAAAACAAACAATATCAATTTATACATCAATCAACTAGTCTTGGGACAATGCACATAGAACTAAGAATGGCCACTATGCTCTCAAAGTAGGTGCATAAAGATAGAAGGTGAAGACTCGATATAAAAGTGGAAGAAAGGCCTTCGTATAAGGAAGTAGGGATTAAAGTTTCATAAAGAGCTTCCAAAAATTATGGGACTTAATAGCTTTCAGCTCTCATTCCCCTATCATAAGCATCTTGAAGTGATTAAGGTTAAAGTGAACAAACTATGGTGTATATGCTTGACGAAGTATAAGTTGGAAATCTCATGTCCCTTGAATACGAGGGCCGCTCCTCATGCTACTCAAGTTTAGTCACCGGTAAGTTCTTGTCATCGTAAGTACATGTGTATCATAGAGAACTGCCAATGGGGTACCCCTTGCCCGATGATACAAAAGAATCCCCATATCAAAATGACAAGGTAAGCAGACAACGAGCATCTCAGCAATCTTCTTATTTACCATGGGAATATGGTGCTTTTTTCTCTCTTTCCTATTTTCATAAATCTCTTTTTTTTCTCTTTTTTCTCAATATCTGACTCTTTTTTTATAAGAAGAATGCTTCATAGACAGCTCATTATGGTTACGCTGTAGGTTTCCACCATGTCAGCATGGATTAGACCAGCGGCCCAGCGTTTCTCTAACACATATACATAACTCCATGGACTTACAAGCTCCCCTTTCATTTCACATCGACGACATCCATAGACAAAAGAGCATGATATCAACTAGGTACAAAGTACAAGTGCAATGTTGAAAGTGTTCCCCATGACAGCATGGTTCTGCTAATCCCCATCAAATAAGTGCAAGCACAAACAACATAGAAGACACAATGCTTCAAGTTTATTAAGGGCAAGAAAAGTAAAGTGTGCCATCAAGTTCGTGAGAGCTTTAATCACTAGTTTTCTCATAACAAGTTTAATTCAGAAGGTAGACAAAAACATGAATATAATTGGAATAGCATATGCTGGTAGGTAGGTATAGTGGACTCTTTGGAATAACTTGGTTTAAGGAGTTGGATGCATGAATGGAACTCATACTTGGTTGCCGAGGCTAGCAAAAGACTAGGAGCGACAAACTAAGAGAGCAATAATGGCCATAATCATGCAGAGCGACAAAACATCTTAGATCAAAGCATAAAGTGATACTACAAGTTGAAAACTAAAGGATCATCAAGGCTATGGTGACTTGGGATAGTCATAACATGGTGTGAGCATGTGCCAAGTCAACCGAAATAAAGCATCAAAGGAGAATACCACAATACTATGCTTTAATATGCTAAAACAACGCATGATCCTTCCAAGGCACATTAAGCAATCTCAATTGTTCATAACAAGTCATGCTACAGCAAAGAATACTAAGCATAAATATCAAGCATGGCATGACAAAGCATAGGCCATAGTAAAAAACAAGCTCTCTTTACCACTTAAGCATGAACTTTCCTACTCTTTTCCAATCCAAACCAAACTATTTGAAAACCAATGTATGAAAGAGGGTGTCCAACCAGTTTATTCAGCAAATTAAGCAAACCAAGCAAACAAAAAACCAAAACGAAAACAAAAAAGAATACGCTCCAAGAACAACACAATTGTGCATGAAACAATAAAAATGAAGCGTTTGGAAGAAACAGAGGTAATAACTTCCAAGACTCAACTAAAACTTTTGGGTTATCTCCCAATAAGTACTTTTTTAACACCTTTAAGTTAGGCATAAGAAGCAAGAAAAAGGATCAAGTGTTCTCAAATGAAGAAGCATTAAGATTAATACCAAAAATATCTTCAACAAGGCAAGGTATATCATCCAAATAAGTTCTAGAGGACCCTCTCTCAATGCTCTTAGGTTCACTATTTTCATCAAAAGGGTTTTCAGGAACAATCCAATCAAGATTCTTTTCTATGGCTTCATGTATTGCGGAAAGTTTAAAAGGTATTGGTATCTTAGTTTCCTCCCCATTAGGTTCACTTTTGTTCATCTTTTCTTGTGTACCAATAACATCTACACATGAGCCTAGCATATTAAAATGATCAAACACTTTTCTAGCTTCCTTAGCAACATCATAGAATTCCTGAAGCAAAGTTTCCAGAATAAAATCCCTCTTTTCAGGGTCATCAGTTTCTTTAAGTTTAAGAAACATCACTTGCACTAATGGGTTAAGGTTAACAAACCTAGCCTCCAACGTGTGAACTAGAGAAGCCGCAGCAATTTCATAATTTGGAGCAAGTTCTGCAAGGGATCTATCCTCAATATCCTCATGCTTACTAACATGATTAAAGAACTCTTCAATATTATCTTTCCCAATTATAGAGCCAGTACCTATTTAAAGATCTTTCAGGGTAAACTTAGGGATCAACATGGTGAGCTAAGAAAGAGGTAACCACTAAAGAAGACTTAATTTTTTTTTGTGTTTTTTAATATAGAAAGAAAACTTGAAAACTAATTTTGTGTGTGTTTTTGATAAAGAAACAAGCAAACAAAGAAAAGGTAAACTAAGAAAAAAAATAACAAAGTAAAGAAATTGGTTATGAGGGACTCCCCTTGTGAAGATGTCCTTGACTCCCTGGCAACGACACCAGGAAATATGCTTGATGGCCCAAAATATATCGAGCTCGTTGGGGAACCCCAAGAGGAAGGTATAATAAGCACAGCAACAAGTTTTCCCTCAGTATGAAACCAAGGTTTAATCGAACTAGTAGGAGCAAGGAAACACCCCAAAGGTGTTGCTAGCTGAGCCTTGGCAGGGCGCACTACCGGTGCTAGTAGCAACGTGGAGACATGCACAACACAACCATAGAACTCTGTCCCCAACTTGCGATGAGGTCGTCAATCTCACCGGTTTTGCTGAAAACAAAGGATTAAATGTATCAAATGGAAGAAAGTAATAGTTTGCAGAAAGTAAACACAAAGTAGTAAATAGTTGTTTGTAGATTGATGTAAAAGAAAGGACCGGGTTCCATTGTTCAGTAGAGGTGGCACTCCTTAAGATAGATAACATGTTGGGTGAACAAATTACAGCGGGGCAATTGACAAACATCAAGAAAGCATACAAGCATATACTACTCATCTTGACTCCTTTGAGACTTGATTAGGCATTACAACATTATACATAGACCGCCATCCAACTTCATCTATGACTAATAATCCACCTTCAAGTTATCATCCGAACCCCCTCCAGTATTAAGTTCCAAGCAACAGATTATTGCATTACGAACTGCGTGTAAAGTAAACAATACGATTGTTCTATGAACAAAGGATTGTTGTTTTCTCCCTAGTAGTGACAACACATCTAGTACCTTAGAGATTTCTGTCACTTCCCCAGATTACTAGATGCATGAACCCACTATCGAGCATAAATTCTAACTCTTGGAGTTGCTAGAATCTACTTGGCCAAGATAGCTACTAACAATGGAAAGCATGGAAGATCACAAAAAATTAAGACATCATAGAATCAATAATCAATCTGAAATAGCATCTCAATATCCATCGGATCCACGCAAACACAGCATGCAGAATTACAAATAGATGATCTTGATCATGAACGGAGCTCACAAGATCTAAACATGATAGCACAAAGGAGGAGAACCAGCCATCTAGCTACTACATAGACCTGTAGTCCAGAGATGAACTACTCACGCATCACACCAGAGGTTTGCATGATGATGAAGAAGGCCTCCAGGGTGAATTCCCCTCTCCGGCAGGGTGTCGGGAAGAGCTTCAAATCCCTCCCGATCTAGGGATGGAGACGATGGCGGCTACAGACTCTTTCCTGGATTTTTGATTGCGTTCTTAGGGTTTCTGTATCGGAGGCATCTTATAGTCGGAAAGAGAGGCCGAGGGGGTGCATGGGGCATCCAGACCACCCCCTAGCTCGGGCCAAGCCTGGCTGCGTGGCCAGGTGGTGTGGTCGAGCCCCAGCCCCTCTCCGTCTCGTATTCTGACTCCGTGTGTCCCTCGGTGAAAAACTGACTTTTGCTTTCGTCCCGTCCAATTCCGAGAATATTCATTTTCTGACTTTCCTGGAACCAAAAACAGCAGAAAACGGGCAGCTGGCACTGTGGCTCTTGTTAATAGGTTAGTCCAAGAAATCAAATGAAAAGTACTCCAAAGATGGAAAAAAACATAAGAAAGTAGATAGAACCAAGCATGGAACATCAAAAATTATATATACATTTGCAATGTATCATCAATCATCCAAGTATCCTCTAGTTTGTCCCCCCCCCCCACGTTCGGTGGCCAATGTATTTGGTAACTGGTTGCATGGGATAGAGGATAAATATGGGAATTTGTTTAGAGTGGGAGCGCTTGCCATTATTTGGTCTCTTTGGTAAAGTATAAATGACAAGATTTTTAACAACATTATGCCTTTTTCTCCATAGGTTATCTAACGAGCTACGATTATTCTCTGATCATGGACTACTCTCCAACGTATGGAGTTTCACAACTTGTTTGCGGAAGGGTGTACATGATTGGAGGAAACATCGAGGGATATTTTCTCCCAACATGGATGGCCGTGTGATTTTCGGATTGATGTGCCATAGCTCGACACTGTTTATTTTGATAGAGTTACTTGTAATGTTGGTCTTCCTACTTTGTTCTCTAGTCGTGTGGATTGATCGGTAGTGTGCATCTTAGTTATGCGTAGTTCGGGTGTAAACATTATGTTAAGTAATAAAAGCGCAAATTTCCAAAAAACTAGTTAATTAAATTGATGGAGGTTGTGGGTTTTACCTAATGATGAGGCATCGATAGGGACCACCTTTAGGAACTACGTGTGTCGCCCTAAGACTTGTCGTTCTAAACATCTGTTCTGAGACTATCGCGCTAACCAAACATGGGGCTATTTGGAAAATCCTCTCAACTACCGATGAAATTCGTATATCTAGGGTGCCACAAAATTGGATTTCCATTTGCTGCATATGCATAATATGTCCTCATACATGGGTGTGTGATGATATGTAATGGCTTAAAAAATAGCCATCTTCCACCACGTTTAAACATTGTTTTTACTCAAGCAATTGACAACAAAATATCTATCATTGCCACTAATGACTAATAGTTGCAAAGATATGCAAACCATTGCTTTGATTTGTGTTGTGCAGGAACACACTTTTTAATTCAAAATCTAGAGCCATAATGAAGGTCTTTGAGGAATTCCACACGACCAAGTAATTGTGGAGCAAATACCAAGAGACAGCAATCGTAATGACCACTTGTACGGGTAGGGCCCACCCGTTCCATCCGCCCATACCATGTGGTGGCGGCTCCGTATCGTCAAACCCCACAACTTTCATGAAGATGCCTATATATTTTGAGGTCTCAGCCGCCACACAGAAGGCTGCCATTCTCAGATTGCATCACAACACCACCAAAGGAGATCCACACCATCATTCATCCCTTCCATCTGCCATCCCCTCTATTAACCATTGCCATTATTTTGTACTTGAGATCTCCTTGTGATTCGGTGACCATTGTAAGAATATTTGATTTCAATCTAAGAATTTTGCGCAATGTTTTCTATTCTTAATCTTATTGTTATGAGTGAGTAGTCCCCACGGGCTACGGCTTGGGGAGAAATATCATAGTGATTATGTGCACCTAATCTATGGGAGCATTGTGTATTATTCGAAATAGAGATTTGTATCTTTTGTTTCTTTATCTCTTGTCTTATCTTTGGACTTGTAGGTACCGAAGACCCCCAAGATTGATAAAGGCTTGAGGTGAGATACTTGGCTACCAGCCGTCTCATAGGAACCCAAGTGAAAGAAAGGGTAGTACAGTCTTCGCTTAGTGACCCATTTGGGATCACAACAACATCACCACTTAATGCTTTGATTTGTGTTTTACACTTAATAATCATTTGTAGCCCGTTCCTTTGTGGTGCACTTGGTTGGATTAAAAGACTATTGTTATGCCTGCTGCATCACAAGGGCTCTAGTATATTAGGATGTGTTTCCCACAAGATATTATCCCTATTAAAACATTTCAGATGACTATGCTTATTATTATCTTTTATCCCATAAGATGTGCAGTTGTAGGTGGATCTTCAACCCTGGCCTATCTCCATCCATTGAATCGACCCATTATAAAATTAAACTATATTGGTCCGGTAAACAAAGGTAAAACAAAGAAACAAAGTCTTGTAGACGTGTCCTTTTTATTTTCTTTTAGCATTGCTTTCCAAGGTTTTATTAAACCTTTGTCTACTAGGGAAAAGGCTATTATACTACATCCGTGAATGCAGATCGAAGGTATCAACCCTTTTTATGGTGCCATTGTCGGGGAAGCAATTTCGCTATCCTGGTGCGGTCACTAGAGACCTTATTTTTAGTTTTATTATTTGTTTGTATTTTATTTCTTGATATTAGTTTACTTTCTAGTTATCTAATTGAAAACCCAAAAAAATAGTTACTTGTTATTTGTTTTCATTACTTAAAAAATACCAAAAATATAAGAGCCATGGCTCAATAGAGACTTGGGGAGTATGCTACTCCCACTGATGATTTTATTCGTGCACCTATTACTCAGCCCGCTGTTGATGCCGAAGCATATGAAATTAAGCCTAACCTTTTAAGTTTGGTTTAGCAAAACCAATCTGGAGGCTCATCTTTTGAGGATTCAGGTTTTCACTTAAATACTTTTACTGAAATTTGCGACATGATGTGTATTAAGGATGTAGATCCAAATGCTGTTAAATTACGATTGTTTCCTTTCTCTCTTAGAGGAAAGTCTAAGGACTGGTTGCTAGCTGTACCTAAGGGCACTATTAAATCTTGGGAGGAATGCACTAATATATTTATGAATAAATGTTTTCCCCATGTAAAACTAGGAAACTAAGATCTAACATTACAAGATTTAGACAAGAAGATTGCAAGCCACTAGCGCTTGGATGGGAAAGGATGAAAGAAGCCGTAATGAACTGTCCTAGTCATGGGATGGAAGAATGTCTTATATTACATTTATTTTATAATGGCCTTAACCCAATGTCTAATTCTATGCTAGATACTGCAGCAGGAGGAACAATTATGGGAAAGCAAACGACTGTTGCAAACAAATTACTTGATGATATGCAAAACAACCATGCCCAATGGCATGTGGAAAGAACCTCGAAAAGAGTTAGTACAATCATCGAGGTAAACAATAAAGAGCATACATCAAAGGTAGACGAATTACTCAACATAGTAAAGGGTAAGGAAGATACCCAAGTTAATGTTATCACTACCAATGTTAATGATGTTAATTTTATAGCTCGCACTCCTTATAATATTGCTTGGAAGAAACAAAATTTTACTTCTAATGTTCAAAAACATTATTCTAATCCTACAGGAGCACCTTAAAATAATTATGATAATCACAATGGAGCAAATCATGTCGATCTCTCATTTTAGCAAATTGTTAGAACCTTTATGAAAGCTCAAATCGAGTAAAACAAAATGCTTATTAAAATCACAGAGAACCATGAAAGTATTATAGGAAAATTATCTAACCAAGCCGTTGCAATTAGAAATGATGCGCAGGCTCTACAGGAAAGGACAAAAACAGTGGAGGCTCAATTGGGCAAGGTAGCCGAGAGCCAAGCTATCAGGATGATGAGGATGAGGATGGAAACAAATGAATAGAGTTTGCTGGGAAGCCCGAGCCAAATCCGGTAGAAGACCTCAAGATGATGAGGATGGAAACAAATGAATAGAAGACATAAAGAGCCGGATTATAGCAACGCGCCAACACCTGAATATACCGTGGAAGATCTACTAAAGATGATCACCGTGAAGAATGATGGTATAGAACAAGGTAATGATGCTATGTATCAACAATTTATTCAACAAGTAGCATCTAAAGTTCAATATTTAGATATGGAGTATAAGAGACTAGATGATAAGATTCCAGCTAAGCTAGGTGATATATTTGAGCCCACTATTAAAATTAATATTGGTGTTAATGACATATCTACACTTTGTGATCTTAGTGCAAGCGTCTCAATGATTTCCAAAAAATAGATTTGATAAATTGAACTTGGGGTCATTTGCAACTTCTGAATTAAGACTCCATCTAGCGGATTCAACTTATAAACAAGTTGTTGGGATAAAATAAAATATAGTTGTTGAAATTAAAGGTAATCCTGCCCTTATTGATCTTGTTATTATGGACATGCTTGAAGATCCCATAGCACCTATAATTATAGGTAGGCCCTTCCTAAAAAGTATTAAAGCTTTAATCAATTTACATGAAGGGAATGTGAGAATAGGACTACCATCTAGAGATCCTTTTATAGTCCACTTACCTAGGAATAAGAAATCCAAACCTAATGATGATGTTATAATTACATTGAAAGCCAATTACTTTGGAGTTTGTGTTCCACTCATTAAACCTAAATGATCACCATCTGGGTCAAGCTAATTGACCTTAACTAGAAGCGCTTCATGGGAGGAAACCCATGTGTAATAAAAAAATTAATCTTGTGTTAGTTTTGTTTGTTTCTGTTTTTGTTCCGTTTTTGTTTTTAATAATGAGTGTTCAACAATACCTTTGGAGAGAGGAGAAGAAATAAGGTAATCCTCGATATTTTATTTTACTAACACATGGCCTAAGAAGTATTGCTGATTTTTATGAAGTCTATTTAATATTATTTTGTCCTTTGATAAGATGTGTAAAGGCGCTCGAAGCTACTAACCAAATTCTATGATTTTTTAGATCACTGACAAATAACAACCAGTGGTACGGCCGGAAGGACCCATACCATGTACCCGTACCACCTCGAGGCATTGGAAAATAAAAACTTTGATTTTTTTTCCTAGGACATAGGGGTCGTAACGACCACTGGTACGGTCGGACGATAATAAATAGTGTAGGGGATAACTGTAGTACCTCTCAATATGGAAGTAGAGTATCGACCCACAGGAGCAAGAAGGAAAAGCTATCTATTCTATACAACTAAAGTGTCACAAGTTTTAGTTGATTATGCACTAAAGAAGTTTTAAGGAATAAGATGATTTTTTAATGGCTAGTGGTTTAATGTAACAAAACAAGAATGTAAAAGTGTCCCAATCCTCTTCAATGCAAGAGGACAAGGCAAGGGTTTTCTATTATGGGAATAGTGGACATGGATTCATGGGTTCAGTTAATCCTCTCTTCTCCATATATGGTGATTATCATGTTATAGATAGTAAAGATACACACAATTACAATATTTTAATGGTACTTTTATGGTGACTACATGTCGTAAAACACATAGGCGAAATAAGTACTCCTTTGTGTTTCTAGGTCACCCTTGCAATAAGTCTAGAATTTGGTTTGTTTCACACCACACATCATACTTCTCCCTTTTCACCCTAGATAAAGGATGTTAGGCTGCATTGTTCTCACTCAATACATATGCCGCTGTCACTTGGCCACCCATTACCTACATACATCATACTTATTAATGGAAAACATTCGAAACACTGGTGCAATGATTCATATTGTGATATGTTGTGAGTATTATCACACCTCTCATCTACCCCAACTTGGCAGTGTTAATCACCTCATAATATGGATAACAAGGAATTACGTATAGATCTAAACCATTACATGCATCATAAAATATTCCAAAAATATGACAAACCATACAAGATCCACCACAATGGTAAATGAATAACAAGTACTATGTCATAACACAATATCCACTAGAGTAATTACATAGATAGATCCATATTCATGCAAGGCACATCATATGGACTTCAACAATGATCATACTTGGAGAGATTAGATCAATCTACCACCATAAACCTAAAGTCCAAGGGGTGGACTACTCCCCTATCATCATGGATACTGATGAGGAGGCATTGGTTAAGGAGGAGAGGCGGCCGGAGGCAATTCCGGCAGTAGTTCCGCCTCCAATCTTCCTCCAGTGATGGCCAACAGACTCTCTGTTCTTTGTGTTATCTCTCTCTGCCTCCCCCGTCTCAAGGACTCCTCGGGGGATCCTTATATAGGGGTTTTTAGGTAAAGAGAACTCTGTGGGTGCAAGAATCAAGACGATCGGATGGCCGAGGAGCAATTGAGGGTAGGTGGCACGCCCACCTGGGCTTGGCGCGCCACCCATGCTCACTTTGGCCTCCTGTCCATCTAGGTGAGGTTCATGTGCTCCAGAAGATTCTCGTGGATAAATATTAGTATTCCCAAAAGGTCAGGTCTATTTGACTTCATATTGGTCATGAAACATCAAAAACATTGAAAACAAGGTTTTTCTGCCCTGCTGAGTTATAACCAAAATAAAGGGGATCATTGGTAAATCCCCAAAAATTAGTGTATAACATGGATATAACATTATATATGATGCAATTATGTAGGTAAACAAGTTAACAAACTACAAAGTTTTTGTATGCATTTTACATGCATCAGACGCGTCCATACCGTACCATCGAGCAAAACATCATATTTCAAGCAAAAAGTACTACCCGCAATATGACCAGTAGTATGGGTGCGCACGCCTGTACCGTGCGCCCGTACCAAGTGTATCGTCAGAAGGGATTCATCACCCCCGAGGTTTGTTACTCGGTACGGGCGGGCTCTGGTTGTACCGCCTACCCGCCCGTACCACGTACGCAGCAGCCTTATCACCCAGGAGGAGGTAACCTAAAATCCCCAAATACAAACTTCTCTCTTTCTTCTTCCTCCAAACTTCAAACCACCTCCATTGGATCTTCAAATTTACTCAATCTTTCTTTGATTCCTCACACCCAATCAATCTAAGGTATGTTTCTCCTCTGATCCCCAACTTATTGGCAACAAAGCTCTATTCAACCTTTCACCATTATCAATCTAGACTGAGGTCTTATTCTTGAGCTAATCTTGATATTGAGCATCTTAGTATTGTTTTTAGAGGAATTTCTTTTGTAACAAGTTTAGAAGGTCGTTTATGCTATGTTTCTATTGGAATAAAAAAATTAATTAACAAATTTAATTATTTTGTTTTAGATGAACACGAGGAGTCGTACACATATGATGCAAGTGGAACTTGCCGCACCACCCGTTGATATGTTGACCCCTGAGTCACTTGGTATTGAGTTCACCGAGGAGTTTCAGCTGAACCGTTTTGACCATCTCAAGCTCCATGAAATCAAGTTCACCAAGTGGGTGTATCCCTATATCCTGAACCAACTTGGCATTCGTGTTGATTTTGATTTACTTTGCAACAATGTTGGTTTATATGACTTTGTATTCCAGGATGTTGCCACGTACCACCGCTTGACGCTTGAGTTCCTTATTACCTTGATGCATACGTTGTGCTCTCACTATTGTTCCGAGGAGAAAATGCCTAGAGTTGATCACACCAACTTCCGTATTATGAAATATGAGTAATCCATGACACTGCACCAATGGGCTCAATGTTTTGGGTTTTCCAACAACACCATTGACATACGCTCCACCACCTTTGTTTTAAATCCTGCACCTTGGGAGTACTTTAATATAATGAGAATTCATGGAAACACACCCAAGGGAAATCAAATTGATCATCTTGCTAATCGCTATTTGTTTTTATGTTATTGCTAACACCTTGCATACATGTGGTGAATTTACTAGGGCCAACGAGGAGGACATGATGGTCGTCGCAAAAGTTGCTATTATTAATTGTAACTTAATGCCAAATTGTAGTGCCCTTCCTGTGTTTTACCTTAAGCATCAAGCTCTGCAATCTCGCGGGCCCATATGCGGAGGAGGAGTTGTAACCGTTCTTGCACGCACACTTCACATCAACCTAGGAAACATCCAACTATTGAGAGGAAGTCACTGTCTTGGTTTTTCTACTCTAAGATCTTGTGGTATGATTTCTAGAACTGATGGTAGATACTTCCTTGATATACCTGGAGCGGATCACTTGATCCCAGCTCCTTTTCCTAATGGTCTATTCTCAATCGAGGATGGATGTTTGTGTTTTGACGTGTAGTTTGAGGCTGGTCTACCCCATCAAGAAATACCCATGGGAGAGGAAGGAGAAGATAAAGAAGTAGAACAAGAGGGACCAGGACAACATGTGCAGCCACCAAACTACTACACCACATATGAAGATATCTATGCTCTCTAAGAAAATATCCAAAACATGAATAACCTCTCCAACAACCTTCGAGATGCTTCTACCAACCTCGCCACCTTGTTCCATGATTGGAGAAACCAATGGAACATGGAAGATTATCCACCACCATAATGAGAAACAAAAGGGGTTGCAAAAGCCTGAGCTTGGGGATGTATTCCTGATATGTTGCTAATGTATCTATAATTTTTGATGTTCCATGCTTGTTTTATATCTACTTTCTTATGTTTTGTCTACATTTGGAGTACTTTTACACATTTTCTGGAAGTAACCTATTAAAAAGATGCCACAGTACTAGTTGCCTATTTTCTTCTGTTTTTGGTTTTAGAAAAGCTGGAAAATAAATATTCTTGTAATTGGACTAGACAAAAACCAAAGTCGATATTTTACCAGAAGACTCACGGAGTCAGAAGACGACACAGAGAGGGGCCAGGGGATGGCCACACCATATGGTGGTGCGGGTCCCCTGGCCGCGCCACCAGGGGGTGTGGGCCCCTCCAGCCTTCACCGACCTTGCCATTTCTCCTATAAGAAGCCTCCGATGCAGAAACCCTAAATAATCCAGCCTCCAGCCACGAAAAGTTCTGCAGCGCCGCCGCCACCGAAGGGGAGATTCGAGGGACAGAAAGTCTCTGTTTCGGCACCCTATCGGGACGGGGAAGTTCCCCCGGAGCCATCTCCATCGATCTCCACCACCATCTCCATCGTCGTTGCTGATTCCCATGATGATGAGTGAGTAGTTCTTCCTCGAGGCTAAGGGTTCTACTGGTAGCCATGTGTTCACCTCCCTCTCTATGCATGATCATATCATGATCATGAGCTTTGTAATCGAGTAGATCCACCTTGCTACTCAAGTGCTTCATTAGACTCTGCTCTCCCCATGTGTGTGAAAGTGACAGCGTGCACACCATGGTGGCACTTAGGCTAGAGATTAGAAATACTTGTTATGAGTTATATTTGGAGTTGGATGTCTCTATGAAATTGTGGTGTTTGTTGGAACCATCTAGTGCTCAAGGTAATAGTGTGGGGTTATCTAGATGCGGAAAGCGAACTTTGAGGTGTGCTATAATAGCCCTACCATAGATTAGAGTGTCCAACCGAAGAGTAGTTCAGAGTAGTACCATAAAGAGAAGATATTTATATGAGAGTGTTCACTAGTGAAATTATGATCCCTAGGCCTTGTTTCTAAGCATTGAAACACCATTTGCAACTAGATCTGTTACATGTTTGCTTGCTTCCATCTTTATTTTAGTTTTCCTTTAGTCTCGTCCACGCCATCTAGCTATTTTCTAGCACCGTTACCACTTATAATTATCCATACCACTATTTCACTATCTCTTTGTCAAACCAGTGCACCTATACACCTGACAAGTGTATTGGGTGTGTTGGGGACACAAGAGACTTCTTGTATCTTGATTGCAGGGTTGCTTGAGAGGGATACCTTTGACCACTTCCTCCTTGAGCTCGATAAACCTTGGGTAATCCACTTAAGGGAAAACTTGCTGTTGTTCTACAAACCTCTACACTTGGAGGCCCAACAACTGTCTACAAGAATAGAAGTGCGTAGACATCAAGCTATTTTCTCGCGCCGTTGCCGAGGAGGTAAGGTAAAAGGTACTCACATCCTCCGGTGTGAGTGCTCGAAGTTATTTCCTTTAGATTCAGCAATTTTTACTTTTTGTTCTTGTTTTCACTAGTTAGGCTTAATGGAAAAAAACAACAAAATTAGAGATCTTTATAGTATTTATCTTGAGTTAGGACATGAAGTGTTTGAAGAGAAAATTAAAAAACCTATGGAACTTTATTTGCATGCTAATAGCAATGTTATTAGTATGAATTCTTTGAACACCATTATTGCTAAAGCTATGGAAAAGTCTAAGCTTGGGGAAGCTGGTTTTGATGAGCATGATATTTTAAGTCCCCCAAGCACGGAGGAGAAAATTTACTTTGATGATACTATGCCTCCGATATATGATGATTACAATGATACATATGATATTTTCAGTCCACCTACTACTGAGGAGAAATTTAATTATGATTACAATATGCCTCCTATATTTGATGATTATTGTGATGTGAATAATAATGATAGCTATTTTGTTGAATTTGCTCCCACTATGATTAATAAGAATGACTATGTTTATGTGGAGAGTAATAATTATTATATGCATGTGGCTCATGATAAGAAAGTTTTATGTCATAGTTATATTCTAAATTTTATCCATGATGCTACTGAAAGTTATTATGCGAGAGGGACACATGGTTTTATGCATTTCAATAATATTAAGTTTCCCCTCTTTATGTTGAAAGTCTTCAAGTTGCACTTGTTTTGCTTTCCTATGCTTGTTGCTCTGTGCTTTCATGACTTGTTTCTTTACAAGATTCCTATGCGTAGGAAGTGGGTTAGACTTAAATGTTCTTTGAATTTGCTTCTTGATGCTCTCTTTTACTTCAATTCATATTTCTTATGTGAGCATCATCAGAATTATCATGCCTAGCTCAAAGGCGTTAAAGAAAAGCACTTATTGGGAGATAACCCAAAAGTTTTAGTTGAGTTTTAGAAGTTATTACCTCTGTAATAACCTCTCCTTATCCTTTTTCAGTGGTTTTTGTGTCGAGAGTAACCTCTAATGAGAGAGAAGTAAGACTTGGGAAAGTTGTTGTCCCGAAACATATTTTTGTGAATCACAGTAAAACTTCGTGAAAAATCTTTGTATATAAGATTGAGCTGTAATTTTCTTAATAAATCCCCCAGGTTGTTAGCTAACTTTCATTAGTTTAACACTTTTTTGATTTGAGCAACAAAAGGTGTTCGAAAAAATTGGTTTTTACCTACTGGTCTATTTTGACAGATTTCTACCATTATTTGCATTTGCCTCTTAATCTCTTTGATCATTTGAACTTTTTAAAGGAAGTGCTAGAGTAGCTTGTGTTTTAATGGAAGTTTTAAGTGTGTTGAAACTAATACAAAAGACTTATTATCTTGAGTACACTAATGTTGCTAATGAAGATTGTGTGAAGTTTTGTATGAAGGAAATTTCAAGTGTATGGAAAGAATGATGTAATGAGATGAAGAATGGACTAAAGCTCAAGCTTGGGGATGCCACGCGTGTCACCCCACGAAATATCCAAGAAGTACAAGCGTCAAAGCTTGGGGATGCCCAAGGCATCCCCTTCTTCATCAATAAAAATCTCAGGTTCCTTCCAAACACTTCATTTTTATTGTTTAATGCACAAGTTGTGTTGTTCTTCGAGCATCTTCTTTTTCGTTTTTGGTTTTCGTTTGCTTGGTTTTCTTAGTTTGCTGGAATAAATTGGTTGGACCCCTCTTTCATACATTACTTTTCAAATAAGTTTGGTTTGGATTGGAAAAGAGTAGGAAAAGTTCATGCTTAAGTGGTAAAAAGAGCTTGTTTTTGACTATGGCCTATGCTTTGTCATGTCATGCTTGCTATTGTTTTGGCTTTATGCTTAGTGACTTTTGTTGTAGCATGACAGGTTATAAACAATTGAGATTGCTTAATGTGCCTTGAAAGAATCATGCATTGTTTTAGCATATTAAAGCATAGTATTGTGGTATTCTCCTTTGATGCTTTATTTGGATTGACTTGGCGCATGCTCACACCATGTTATGACTATCCCAAGTCACCATAGCCTTTATGATCCTTTAGTTTTCGACTTGTAATATCACTTTATGCTTTAATCAATGATGTTTTGTCGCTTTGCATGATTATGGCTATTTTTGCTCTCTTAGTTGGTCGCTCCCAGTCTTTTGCTAGCCTCCATAACTAAGTACTCCCTCTGTCCCAAAATGTAAGGCGCCTAAGCTTTAGTCAAAAGTCAACATATTTTAAGTTTGACCAAATTTATACATAAAAATATAAACATTCACAATGCGAAATCAATATCAATAGATTCACTATAAAGTATAGTTTCTCAAAATGTCCATTTGATATTGTAGATATTCATATTTTTTCATATAAACTTGGTCAAACTTAGAAGATGTTGACTTTTGGCTAAAGCTTAGGCGCCTTACATTTTGGGATGGAGGGAGTATGAGTTCCACTCATGCATCCAACTCCAAAGAAAACAAGATTATTCCAAAGAGTCCACCATACCTACCTATTAGCATTTGCTATTCCAAGTATATTCATGTTTTTATCTACCTTCCGAATTAAACTTGTTATGTGAAAATTAGTGATTAAATCTCTCACGAAATTGATGGCACACTTTACTTTCTTGCACTTAATAATCTTGAACCATTGTGTCGATCTTTGTTGCGTATATGCTTCCGCTTTATAAGTTGAAGTTAGCAGAACCATGTATCATGGGGAACGCTTTCAACATTGCACTATTATTCCGTAGATATCATGATTCTTTTGCTTATGGATCCCGGCGGTGTGAAATAAAAGGGGAATTTGTAAGATCATGGAGTTTGTATGTGTGTTAGAGAAACGCCTGGGCCGCTAGCCTAAGCCATGCCTAATCATGGTGGGAACTTGCAGCATCACCATAGTGAGCAATCTATGAAGTATTCTTATAAAAATAGATAGAGATTGAGAAAAATAAAAAAAGATGAGAAAAGGCGAAAGAGAGAAAAAAGCACCATTTTCCCATGGTAAATAAGAAGATTGCTGAGATGCTCATTGTCTGCTTGCCTTGTCATTTTGATTGTGGGATAGCTCTTGTATCATGTGTAAGGGGTACCCTGTTGGCGGTTCTCTATGATACATATGTACTTACAATGACAAGATCTTACTTGTGACTGAAGTTGAGTAGCATGAGGAACGGTACTTGTAAGCAAGGGGCCTGAGATTTTCAGCTTATAACTTGTCAAGTATATGCTCATATTTTCTCACTTTAACCTAAATCACCTAAAGATGCTTATGATAGGGGCAATGAGAGCTGAAAGCTAATAATTACCATAATTTTTGGAAGCTCTTTATGAGACTTTAATCCCTTCTTCCTTCTATGAAGGCCTTTCTTTTACTTTTATGTGGAGTCTCCATCTTCTATCTTTATACACCTATTGAGAGAGCATAGTGGCCATTCTTAGTTTAATGTGCATTGTCCCAAAACTTGTTGATTGATTCATAACTTTGATATTGCTTGTTCTTAAACTATTTGTATATAGTCACCCTTATGAACTTTGAAGGTGTCCTATGCATTTATGTTTTGCTACTATATGAGGGACAAGCTGAATACCATTCTTATTATGTTTTCTTTATGTGAGACAAACAAATGTCTTTCAAAGCCTTGTTATTCATGAATCTTTTGTTTGTACCTTTCCATGTTACATCATAGTTGCTATGTCTCATTGTTAGAACTATATCTTTCATGTTATGTTAAAGTACTATGATCGTAGATATCAATATGCCTTGATCAAGATTATGATGGTGCATGTCACCTAAAAAAATCTTATTTTTATCACTTACCTACTCGAGGACGAGCAGGAGTTAAGCTTGGGGATGTTGATACGTTGCAAATGTATCTATAATTTTTGATGTTCCATGCTTGTTTTATATCTAATTTCTTATGTTTTCTCTACATTTGGAGTACTTTTACACATTTTATGGAACTAACCTATTAACAAGATGCCACAGTGCCAGTTGCCTATTTTCTTCTGTTTTTGGTTTCAGAAAAGCTGGAAAATAAATATTCTCGGAATTGGACCGGACAAAAGCCAAAGTCGATATTTTACCGGAAGACTCACGGAGCCAGAAGATGAGACGGAGAGGAGCCAGGGGCTGGCCACACCATAGGGTGGCGCGGGTCCCCCTGGCCGTGCCACAAGGTGGTGTGGGCCCCTCCGGCCTCCACCGACCTTTCCCTTTCGCCTATAAGAAGCCTCCGATGCAGAAACCCTAAATAATCCAGCCTCCAGCCAGCAAAAGTTCTACAGCACCGCCACCACCGAAGGGGAGATTCGGGGGACAGAAAGTCTCTATTCCGGCACCCTGCCAGGATGGGGAAGTGCCCTGGAGCCATCTCCATCAATCTCCACCACCATCTCCATCGTCGTTGCTGATTCCCATGATGATGAGTGAGTAGTCTTCCTCGAGGCTAAGGGTTCTACCGGTAGCTTTGTAATCAAGTAGATCTACCTTGCTATTAAAGTGCTTTATTAGATCTCTGCTCTCCCCATGTGTGTGAAAGTGACAGCGTGCACACCATGGTGGGACTTAGGCTAGAGATAACAAATACTTTTTATGAGTTATATTTGGAGTTGGATGTATGTATGAAATTGTGGTGTTTGTTGGAACCATCTAGTGCTCAAGGTGACAGTGTGGGGTTATCTAAATAGGGAAAGCGAACATTGAGGTGTGCTGTTATAGCCCTACCATGGATTAGAGTGTCCAACTGGAGAGTAGTTCAGAGTAGTATCATAAAGAGAAGATATTTATATGACAGTGTTCACTAGTGAAAGTATGGTCCCTAGGCCTTGTTTCTAAGCATTGAAACACCGTTTGCAACTAGATCTGTTACATGTTTGCTTGCTTCAATCTTTATTTTAGTTCGCCTTTAGTATCTTCCACGCCATCAAGCTATTTTTTGGCACCGTTACCACTTACAATTATCCATACCACTTGTATTTCACTATCTCTTCGCCGAACTAGTGCACCTATACACCTGACAAGTGTATTGGGTGTGTTGGGGACACAAGATACTTCTTGTATCTTGATTGCAGGGTTGTTTGAGAGGGATACCTTTGACCACTTCCTCCCTGAGTTCGATAAACCTTGGGTAATCCACTTAAGTGAAAACTTGTTGCTGTTCTACAAACCTCTGCACCTGGCGGCCCAAAAACTATCTACAAGAATAGAAGTGTGCAGACATCAATTCCCCTAGCAATTTTATTTTTTACAAATGAGGTTGTACTCTAGCTCCTTGAGAGCTTTGAAACACTCGTGTTGGTTTGTTCCAACACTTTGATTTTTCATTTGCTTTCGTTTTTGAGTTTTCTTTTGTTTGTTTTTTTCTTAGTTCCTTGCTTGGTCGTAACTTATTTTCTATTCTTTAATACCTATCCTTGAAAATACAAAAATATTTTTCCATTTTCCTTTTTTTCATGAAAGTGGATTTGCACTTTGCCTCTTTGCTTTAATATTATTATGGGAATAAACGTACTTGAGTTTTGAAGGAACACATCCCTATAAGGAAGAGGATTATGAAGTCACTCATGAGAGGTATGTCCTATGCCTCCCACTTTTGAAGTTTGAGTTGTTTATTTTGGTTGATTTGCTAAGATGCCAGCTAGTGGGAGTAATTCAAAATAGTTAGAGTAAAGCTTTTTATTGGTATGGATGATTAGTTATGTATGATTTTTCTCTATCTATTTTAGCTAACCGAGTATTGCCTTGGAAATAATATTACCAAACAAATACAACAAGAAAAAGTTTGAAATTTATGACTTTTTTGATGAATGATTGTCTTGAGAGTTCCCTTGAAGATACTTAACCCCATAGATGTTTTGATAGACTTGAAGACACTATTGAAAGGAGTTATTTTATTGAAATGAAGTCTAGTGGTAATTGTGATGCATGCCAAAGCTAACCTTGTGGATAAAACCGTGGTACTAGTTAAAAAGTTATATGTTTCTCATGCAGGCCTTTGGATACCAACAACTCCGCTAACCTTTGAACGATCTATGGTATAACCCCAGATTTTGGCTATGAGTTGAAGACATGAGTGGCATACATGTCAATATATGGGAAAAATTATTGGTACTCTCAAAGGTTGCGCAAGCACTTGTAAAAGAAACACTCAATGATTCTTGAAGAAGGAAGAAAAAATATGAAGATCCACATAACAAGTCCTAGGCATGGTCTCGTTACTACTTTAAGAATTTACTTAAAAGATAGTAATTGGATTAGAAGTGTTTTGATAGCCTTGATTTACTGATGTGGGTGACAATAAGATGCTTCACTTTTATGCTACTTGGGACATGAACTCTCTTACTCAGTTATGCTATTAAAACATCCTGGTGTTTCTTGGCAAACTGAGAGTTAACTAGAAGAATTGGGTTTATTGTTACACTTCTAGTTATTTATGCTTATATTAAACTCTACTTTGATTGTCTTGAATTACCGAAGCTTGTATAGTATTCTTGTCATCTCTCTAACTTTGATAAGCCTTTCAAATGGATGAAATGCTGGACGCATATGACTACCAACAGTAAGTGAATTCTTATTCTCGTTGATTCAAGTTTAAATGCTGAATTCCTTATAGTTCTTTTGTTTCTTCTTGCTCGAGGGCGATCAAGGTTTGAGCTTTGGGAAGGTTGATGGCTCCAAAAATAGCCATCTTACACCATGTTCAAACATTGTTTTTAGTCAAGCAATTGACAAGAAAGTCTCTGTCCTTGCACTAATGACTAATAATTGCAAAGATATGGAAACCATCACTACGAGGAATCTGGCTATATATGACCCTCTATTTTCATTACAAAATCGTCACAATAGTCCATTTATGATGATTTTGAGATCGTCGAAACCTGAGCGTTGCAAATGAACTATAACGACGATTTTATTGAAATCGTCATAACCATTTATGACGATCCGATATCGTCATGGGCAAACTGGCCTCGCCAGGTCAGATCCTACGTGGCTGAGCCTACATGGCACACAATCAGCGCAGTCCATTTTGGTGTTTATGTGGGCTAAGCCCAAGAATTGTGGCCTTCTACTTCCTGTACCATGGCTCCTTATTGTTATAGGCCTTGGCCATTTTATTTCACGTTATTCTTATGGGCCTTGGCCATTTTATTTCACATTTCATTTTTGGGCCTCAACCATTTCACAGTCCAATTATTTCTTACCCTTTTTTACTTTTCTAAAACATCTCTGTCAATATAATTTGGGCCATGGCCTCTTTAGAGCCCAAATATTATTTGGTCCGGTACAATTTTTAGCCCTTTTCCATATTTCTTCTATCCCGAAAATCACAGGCAGTAATTTTATAAGATTCCACTTATTAAATTTCTATTCTACAGTACATACATAACATTTGTTCAACTGAAATATAAAAGACATGAAAATTCTCAAATAACAGCCAAGAATAGTCTAAGTCTATTACATAGTAGTTAAATGGTCTATTAGTCTAGTTCGTGGACCAGTCTGGCACTGCCGCTCCTCCTCCATGGTGATGCCCAGGTCGAAGACATCGGATCATTGCAGGGCTCCAACTCCCATCCCTTGCGCCCACACTCCAATGGAGGCTTCAAGCTCGAGTCCAGGGGCGCAATCAGTATATAGTTAAAGGCTTGGAGCATCAGTACATAGTTAATACATTTCCCTCATGTGCTAACTTCATAAGTAGTTTGGGGACATCAGTACATAGTTGCAGGCCTGGAGCATAATAGGCTACAACTAAAGAACATATGGAATGTCAAGAACCGAGTAGCTTATAAAGAAAAACAGTAAAATGGTAGTGCAGCATAAAGAACATCAGTACATACAAAGAAAAAACTAACTTGATAGCCAACGTTACATACAAATTTTGTTGTTAGAATTCAGCATGCACATTTGATGTGCTTTTAATTGTTACTAGCATGCAACATCTGACAACATTTAGCATTTAGGATTCAACCAGAGAAGAACAAATCACAACATCATCATCACAGTGATGGATGGTACACTTTCTCCTTGCATATTTTTGAATAACAGGCAGAACAAAATAAGCCTATAGTTGCATATTTTTGAAATGGGCTACAGGATTCTGCACTCACAATCCCATGATTTCCTGATATCTACAAGTATATTCGTAGGTGCTGGGAAGATCTCATGAGAATCTATACCCTTCACTTCGGATTTACAACTTTGTAACTCTAGTTATTTGCTATGATAATTATTACTAATAGTTCAAGGACAGGATTAATCACAACAGTGCAGCATAAGCAAACTAAATGAGCCACAAGGCAGCAAAAAGGGGGCAGAGGGAAGTACGTATCAATGCAACTTTCCAGCTTGATGTGCGCCTTGTCACAGTTGTCGTTGAGCTCGGCGGCCAGCTCAAAATTGTCAACGACGAAGGACACCTCCCTTCTAGAGCTCCAAGAAAGGCCACCCTCCTGATAAAGAACATGCCACCACCAGAGAGATCGGTGAGGCCCTTCTTGTTGATTTCCCTATGCTCAAGCATCTTGTAGGTCTACAAGAGAAATACAACACAAAATGTTATATGATATGTGATTCGTATGGATACGAGATTCATTATGGTTTACATAAATGATTATGGCAAGGCTAAAATGGAACATGCAACAATGGTTTATAGAGATACATTATGATGCATACACTCAGTTCTCTAAAATACAGTCAATACAACAAATTAACAACCACTAATAATAGGTCAATGTATGATGAAATAGATGAGCATCTTCTTACAAAAAAATCATTCATCCAACAACCCTATACACAAGTACAAGATAGAACTAATGTACAAGCAGTAGCACCTGAAGCACAAAGTAGTTATAGTGCAGATTCAACTTGCTGATTCGACATGTCTAGCTAGTGAAAAAAAGAGCAATTCAGTAGCATACATGTGCAATGATCACAGGGACAGCCCCCTATATCTGCTAACAAAACACTTAGTCTGCTATAGCTTTCAACCTGCTCAGAGTGCAGATAGAAAAATGGAAAAGACCAGCAGTGTTTGTAACATGTAAAAGGAGCTAAATGTATATGAATGGAATGCAAGCTTTGTAACTATTGTCTACAAGCGAAATAGACAATTTTATTCGATCACAAAAGCCTATATATATCATACAAAATCACAAACACAGTTGCAGGTCAAGAAAAAGGAACTAAAGCCCTTTATATTTGTCTACTGCCTTCCTCAACATTAAGTTTTTTCCCAAAAAAAAATCCATAGGTCCCTGATTATTAGTTCAAGCTTACTACAGTGTAGTACATTCGGTTGATAGTGAAGTTGACGGACCTTGTTTGTCGATGAATTACACGATGTCGTCGGTTGAAGTTGAAGCATGCCTCGGTCATGAGCGTTGTGGCCAGCCCGCCTTCGGGCTCGACCTCCAACATGTCTTAGTAGGCGTCGGAAATGCAGAGGTCGCCCGTCCTGCTAGGGTTTCGTCCATGGGAGCAAACCTTGCTAGGGTTTGCTAGGGAGACCAGACGATGAAGTAATCTGCATGGCACACGCACGGAGGAAGGGGACTTTGGGGAGATAGGAGAGGAAGGGACTCACAAGGTAATGGCGTATCGGCTCTGAATCTGGACCTCGCGCAAAGTCATGGAGGCGGCCAGACTTTCAAGCACCATCGGGCCTGTCTGCCTTCCGCCGTAGTGACATAGCAAGGCTCGAGATCCGCAGCGGCCTATGGCGCTGCCCTTGGCTGGAGAACGAGGAGGAAGGATGGCGGCGGTGCCACGACGGTGTCCTCCTTCTGGCCCTCATTGCCCGCGGTGGACGAGAGGACCATGAAACAAGCGGTCCTCCCCTCCCCTTGATAGTCCCTCCCAAGCCGTTGTGGATGCACCTTTGTGGCTTTGTAACAAGTTTTTGCATCAAAACTGCCTTAACTGTCGACCTGTTTTGGTCTCATTTGCTGAAAAGGACCTCCCATGTAGTTTCCTTTGTAAAAGACCTGAGCTTCTTCAGGTTTCATTGATCTTTCAATGGAACCGAGGGTGGGCTACCCCTGTTGATCTAAAAAATGAAGCTGAAGATGCCCGCGTTCTAGCGCCTCCTTGCTCCCCATATTAGACGTGAGGGCAGCCATGAAGGTTTGTCTCTGTTGCAAGGTGGGAGAGAGGCTATGAGAACAGGGAGGTGGGCATCGGAGCGACATGAAGTGTGGATCTGCTGCGAGGCGGGCATCGGAGCGGTATGAGGTGAGCATCGGAGCGGAAGGAGGGCGGCACGAGGGATGTAACTCCAAAGAAGATGGGGATCTTCTGCGAGGTGGTGCCGGCGGTGGAGGGGAGGAGAGGCCTAGGGTTTTTGTGATCTGTGGATGTGGAGGGAGGTAGGTGGTTGCGCGGGGTTGGGGAGTGGGGACTTGGTGATGCAGCGGGCGGTGGCATGTGTGTTTCTTCACTGAGAGACTAAGTCGTTGGATGGGCAGTTAATGGTTCATATCAAACAATAATGGATGATCTGTGGGAGGTGATTTGCTATGATTTGATTAGTTGTAGACTATTTTCCATTTTCTAAGTGCCAAAAAGAGGGTTTGGGACAGTTATGGCCAGAATTGTGGCATAGTTTGTGATAATGTGCCCATATTGTGCACCCATATGTATCGTGGGATGGCGAACAATGTTGCAGGAGGAAGTTTTCCATTTCGTTGCACAAAAAACCATTTTCCATTTTCAGAGCGCAAAAAACGGGTCATTTTGTGAAGCAACCACCAAATGAAAGTTTCAAAATGCTACCATCCCATTTTCCAAAAATAATAGGACACCTAACATGGACAAATGTCCCAACCGGGGTATCTCAAACTTTTCCGTCCACCCCTAGTAAAAAAGACAAATTCTTGCCGAATCGGTAGGAAGTGGGTCCGATTTGAACTACAGGTACATGATCTGATGCCCATTCTTTTTTGAAAAAAATGATTTTTAGACTCACAATATCATGTTTCTTCAGAGATCCAGTGCAATTTTAGCAAGGCTCAGCCCCAAGCTAAGAACCTTAATGCCCGCCGTTTTGACCAAAGTTTGAAACAGGCATAAAAAATTGAAAAACAGTCCGATCAATGCAAATCCTTCACGTGGTATCTTATTATGTGACATAGTTGCAAGGGAAAATACCAAGGTTGGTGTATTGCAAGTGTCTCGAAAAAACCTTCTCAGAAATGACCTATCATGTTTGAGGTTTCATGGCTTTCGGGCCAAACGACCAATGTTATGGCCAGAATCGCGGCATAATTTGTGATAATGTGCCCATATTGTGCACCCATATGTATCATGGGATGGCGAACAATGTTTCAGGAGGAAGTTTTCCATTTCTTCGCACATAAAAACCATTTTCCTTTTCCCGAGCACAAAAACGGGTAGTTTTGTGAAGCAACCACCAAATGAAAGTTTCGAAATGCTACCATCCCATTTTCGAAAAATAATAGGACACCATACATGGACAAATGTCCCAATCGGGGTATCTCAAACCTTTCCGTTCACCCCTGGCAAAAAAGATAAATCCCTACCTAATCAGTAGGAAGTGGGTCCGATTTGAACTACAGGTACATGATATGATCCCCATTATTAATAAAAAAATCATTTTTAGAATCACAATATCCTGTTTCTTTAGAGATCCAATGTAACTTTTGTGAGGCTCAACCCCGAGCTAAGAACCTTAATGCCCGCCATTTTGACCATAGTTTGAAACGAGCATAAAAAATTAAAAAACGGTCTGATCAATGCAAATCCTTCACATGGTGTCTTATTATATGACATAGTTGCAAGGAAAAATACCAAGCTTGGTATATTGCAAGTGTCTCGAAAAAAACCTTCCCAGAAATGACCTATCATGTTCGAGGTTTCATGGATTTCGGGCCAAACGACCAATGTTATGGCCAGAATCGTGGTATAGTTTATGATAATGTTCCCATATTGTGCACCCATATGTATTGTGGGATGGCGAACAATGTTTCAGGCGGAAGTTTTCCATTTCGTCGCACAAAAAAACTATTTTCCATTTTCCGAGCGCAAAAAAGGGTCGTTTTGTGAAGCAACCACCAAATGAAAATTTCAAAATGCTACCATCCCATTTTCAAAAAATAATAGGACACCTTACATGGACAAATGTCCCAGTTGGGGTATCTCAAACCTTTCCATTCACCCCTGGCGAAAAAGACAAATTCTTGCCGAATCGGTAGGAAGTGGGTTCGATTTGAACTACAGGTACATGATATGATGCCCATTATTTAAAAAAAAAATTTAGACTCGCAATATGCTATTTCCTCAGAGATACAATGCAAGTTTCGCAAGGCTCGGCCCCTAGCTAAGAACCTTCATGCCCGCCGTTTTGACCATAGTTTAAAACGGGCATAAAAAATTAAAAAAGGGTCCGATCAATGGAAATCCTTCGCATGGCGTCTTATTACGTGACATAGTTTCAAGGAAAAATACCAAACTTGGTATATTGCAGGTGTCTCGAAAAAACCTTTTCAGAGATGACCTGTCATGTTTGAGGTTTCATGGCTTTTAGGCCAAAGGACCAATGTTATGGCCAGAACCGTGGCATAGTTTGTGATAATATGCCTATATTATGTACCCATGTGTATCATGGGATGGAAAACAATGTTGCCGGAGGAAGTTTTCCATTTCGTCGCACAAAAAATCCATTTTCCATTTACCAAGCGCAAAAAACGGGCGTTGTGTGAAGCAACCACCAAATGAAAGTTTCAAAATACTACCATCCCATTTTCCAAAAATAATAGGACACCTTACATGGAAAAATGTCCCAACCTGGGTATCTCAAACCTTTGCGTCCACCCCTGGCGAAAAAGACAAATTCCTGCCGAATCGGTAGGAAGTGGGTGCAATTTGAACTACAGGTACATTATATGATGCCCATGATTTTTCGAAAAAATAATTTTTAGACTCGCAATATGCTATTTCTTCAGAGATACAATGCAAGTTTAGCAAGGCTCGGCCCCTTGCTAAGAACCTCCGTGCCCGCCGTTTTGACCATAGTTTGAAATGGGCATAAAAAATTAAAAAAAGGGTCCGATCAATGGAAATCCTTCGCATGGTGTCTTATTATGTGACATAGTTTCGAGGGAAAATACCAAACTTGGTATATTGCAAGTGTCTCAAAAAAACCTTTTTAGAAATGACCTATCATGTTTGAGGTTTCATGGCTTTCGGGCCAAATGACCAATTTTATGGCCAGAATCACGGCATAGTTTGTGATAATGTGCCCATATTGTGCACCCATGTGTATCATGAGATGGCAAACAATGTTGCAGGAGGAAGTTTTTCTTTTCTTTGCACAAAAATCCATTTTCCATTTACCGAGCGCAAAAAATGGCGTTTTGTGAAGCCACCGCCAAATCACAATTTTAGAATGCTACCACCACATTTTTCAAAAATAGTAGACCGCCTTACATGGGCAATGTCTCAACCTGGGTATCTCAAACCTTTCCGTCCACCCCTGGCAAAAAAGACAAATTCCTACCGAATCGGTAGGAAGTGGGTCCGATTTGAACAACAGGTACATTATCTGATGCCCATGATTTTTCGAAAAAATCATTTTTGACTCGCAATATGCTTTTTCTTTAGAGATACATTGCAAATTTAGCAAGGCTCGGCCCCTAGCTAAGAATCTTCATGCCCTCCGTTTTGACCATAGTTTGAAACAGGCATAAAAAATTAAAAAAGGGTCCGGTCAATGGAAATCCTTCGCATGGCGTCTTATTATGTGACATAGTTTCAAGGAAAAATACCAAACTTGGTATATTGCAAGTGTCTCAAAACACATTCTCAGAAATAACCATGTTTGAGGTTTCATGGCTTTCTGGCCAAATGACTAATGTTATGGCCAGAACCGTGGCATAGTTTGTGATAATGTGCCCATATTGTGCACCCATGTGTATCATGAGATGGAAAACAATGTTGCAGGAGGTAGTTTCTCTTTTCTTCGCACGAAAAATCCATTTTCCATTTACCGAGCGCAAAAAACGGGGCGTTTTGTGAAGCAACCACCAAATCACAGTTTTAGAATGCTACCACCACATTTTTAAAAAATAGTAGACCAGCTTACATGGACAATGTCTCAACCTAGGTATCTCAAACCTTTCCGTCAACCCCTGGCGAAAAAGACAAATTCCTACCTAATCTGTAGGAAGTGGGTCCTATTTGAACTACAGGTAAATTATCTGATGCCCATGATTTTTCAAAAAAATCATTTTTAGACTCGCAATATGCTATTTCTTCAGATATCCAATGCAAGTTTAGCAAGGCTCAACTCCTAGCTAAGAACCTTCAAAACCCTAGTTTCAAAATCATATTTTGAATTATGATATTGTCCCTACTATGGACTAACATGGTATTAGTAGATCCAAATTTTAAAGTAATCATACTATTCATAATTAACGTCCTAGTATGATCTAATGAAATTTATAAAAATTTAGAGACAAAAATGAATTATTTTGGAGTTACTATGAGAAAGATACACAAGAATTATGAAAACACAAAAAGAAAAACAAAAAAACATAACCGGACCTAATCTACTGCTCCCAAGGTCAAAGGCCGCCCAAATATACCTTCCTAGTGAGGCCCGTTAGGGGGAACCTGGCTGCTAGGCCCAGTTTCGATCACGGGTGATAGTCAAATTGGTTGAGCGCGGCTATGGGACAACTAAGTTGTGTTGGTCTGGTGGTTAGGTGCCTTCTATCTTTGGGGAGGTATCCGGTTCGAGTCCACTTGCAACCCCTTTTTTGCTTATTATTCCCGTGGGCTCGTGAGTTCAATTTGTGGGGTGTCCATAGATGGAACCAAATATTGACACATAGGTATGCCACATATGCAAAAACTAACACATAGACATGCCACATAGATGAAAATGTTGGGGTAAATGCTTACTCATTTCAACTTTATTCTATTTTAGATGTTATGACCAATTTAAATCATCGTAGTCAGCTACAATAAATGTCGTAGGCTACATCCGCCATATTATGATGATTTTAGCTAGGGCAAATATAACGTTTTGGAGTCAAAACATCTTAATTTTTAAGGTTTTGACCCCTTCGAATGGCTTATGACTATCTAGTGCAAAATCGTCATAGATCTATGATGATTTTGTTCATGGTCACTATCAGAAGGTCAAAGTTAGCCACATTTCTTGTAGTGCATTGCTTTGATTTGTGTTGTGTAGAAAATCACGCTTTTTAATGCGAAATCTAGAGTCATAATGAAGGTTTTTGAGGAAGTCCACACAATAAAGGAATTGTGGAGCAAATACCAAGCAAGAGTGTGGTGGCGGCTCCGTCTCGTCAAACCCTACAACTTTCATGAACATGCATATATATTTTGAGGTGTCATCCGCCATGCAGAAGGCCGCCATTCTCATATTGCATCACAACACCACCAAAGGATATACACACCATCGTTCATCCCTTCGATCTGCCATCCCCTCAATTAGCCATAGATATTACTTTGTACTTGAGATCTCCTTATGATTCGGTGACCATTGTAAGAATATTTGATTTCAATCTAAGTATTTTGCACAATGTTTTCTATCCTTGATCTTATTGTTATGAGTGAGTAGTCCTCAGGGGCTGCGGCTTGGAGAGAAACCTCGCAACAATTATGTGCATCTAATCTATGAGAGCATTGTGTATTCTTTGAAAGAGAGATTTGTATCTTTTGTTTATTTGTCTGTTATCTAGATTTTTGGACTTGTAGGTACCCAAGACCTCCGAGATTGACAAAGGCATGAGGTGAGATACTTACCTAGCAACGATCTCATAGGAACCCCAGTGACAGAAAGGGTAGTACAGTCTTCGCTTAGCGACCAATTCAGGATCACAACAACATCACCACTTAATGCTTTGATCTATGTTTTACACTTATTAATCACTTGTAGCCTGTTGCTTCGTAGTGCACTCGGTTGGACTAAAAGTCTATTGCTATGCCTGCTGCATTAGAGGGGCTCTAGTATATTAGGATGTTTTGCCCACAAGAGATATCTCTATTAAAACATGACACATGACTATGCTTATTATTATCTTTTATCCCATATGATGTGTTCAGCTGCAGGTGGATCTTCAACCCTGGCCTATCTCCATCCATTGAATCATCCCATTATAAAAGTAAACTAGATTGGTCAGGTAAACAAAGGTAAAATGAAGAAACAAAGTCTTGTAGATGTGTCCTTTTTATTTCGTTTTAGCATTGATTTCCAAGGTTCAATTAAACCTAGGTCTACTAGGGAAAAAACTATTATACTACATCTGTGAATCCTGATCAAAGGTATCAATATGATATGAGATTTGGTGGATAGACGACATGCATACATAAATGCGGTACATTCTGGGGGCTTCCGAGAAGCTTTGACAAGTTATCTTCAAAGACCCGTCTAGTATCGTAGGCGCAAACATTGTGGCTCCTTGAGAATCGTCTGTATCTCTTGGTTGGATGCAACATAGTAGGTGGCTCCCCTGGATATGCGTGTAGTTATGGGATAGTTCATGATGGGATATCTGGATAGCACACAAAACCCATTTATTTTAGAAGTATTGCTTGAAGGGTTGAACATGCGTTTGAGACCAGTAGTGCATCCCTGCTTGGTAAAACTTTTCGAAAAGCCGTGTCCACGGTTATGGTGGCCTCACGAGAACAATGTCATGATCATAGACAACTTACACTAAATCATTATTACTTGTAATTTTACTAGTAAGTAGCTTTATAAACTAAATACCTGAATAATAAAATTTTCAACATGTGTGTTCCGTGAGAGGACTTCCTCGACTGGTTTTTGAGAGAGAAATCTTCGGATGGGTTATGTTAGGTGTTAGTTATACTTGTACTGTATAGTTCATTCTTATCTTTCTCTAAATAGCCGAATTTGTATCATGTCTCTATAAGTTAGATAGTGTAAGATTTGTTGCTGTGAACCCACCATACCCATGTAGGAGAGAGCCGTCTAATTCTAAGACTCGTCGTGTACTGGCCTCAGTACTGACCGCTCTATTTTCCTTTGGCCTTTGATTTTGACATGTATGTGTTTGACAACATTAGCAAGGTTACTCTTCCGGCTCAACCTGTGCAGGGTAATGGATGCCACTTGGTTATTCTTCAGTACTCTTAGTCCCATTTGGTTCTTATCTGTAATCGGATACTATTTGACTTTCTTCATGATTTGTATCTCTAAAATGTATCATTTGTATTCCTGACTCGTTGAGTCGTTGTTGTATATATAAGTTTCTTGTGGGTTCTGTTGTAAACTGTTGTGATGTAACTACTTGTAATAAAATCCACCCACACGAAAGTGTCTCGTGGGTGACTCTAAATTTCTTTTATGCGGATTTTGACGGAAACGCTAAAATCTGCATAGACTCGATTCAGGAGTGTTACACCCTTCCGAGCTAATTTCATCAAAAGGTGAAAATGCTTATGGGTATCTCTCATAGATTTGTTTTTCTTTAATTCCTGAAAAACGCACTTATGTGACGATGATAAAAATATAAAAAACTCCATGTTCAAACATATAAGAATTTGTATAATTAAAAAAATATTTTCCATAAAAGTGTGGGGTAACTGGGCTAGTTGAGGTTAAAATCCCATTTCCACATTTTTTGATCCCAACCAGTTAGTGGTGGGAAAATTTGCAGCTCTATTACAGATGGACTCCGATAATTAATGACGAAAGTTACTCCCCCGTTCACAATTACTTTATGTTTTGGATTTGGTCAAAGTCAAATTTGATAAAATATGTAAGAAAAAATATCAAATCTATAATATAAAATTTATACTATTAGAATTATTATGAAGTTTAGTTTATATCATATGTATTTAGTATTATAAATGTTGATATTTTCTCTATATTCTTGGTCAAACTTTACAAAGTTTCAAATTTGAATTTAAGTACCTTCTCAAGGAAGTGAGCCACTCAACCTTGGCCTAGCGAATTCTCTTCATTACCTCGACCTTCCTCTCTCGTTGTCAAAACTCTCCTCTACAGCCCCTCTGGCTCGGTCGGAAGCCTCGTCTCCATTAATTAGTTAAGGTGATTCAGTAATAATGAAAGTAATCTCACCTAAAATTGGATTATCTAAAACCTCATGAAAAATACAACAATAACTAGTATGTTATAGTACTTTCTAGATTTATACCCAATATACCGTATAGCGAGTTCATGAGAATCTTGTAAACCTATGACATAGCATCGACACAACTTTTCTTAGCTTCTTGTCTATTGGTGAATAGGTTTGACAGAAAACGTTCGAAAGGACTAATAATATCCTCAAACAAGTAACCATTGAGTGGTATAATCTGATAAGCCAAATCACGCGTAAACTTCATAACATAAAACCCACTAAGTAAATATAAACTGAGGGAACTTTTCAAATAGCTGGACTCTTCATCTTTGTACTCTTGTGTAAAAGTAACAACCATCCAATTTTTTATAATCTAATAATAACAACAAATATGAATAAAAATGTCTAACAACAATAGTGTAAAATCTCAAAAATATTAAACAAGATTATCAAGTTCTAATCACCCAAGTTTAGGGTTAACAAAAACTTTTATTCTTAAACCCATATGAATGCATGTGTGTTTTCGATTAATACATGAATGCGTGCTATGCCATGTTTGATTGCTATAAATGACAAGGATTAGTTTAAAGGTGAACACCACGTCATCTAGGTCAAAACCAAACTAAAATAAATCAAAAGAAAATCAATATATGAAGCATATGATCAAATGGTCATTTTGGCCAAAGTTAACCACTAGCCTACTTTGGGCATCTCTAGTAAATGATTTCCAATAGCAACAATTCTATTTCTTTTCTCTCCTTGCTAGACCAAGTGAAAATGAACACAAGCAAACTTTACAAACTTACAAAGACCAATTTCAAATCTATTTTTGAGACATTTCAAAATTGAATCAAGTGTAGGTATCTAGAACACCATTTTGCAAGAACCACTCAAACCAGCACCACTTATAAATTCCCAGCAACCAGAGATACTCAAGCATGTGACCAACACACCCACCAAATATTATTCCAAAATTCAAATGTTTAGTTCATGCGGCCATTTGATCGAACACTTAGGAGATAGAGTACAAGTTCAACAACTATTCACTATTTTGATCAATCAATTGCTCACCATTTGTACTCAATTCAACTCAATAACTAGCCCACGATCATCCCTAATACCCATTCGTGCCATTGAGCATCTCTCATTCGCCGTTTGCACCAGTGCCATGCCGTACCCGAGCGTGTCATGGCGGTCAATCACGGACATGATGCCACATGCCGCGTCGCCCTCTCCCATGACCACGAGAAGACAGGCGTGATCTCACCGCACTCACTCGTCCACCCCTCGACCAACGACAAGCAGCGGAGAAGCCAGCACAGCCATGCCACTCTCCTTTGTTCGCCATGCCGAGCGCACGCCAGAGTGCCAAGCCATTCCCACGCAGCCATGCCGCACCTCGCTCTCTCCTTGTGTAACTGTGTTCGCCGCGTCACCAGCAACCTCCCAGACACGACCGTTCGCCGTCGCCCGCCCCGTGACCACCGTACGCCATGAAGAACACCGCTGTACCCACACAGATCATGGACTTCTGCCGTCAGATTAAGACCGCGCCTCGTCGTGCCACTATGCGTATGACGATCGCTGCAGACCACCGCGTTGACCTATGCTCTCCGCCATGCCTATAGCAACCTGTAGAAACGTCGCCGACGAGCCCGAGCCATACCGCACTGCCCCTCTCACCGGTGTATAAATAGGACCCTCCCCTAGCCTCAAACGGCACACCATTCGACTCTCCTCTCCCTCAGAAACGGGCCTGTTTGTCTGTGGTACCAAAGTTCCCGGGCCAGAGCACCGCGGTACCTAAGTTGCCTGAAATTGCCGCTTTTCTAAATGTTGGGCCGCCAACTACCTAGAGGGGTCATTTCAATGCAAACTCATCTCCCCCTGCCAAATTCAAACATTCTGTGAAATAGCCCCGTGAAGTAGACGGTCGATACCCTCCTGTCGGTCATATGTCCGTGACGCGAGCGCCAAAGCGGCAACCTCTTAGGCAAATCGAGGAACCAAGTGGATTGGATGCGTTGACCAATTTCACAAATCCATTCCCACCTTTCCCCTAGCACCGGCGGCGTCGGAATCCACCCTCCAGGCAGGACGATCCCTTCGGACATTTGACTTCCGGCGCCAAGTTGCTGCGCCCAGTCGCTGATCCCGAGCTCGAATGGTGCATGCCGTAGCCACCGTTGTGAGGCTCTAGCCTGCCTCCGCCACCGATGAGCCGAGCAGCTCGGAGGATGGCAGATCCTACTACCAAGGAAGAAGAAGTTCTGGCTACAAGCGGGTGAGCTACCCTTCTCTTTGCTATTCACTCTAATTATAACTGCTAGCTGGCTACTGAACCTAAAATTGTTTGTTAGCCCAATGCTGACAAACATATTTTGTCCATAATTTTCTGTCAAGTGGGATCTCTGCGGACCACCCTTACCTGGTTACGGTAGTCCTCTTCAGGTACAACTCTAAGGGCAAGTGGTATGGACACCACTGTATCACGATGGAATAAGCGTATGCGTAGATCTACACTATATCTGGTATGGTTGCTGCTCTGCGTAATCATGATGAATTATGGCCGAAGCAGACTGCAAAGTTCAGCTTCATGGATGAACGTGGCATCATGGTTCCTCTAAAGTGTGATAGTCAGCTAATTGGGTTGATGAAAATGTATGCTTCAGATTGCATGTTTGAGCTGAATTGTGATGTACTGGATGTCGAAGCTGCTGCAACTGGGAGTCGCCCTTCTATTCTTGGATAGGGTGGTCGCTCGAACCCAATTAGCTCCTTGTAAGCAAAAGTCTATTGGGGTTCGCATGTTTGTGCTGAATTGTAATTTTTGTTTCATTTGCTCTGTAGATATTGGGTAGTTATGCAATAGTCCTGCTTCTCTGATAGGAAGTGCCACAAGGTTAGAAACATGACTGTTGGGTCAGTCATTTTGCTGCCCGAAGAAGGTAAAAACGAGTGGAAAGATGATGTTGGACACGATTTTGGTACCCATTGTCCCGGCTATCTAGAGTACGTGAAGCTAATAAAATTGGCACCAAGGAAGAGGAATAGGGAAGGAAATGAAGAAGCCAGTGGACATGAAGGCTTGGCACCCAGGCTGCGGAAGAAGGCTGCTGGCAATGAAGATGCATTGTAATGTATTGAACTTGAACCTATATATGTAATTCGCTTAAATTTTGGAGCTCTATGCGTGGAACTTTGCTGGGCGAAACAATCTACCCACGTTCTTTGAGTAAAATTTACCGTGACTTAGGGTTTAGAAACGCCCGAGTCAGTGGTTGAATCCGAAATTGTGATTGTGCCACTGCTATCTGAAAATAGGCAGCACCAGTTCCATGATTGCTGAGGGGTAGGAGGTCTCCAAATTTGATGGAATGTAAGTGGCACGGAAATAAATTATTTAAGCTGCCACACTCCACGAAGCAGCAACTTATTTCATATGTTGCACAACGACGTGGCAACATAAACATCAATGGCAACCGATAATGCCCAGATGCTTGAGCCCGTATATCTCACCACCTCCCTGCTCCAGCATCCCCTGCGTCTCGCGAACCTCCTGGATCTCCATTAACCGGGTGTACGTGCTTCCACTTTATAAATTGTGGCTGTGCCATTTGCATGCGGCATAATCCATGTAGGTTACGTTTAAACAAACCACCAATGTTAGAATACCACCATGATCAGACAAAAGGAAGTGATGCAGGGTCAAGACAGACTAACGGGAGACCAATTTTTTTCCTCCCAGGACTCCGGTACCACTAGTTCAGACCGTTAGGTCAACAAGTACTACTATTACAACTTAAAAAGGCACGGAGCTCAATCTAAATAGAACTAGTTATCACACATCTCCTTGATCTTCCTAATCTTAGCCCAATGCACATCTTCCTGAAAGAGCAAGGATCGATTCGTCTGCTCCTTCCTTTTAGCATCTTCCTTGCACAGCTTCAATTGTTTCTCTGTATTTTCCCTCATGCACTTGTCAATACTCGTAGCTGTGAACTGTAGGACTTCGGCCTGGTGAAGATCATTCCTTGCTTAGGTCAGTTCTTTCTCTGCTTTAGCCTTTAGGGCCAACGCCATGTCCCTCTCTTTCTTGACTTTGCTAACCTTGTCTTGCACCCTCCCGAGATCTCGGTTAAGCTTGGTCGTGTCAATTGGGTCCCATAGCTTCATCTCAACACTGTCAAGAAGTGAGCTGACTATGGATTCTTTCAACTCAACAGTCATATCCCATAGTTTGTCCAGCGTTTTCTGCATCGATTTGGGCCACTATGGATCTACCCATTTGACAACACCGCAACTTCCGCCTTGCATCATTGCATGATGTCCTTGACACCGTAGAAACCTCCTGCCTACGTTTCGTCCTTCGAACGCTACAAATTTAGTAGGCACATATCCATGTTTACATAGTAGAGGACTGTCTTCATCTTCTAAACCATGATAGTCGAAGTCATACATCGTCTGGTTGGCCTAACACATCATACGTGCATGAGTAAACATAGTAGATCTAGCTCAAAAAATAGATAACTGGCCACATATGATAAGAGATAGAGATGAGACGACTCACATCGAAATCACCGTCCCTGTCGTCATGACGCGTTTCCTTGCTGTCTCCACTTGTACCCATGGAGAGAGGGGAGGGGGGGTGGCTGCCGGAGAGGGGATTGGGATGGAGGCGCCATCGGCTTGCGGCTATGGCAGGATGGGAGTGAAATGTGGAAAGTGGCTTCAAGGGGAAGGAAGAGAAGTACGGGGAGGAAGAGAAGTAATGGGGACGTGACACTAGGATATGGCCCACTTAACTTGTGAGTCGTGACACTCGTAACAGGGAGCGCCCGGTGTTGCCAGTTTGTCTAGAGGAAGCGTGTCCAATCATGTCGCAGAACAGCCTACTCGCGGATCGCTCTCACGAAGACCATCCCAATCGTCCAAGCACCCCGACCGAACGGTATGTTACAATTGTCAAGCAAAACAACTGTGTTAGGGCATGCCTTCTAGAAGACTCAGTCTAACGGCCACCCATTGGGGGACTAAGGTTAGGGCTCTCCTAAGGTTAGGATCCACATCTGGTTTATGAGAAGAACACACATGCAATGACACTGGTGGAGCCATGTGTGGTTTGTGAAAAGAACACACATGCAATGACTCTAACTTTGGTTAATTAAAAGAGAAGACATGCAATGACACTGGTGGATCCATGTGTGGTTTGTGAGAAGAACACACATGCAATGACACTAGGTGTGGTTCATGAAAAGAACAGACATGCAATGACAGTGGGTGTGGTTCATGAAAAGAGCACACATCCAATGACACTGGTGGATCCATGTGTGGTTTGTGAGAAGAACACACATGCAATGACACTGGGTGTGGTTCACGAAAAGATCACACATCCAATGCCACTGGTGGATCCTTATGTTGTTTGTGAGAAGAACAGACATGCAATGACTCTAAAGAACAAACATGCAATGACACTGGTGGATCCATGTGTGGTTTATGAGAAGAACAGACATGCAATGACACTAGGTGTGGTTCATGAAAAGAACTGACATGCAATGACACTAGTGGATCCATATGTGGTTTGTGAAAAGAATGGACATGCAATCACACTGGGTGTGGTTAATGAAAAGAACACACATCCAATGACACTGGTGGATCCTTATGTGGTTTGTGAGAAGAACAGACATGCAATGAAACTGTGTATGGTTCGTGAAAAGAACACCCATCCAATGACACTAGTGGATCCTTATGTGGTTTGTGAGAAGAACAGACATGCAATCACTCTAGATGTGGTTCATGAGAAGAACAGACATGCCATGACACTAGTGTATCCTTATGTGGTTTGTGAGAAGAACAGACATGCGATGGCTCTAGATGTGGTTCATGAGAAGAACAGACATGCAATGACACTAGTGTAGCCTTATGCGGTCTGTGAGAAGAACATACATCCAATGACACTGGGTGTGGTTCATGAAAAGAACAGACATGCAATGATACTGGTGGATCAATGTTTGGTTTGTTTAGAAGAACACACATGCAATGACCACATGCAACGACACTGGTGGATCCATGTGTGTATTCTTTAGAGGCACAGACATGCAATGAAACGGGGTCTAATTCATGAAAAGAACAGACATGCAATCACACTAGTGGATCCTTATGTGGTTTGTGAGAAGAACGGACATGCAATGACTCTAGATGTCGTTCATGAGAAGAATAGACATGCAATGACACTGGTGTATCCTTATGTGGTCTGTGAGAAGAACATACATGCAATGACACTGGGCGTGGTTCATGAAAAGAACACACATCCAGTGACGCTGGTGGATCCTTATGTTGGGGGGATACCCCCGGGTAGGGTAACACTAGGGTATGAGGGCCGAGTTAGCCGGGGTACGGCGCGGTCAAAGCGAAGCGCTGACCTCAAGGCAGGCCGAATCACGGTGAGGTCCGGCCCATGGGGCGTTTCCATGACAATGGTCCGGCCGGCATAAGATTTATGTGGGCCATGTCTATCAGTCTTGCAGGTACATGGGTGAGCCGGGTTAGCTAAATGCCAGCCGGATTAGCTTAGCTTCCAAGAGAAGGAATCCCCCGCTGTTCAAAAGGTGGCTTTATCAGCTGGAGCATGTGCAAAGTAAAGTAAAGAAGAGGACCAGCGGGTCAGTGGCGACCAAGGTGATGCGGGCAAAGCCGGATGACGTAGCCCATGCCTGGTGACGCCCAAAAGACAAAGATGATGTTGTGGATTACGTCCAAAGCTCGGATGAGCCGTTAAAGAGGAATAAAGAAGCATGTGCTTTAGGAAAAGAGCATATTCATAGAATATGTTGCCACCTATGCCCTAGAATTGTAACCCAGGCTCCCCTATATAAGGAGCACCGGGGCCTCCATAGAGGGGGACGTCAAGTAGAGGGATCACTCTTTGTCTAAGGTAGAACTCTAGGGCTAGTTTGTGGGGAGTAAGAGACATTGCCTCCTTCTTGCTAAGAGCCTCAAGAGCACTTGTAAACACCATTGATAGAGAGAATACAATAACTTCCATGCGTGGAATCACCATGCTCTCCCTCCCTGGATTCCCCTAGCACTCATCGGTCCCATCTTTATCCTATCAATAGCATCTGCCGTGCCACCACCATGATAGTTGGCGCCCACCGTGGGGCACGCGGTGCTAGCAGGGGTGAAAATCCAGACGGGAAACTACTCGAGCACCGGCGCACGTATTGTCTCAGGCTTGGTTCAGCGCTTTGGAGCGCTGGACTACGTCAGTGACAACGCGGGAAGCTTTGGCAGGCATCCTCCGACGCGCCACAGCGTCTTCCTCAAGCTTGGCACGCACAAGATCTATGTCGGGGTGGATGAGTCCTGCGTCCACCCGCGACACGTCATTAAAGGAGGCGAACCACCTCTCAGCGCTGCTCGTGGAGTGCGTATCACTCGCCCCACTAGCAGCGTTGAAGTCCTGATGATCGCGCCAGATGCGGGACCAAGCAAAGATCCGGCGCTAGAGCCACTGGTAACGCCCAAACAGACCAAGTCGAGATTTCCTCCGCTAGAGAAGCCATAGAATGTGCTCCAGCAAGCGATAGATAGCTTAGCAACACCAATAGCACATGTGGTAGATCCGGCTCGGGCGCAAGTTCAGTTAGAAGAAACTAGGTGGAAGATGTTAGCCAGAGCAAAGAAGGTAGCAGAGCTGCATCAGTCATTGAACATTACCTTGAGAGAGTATGCTAAGGCAAACCGTATCGATGGGGTAAAAATCCGAGGCAGAAACCTGATCACTGAGATTGACAAGGAGTACGAGCCTAGGCCGGGTCAGACAGCTACGATAGTAACAGGACGGTTGGATCGATACAGTACTCGGCAAAGAACCTCAGAGCAGCAAATGCTGCCGCATCCGAGTTAGAAGGCTTAACCGGTGAGGCTCGACAAAGGCAGCAAGAGAGGGTAAATCACTTGTTGAGAGTTGCATGCCAACAAAATGAAGAAATAAACCAGGCCAACCCGGCACCACCAGGGGCCTCACAGGTGGTACATTCGGCCAGAAATAACCTGGCAAGATCCAGAGGAGCCGCGTTGTCCCCGGGTCATGATCCGAGGAGAGAAGAGGTAGTGGATTCCGAGAGAAGAAACAAGCATATGGTCCCTTATGACCCGGTAAGGACTGGAAAAGGTAAAGCAGTGCAAGTTGAAGAGGACCGCCACAGTACCAGTCGGGGTGTGGCAGCCCGAGGTAACCATGACCAAGGCAATGCCGGTCAAAGAAATGCTGTCAACGGCAATGCTGGACAGCGCAATCCCGTGGGAGCGGGGCAAAATTTACCTCAATCGCAATAGCGCGTACCTCGGCAAGGAGGAAGTACAGGACAAGCGGCACAACAGCATCATGCACGTCCGGATCAGGAAAGATATAGTGATGGTTATTCGGCTATGGTCAACGATGGATACCCTAGACCGGATCACCACGTAATTGGATCACGGTTGGGAAGGAGGAACTTGCAGCCAGATGATGCGAGGTTGAAGTTGTATAGGATTTATAGGTCAGAGCAAATCGCGTTACAAGGTCCACCGGGTCCAGCATGTTTCGGGCCCCGGATCATGAAATAGCCACCAGTGCCGAACTTTTAGCTGTCTAGGGGAACCCAAACGTATGATGGAAGTACCAGGCCAGAGGATTGGCTGATTGACTATGCCACAACAGTAAAGATCGCGACAACAAATTTGAGATGGGCGGTGAGATATGTACCACAGATGTTGGAAGGACCAGCATGAGTTTGGTTGAACAATTTACCATCAGGAAGCGTTAACTGCTGGCTGGATTTCCAGGAGCTGTTCGTTAGCAATTTCTCAAGCACTTACAAGAGACCCAACAAACCACAAACTCTCGCGTTATGCCGGCAGAGACCGAATGAGCCAGATAGAGATTTCTTGACTCGGTGGTTTAATGTGAGAAACTCGTGCGAAGGGGTGATTGAATCACAAGCTATCGCGTGGTTCGCTCAGGGGTGCAGATATGGAAGTATGATGTGGCAGCGAGATATGCCAACTACCTTGGCGGAGACGATCTGGATTGTAGATTCATATGCCTTGGGAGATCCAACTCAACCTCGGATAATGTCTAGTGAAGCGAACGAAGAGTATTACAGTTGAGATGGCCCCAAATCGTCAAGGAGGAAAAATTTCCAAGGAAAGAGAAGGGATGAGCACCCGGATTATCGGTATAACTCGCAGCAAGTCGCGGCAGTGGACCGGGATCAACCCAATGCCGGAGCCAGTCAACGCCAAAAAACTGGAGGACAGAGCTGGCAACAGAAAAAACGATGGGAGAAAGCCTTGGACCCCGGAGCAGAAAAAGCAATGGAAAGAACGAAAGGATAGGCCGAGGTATACATTCGAATCTATGCTAGATCAACCTTGCAAATTTCATACACCAAGTCCGAACAGTCCAGCGAATCATACGACCTGGCAGTGTGAATGGATGAGGAAATTGGAACAGGGGAGTTCGAGGAATGCTTAGGAACCTCGGAACGAAGCACCTAGAAATGAAGAACCCCGGCCACCGTTACTAACAGGGGGAAATGGACAGCAACTAATGCTACCACCACCTCCGCTGAGGTACGAAAATCCAGAAAGAAGGGAGGATGTACATCAAGTGGGCAATAACCAACAACAAGGCCAAGGTTACAACGAGAATGAAGGACGAAATGAGTACATGGAACACCATCAAAGCTATTGCGTGTTCACCACGGAAGAGAATGACCGGAAAAGCTTACAGTGCTGGCATATGGAGGTGAACGCAGTAATGCCAGCTGTGCCAAGATATCTGCCTTGGGCGGATCAAGAGATTACATGGAGTGTTAAGGATCACCCAAAGATCATGCCAAGCCCAGGAACCTACGCTCTAGTCTTGGATCCGACGTTCATCGGGCCGAATCTCAACGTGAGATTTTCCAAGGTATTGATTAACAATGGCAGCAGTATCAACGTTATGTATAAGGATACCATGCACAAGTTGGGGATAACAGAGAACATGTTGCAAGCAACAAGGACCACCTTTCACGACATTGTGTCGGGTATTTCTTGTGAACCAATTGGTAAGGTCCAGGTTGACGTGTTATTCGACACAAGAGACAATTGCTGCACTGAGAACTTGGAATTCGAGGTAGTAAATCTGGAAAGTTCTTATCACGCGTTGCTCGGCAGGCCAGCGCTGACAAAATTCATGGCAACAACCCACGTCAGCTACCTTAAGATGAAATTGCCCGGACCAAGGGGCGTGATAACTATATCAGGGGACTTCTGGTGTTCGATCGAGTGTGCATCAGCCGGATCCAATTTAGTCGAGTCACTCGTGATAGCTCAAGAAAAAAGGAAGATACTAGAGGTGGCGGCATTGGCTCAATCCGCGCAACAACATATGCCGGCCCTGGCCAGCCCGCACGGGAGCGTATCGTTCCAGGCAACTAAGGATACGAAGAAAGTGCCAATTGATGATCTGTTCCCAGAGCGCACCGTCACCATAGGTGTCGGGTTAAGCAGCAAATAGGAATGCGAGCTCGTTAACTTCCTCCGTGAGAATCGGTATATCTTTGCTTGGTCTATGCAAGATCTGCAAGGTGTACCGAGGGAGTTGGCTGAGCACTCATTGAATGTAAGACCTGAGGCTAGGCCGGTAAAGCAGCCTCTCAGGCGTTTTGAAGAGGACAGAAAGAAAGTTATTGGAGATGAGATAGCAAGATTACTAGCGGCCGGGTTTATCATGGAGGTACTCTATCCGGATTGGCTCTCAATCCAGTGCTGGTGAAGAAAAAGAAAGACGATCCGAACGTGACAGTGGTACGATGCATGTGTATTGACTACACGAACCTGAATAAGGCGTGTCCAAAAGATCCATTTCCACTCCGTAGAATAGATCAGGTCATAGACTGAACGGCCGGATGTGAGCTAGTGTCATTCAATGATGCATATTCTGGTTTCCATCAGATACCCCTGAATCCGGGTGATCAAATAAAGACTGCATTTATTACCCCGTACGGGGCTTATTGCTATCGAACTATGTCGTTTGGATTATGTAATGCAGGAGCAACGTACCAGCGATGCATGCAAAAGTGCTTGCATGACCAAATAGGTCAGAATGTGCAGGTGTATGTGGATGATGTGGTGATAAAAACCAAGGAAAGAAATACGCTCCTTGAGGATATTCGGCAGACATTCGTGAACTTAAGAAGGTTCCGAATGAAACTGAACCCGGAGAAATGCACCTTCGGCGTACCAGCAGGAAAGTTACTCGGTTTCTGGTATCTAGCCGTGGCATTGAAGCTAACGTGATGAAAATCCGGTCCATAGAAAGAATGGAGTTGCCAAAGTGTCTTAACGATGTCCAAAAGTTCATTGGTTGTTTGGCATCGTTAAGTCAGTTCATATGTCAGCTCGGTGAGAAGGCCTTGCCTCTCTATCAGGTAATGAAAAAGGCAGATAAGTTCACATGGACACCACAAGCAGATCTTGCATTTAGAGAATTGAAAAAGATGTTAGCTACCACACCAATCATAGCTGCACCACTACCTAAGGAACCAATGTTGCTTTACGTAGCCGCGACTAACCGAGTCGCAAGTGCAGTGATCGTAGTGGAGCGCGAGGAGGAAGGAAAGTTGGTGCAAAGGCCGGTGTATTATCTGAGCGAAGTATTGGCAGCATCAAAACATAATTATCCTCATTATCAAAAGATGGCGTATGGCGTATATATGTCGGCCAAGAAGCTCAAGCACTATTTTGAGGAACACCCCATCAAGGTGATATGTGAGGCACCCATTTCAGAGATCATGAGTAACAAGGACGCAAGTGGAAGAATAGCAAAGTGGGTTATTGAATTAGCTCCATACGCGCCACAGTTCGACAGAAGGGATGCGATCAAGTCACAAGTTGTGGTAGATTTCTTTGTGGACTGGGCTGAAATGCAATACGAGCCACCCCTACCGGACTCAAATTATTGGAAAATGCATTTCGACGGATCAAAACTGAAAGATGGATTAGGCGCTGGAGTAGTGCTTACCTCTCCCAAGAAGGATCAACTGAAGTATGTTGTTCAAATCCATTTCAGTGCCTCGAATAATGTGGCGGAGTACGAAGCATTGGTACATGGTCTCAAAGTGGCAAAGGAAGTGGGGATACGTCGGATACAATGCTTTGGTGATTCGGATTTGGTGGTACAGCAAGTATTTGGAAATTGGGAAGCCCTGGATGTTTACATGGCCTTATATAGGTTCCATGTCCAGAAGATAAGCCGGTTTTCCGAAGGGTGTGAGTTCCATAACGTACCTCGGATCGAAAACGAGGCAGCAGATACATTGTCCAAGCTAGGCTCATCCCGACAACCCATTCTGCTAGACGTGGCTTTGGAGCACCTGAGAAAACCGTCTATCACACCGTCACCTGAATCAGATTCAATTTATATCCCGTCACTCCCCGGATTAGGAGGTGCACCTATGGAGATAGAATGGGGAAGCACCTCCGCAAACCCAGGGACTGCTTCAGCAAACTCGGGGGTTGCTTCAGCAAACCTGGGGACTGTTCAGCTTGATCTGGCAGGAGTTCTGTCTGTGGATGTAATGGCGGTTGATGAGGAACCATTCCCCGTTTGGACTATACCAACTTGGGCAAACCAATTTTTGATTTCCCAAAACAGGAAATCTTGCCGGATGATGAAATAAGTTTGAGGCAAATTCAGATAAGGGCAAAGGCCTATACCATTATCAATGCCGAATTATACAAAAGGAGTGTGACAGTGGTACTACAACGGTGCGTCGATCCGGAAGAAGGACTTGACATACTCCGGGATATTCACCAAGGGGAATGTGGCCACCATGCATCCTCAAGGGCCTTAGTAGCAAAAGCTTTCCGGCATGGATTTTATTGGCCCAATGCTTTGGAGCAGGCAGAGGACTTGGTGAGAAAATGTATCTTTTGTAAAAGATACGCCACGAAAACTCACCTACCAATGTCGGAGCTGAAAACTATCCTCATTACATGGCCATTCGCTCTATGGTGCCTAAATATGGTAGGACCATTTAAGGCGGCCAAAGGAGGGATGACCCACATTCTGGTCATGGTTGACAAGTTCACCAAATGGATTGAAGTGAAACCGACTCGGAAATGTGATGGGGCAACAGCAGTAAAATTCCTCAAGGATATAATCTTAAGGTCCGGCTACCCCCATAGCGTCATAACTGATAACAGGACTAATTTCGCTGAAGGAGCATTTGCGAGATTCTACCAGGAAAAGAAGATCCGGTTAGATGTCGCCTCAGTCGCCCACCCCGCGTTGAACGGGCAAGTGGAAAGATCCAACGGACTGGTCTTGTCCGGGATAAACCCCCGGCTCATAGAGCCGCTGCAAATATCAGCGGGGTGCTGGATAGAAGAACTACCAGCGGTACTGTGGAGTTTAAGAACAACTCCAAATCGATCAACGGGCTATACGCCATTCTTTCTGGTATATGGGGAAGAAGCTGTATTACCAGCCGACATAGAGCATGATTCTCCTAGGGTTACCCAATACACAGAAGCCGAAGTGCGTGAAGCCCGGAGAATGATGTTGATCTACTGGAAGAAGTGAGAGAACTGGCCTTGTCCAGATCCGCCATATATCAGCAAAATCTCCGACGTTATCATAGCCGGAAAGTAAACCCCCGAGTTTTTCGGGAAGGTGATTTGGTACTAAGGCTAATACAGCGCACCGCTGGCATGCATAAGTTATCCCCTCCATGGGAAGGACCTTTGCACAATGATTCCTACTATCTTATTGATGCACAGCCCCAGCAAAAGAACAAGGCGGACAGGTCCGGAGAAGAATCCAAAAGATGATGGAACGTAGCACTGCTTCGTCCTTTCTACACCTAAGAGATGAATGTATCTGAACTACTCGTATGTCGGTATGTGTGTCGAAAGTGAGCTTATTAATAAAAACTTTGCCACCCCGAGTAGTGACTCGGGGACTGTTATAACACTTGCCTTTTGTTTTCATATTTTTTGTATCGGCTGGGTTAAGTCGCTTATGTCTTAGTTGGATTAGTAATGTGTTAGAACCAAAAACCTAACTCTTCGACTTTCTTTTTGTCCAACAAGAATTGACTTCATGCTGAGCAAGAGAACAAGTTTGGAATCGCAAAGCACATGAAAAACGACTAAGGGAAACAACTTAAGCGGGCCGACATTGGTTTTTTGGCTAACCCTTAGTTTATTTTCTTCACTAAAGTGCCGAATCATTCTAAGCTAATCTTAAGGTTTCAAGTATTGTTAAGTCAATTTTTTGAACCTCAGACTCATAAGTCGAGAAAACCGAATCAAGGTAGACACGACCCGAGTCAAAAATTGGGGGGACAAGAAAACGAAACCCGGGGACTTCGCCCACGATAATCCGGCAATAAAACTTAGCTCGGAACATAAAATTGTAACACAAACAAACCAAACTGTTTAAATACATCTGCACCCTGCATTCCAGGGATCTGATCAATATGGTAAGTGTTTTTCAAGGGGCAGGAGCAGTAGGCGAATCATCTGTTGAGGAGGGAGGTACTCCGGAGTGTGGGGGAGGAGCGCTAGCTTCGGCTTCGTCCTCCGGGTCAACTTCGTTGCCCACTGGGTCTTCAGCATCATCTCCTAGCTCGGAACCCTCGCTCTCGCTCCCTTCCTCTTCTGCTCCAGAGACAATCTCCTCATCAGAGACATCAATATAACTCGGCCCCTCATTCCAGGCGTGGCAGAAGCAGTACTAGATGAGATTGTTCGCACAGGCTTGGCGGAGCGCAATCCACTCCGAATCCTCGCACCACTTTGACCCGGTGCACAGGAGGTTGAGCAATGCCAAGTCAATTCCTTCATACCACGAGAGCGCAAATTTCATAGCAGTGTCGGCCCTAGCCCGGGCAGCACATTCACGCCACAAATACAGCTGTGTGTCACATTCCATGAGTTCGGCTATAAAAGCCGAGGTTTTCTTGGGAATGGTCTCACTAGGCCAGAGGCAGCCGAACATCCGTGTTGCCGCAGGGATAATATCCGCGCTGAAATTCTTTACCACCTCAAGACGAGCGGTGAGACTCGCCAGGAGATCTTCTGTAGTATAAGGGATTGGCTCAGCACCCGGGCCAACAAAAATTCCACGCTGCTCACGAGATTGGCGTACGGCAGAGGCGGCAAACATATCACTCTCTATAAATTTGCCTAAGGATAAGAGGAGGAACAGTGAGCGAATGGACCAAATCCGAATAGTAACGGATCAAGCAAGGGCAGAGAACTTACGCACAATTTGGAAGAGGAGTCGCTGAAGCTCGAAATCAACGTTGGCATTGTGGACCCGGAGTTTTTCGTACTCGGTGGTCGCCGACGTAAGTTTGACGTCAGCTTCCTCCAGTAGGCTCTTGTCCTTAGAGATTTGCATGATTAAACGCTCCTTCTCTTCGGCAAACTCCTGGTCGGCCTTCTCCAGCGGGGAATGATGAGAGCTCTTAAGCCCCTAGATTTTGGCATTCAGCCGAGTAATCTCCGAGTCCTCCTGCTGGAGCCAAGCTATCTCAGCGTCTTTCTTCTTCAGCTCAGCTTCGTACTTCCCTGCTTGTTCGAGGCAGTGGGTCATCAGTTCAGGCATGGGGACACTGTCATCAAGAGCAACTGCAACATGATCCGGAGGACCCAAAATATGAGTGTCCACCGGATGAGGCAAGGAAAGTATAATGATTATATGAAAGGGATGAGTTTACCTTTGATCTCCGCAAGGTTCTTCCTCATAAGTATATTCTTAGCTTCAACCTCGGCTGCAAAATTCAGACGAGAAATTCATATGGGTCCTAGGAAGTTTAAACGAACAAGGAAGAGGAATGAGAAATTAACCCTCTTCTGGTACTCTGTCAGGAGTTTACCATAACATGCACAAACATCTTTAAAGGAGTCCAGCAAGCGCTAGAACTCGGCGGTGCGGCGGTTAGTGGTAATCTAAAATAAGCAAGGCAAGGGAAAATTTCAAAGGCAGAGTAAAAACAATTCGAAGTATACAAGATCCGGGCCAAGTGGAACTTAACCCGGCTCTAGGTGTGTGGATATTCGAAGTCTACAAGATCCGGTCCAAGCGGAATTTAACATGGCTCTAGGTGTGTGGATATTCGAAGTATACAAGATCCGGGCCAAGTGGAACTTAACCCGGCTCTGGGTGTGTGGATATTCGAAGTCTCCAAGATCCGGGCCAAGCAGAACTTAACCCGGCTCTAGGTGTGGATATTTGAAGTACATAGGATATGGGCCAAGGGAACTAGACCCGGCCCAAAATTTATTGCAAATTAATGACATTATGAACAAAAACTGAGGAGCATCCGACCGAATAACAAGTTATTCCCTCAGAGGCTCGAGGACTAGGGGATATATCTACAAATGCTAAGTTATGAAAAACACCAACAACAGAGAAAAAAGATTACCTCCATCATCCGGCCAGCCAGGGAGCTAGCCTTGGTAGCGGAGTTCATCTGGGCGCTGACCTTGGCTGGGTTGAAACTTTCTCGGAGATCGTCTTGGGGGTCGAAGAATTCGGCACTGTTCCAGTTTTTCACGTACTCAAGGAGTAGTGAACTGTAACTCTCGCCGCTCGGAGAATGGCTCGTCACTAGGCCCTTCACATGGGCCTCACGCCTGGCGGATTGAGCCGAAGCGGGGCTAGTGTGCAAAGCCAGCTGTTTGCTGCCCTCTGATCTGGAAGCTGGCCCGGATGAAGCTGACCCGGATGTGTTCTTAGCTTTGCCGGATGAGGATTGAGGAGCGTGTTGAAAGAAGTCAGTGTTTGAAGGGGCAGACCCGGTGGGGGCCGAAGGAGCTTTTCCCTTGGGAGGCTTGGAAGCTCTTGTTGTTGTTGTTGCTGGTGCTGCTGTTGTTGCTGCTGCTGGTGTTGTTGCTGCTGTTGCTGCTGGAGCTGCTAGTGCTGGTGCTGGTGTTGCTGTTGTTGCTGCTGGTGCTGTTGCTGGTACTGGAGATACTAGGGGCGGCGCCGATGAAACTGGCGCCTCAACATTGGGCATAGAGGACGAGGAGCTGGAGATATCCGGCATCGTCGTATCTAGATCCGGCCCACTACCCCCCCCCCCCCCCCCCCCCCCCCGCCGATGTTGCCCTCCTCTTGGCGAGGTGGGCTCTGGTCAAGCGCGGCCGCAGAACCCTCTTGAATAGGGCTAAGAGGACGATGATCATCGTTGTGGGAGGGAGCGGGACTGCTCCAGAGTGGGGAGGCTATGCCGGAACCGCTCTGGGAAATATCCACAGGAAAAAAAGGAAGGACGGTGAGTCAAAAAGAAAGAACCAATTAGAGACAAAGGCAAGCAAAGGAAAAATCCGAAGTAGCAATGCTAAAAGGACTTACTCGTCAGCGGTAGGAGGAGCCCGAGGTTTGGGTGCCCTCCGGGCTGTGCTCTTGCGGGCAGGCTTGGCCGAGGGTTTAACCCTGGACTTCTTTTGCCTCTTCTTGGGCGGCGGCGCCTCCGAAGCTACGGCCGAGGTAGCTGCACGCTTCTAGGAAGGGGCCGGGGCCGGGCCACCGGTGGCAAGCGGAGGAACCTCATGGACCTGACCATCCGGGTTAGCTGAACATTCAAACAATGCCAGGTGCAAATAAGAGATAAGAACCGGATCAAGTACCTCTAGGACTTCAATGTCCGAATCATCATCGCCTGGCCAATCCCTTAGAGAAGAGGCCTTACCAGCACTCCGTTTGATGACGTCGGGGCTGGAAAGAAGGCCTCCGGATCAGCCTCCACCTCGTCTCCCTCGGGATGATCCTCCAACCACTTGCTCGCCGGTACCTCGCCATCCTCTAGCGGTTGCTGAAGGAATTTCTGAAAGAATAGTGGCCGAGTTACAAAAGGAAACCGACATACGTTGAAGATTTGGAAAACAGAAAAGGGTAATTTACCTTTGGAGGGGGGTTGGTACGGGTGAAGGGCTCAAGTCCCCACTCCTAGGCCTCGTAGAACTCCTTCTCCATGTTAAATATGGACTTAACCCGGTGGTAAAATGCCGAGTTATCCAACTCGAAAGAAGAGGTCCGGTGAGGGTCAAGAGGACCGCTAAGATAGCAGATCTTGTGGGCTCGCTTTTGGAGGGGGGAGACTCGGCTGCGGATGAAAGTAATCAGAATATCCTCCCCCCGGAGGTGCTCCTTAAGAAGATCCGTGATCTGGCGTGCCACTTGATTCGCCATAGCCATGGCGCATTTGGGAATGCTTTCCCAAAGCGAGACATCTGGATGGCCGAGCCTGAAAGGGAGTAGCCGGATCTGGTCCTCCTTGGTGGTGTTCCAGACGTAGAAGAAGGTCCGGGCCCAGCCCTTGCAAGATTCAAGCCTAGTGACCTAGGGGAACACGGACAGCTTACGCAGAGAGATGGAGGCAGCACCGCATTGGGTCAGGTGCTTGTCCTCTAGGGCAACCTCCGGAACTGAACCACGTTCCTCCGCAGACCAAAGAACTTAATCCAAAGTTCTTTGGTTGGCTAGAGGTCGAGGTATCCCTCAATGCGGGAGGTAAAGGAGGACAGAGAAGTGATAGCGTTTGCAGGGAGATGATGCGGTTGTAGTTTGTAGGTGGAAATGAAATCAAAGAAAAAATCAGAAGTGGGGAGGCCGAAGCCACGCTGGAAATGCGATAAGAAAACCACATATTCCCCAGATTTGGGGGTAGGAGTAATCTCACCGATGGCGAGACGGCAGGCGACGCCGGCGGGGAAGCGACGGGAGGCATGGAGCCAGGCCAAATCCTCCTCACGGACGATGGAGCCGTCCTAGTAACCGTGCTCGCGGCCCTCCGCCTCTTCTTCCTGTTGCACTACCACCGCTGCTTCTGCCTCAGACATGGTGGATTCAAGATCTTCCAAAGGGTAATCGGAGTTAACATAGCCGGAAGAAGGGAAACGGGAAGCACAAGTCCCCGTGATGGATACCACAAGCGGGAACAGCGGCGTAGAGGTGAGTGGCTACCTGAGTGTGGTCGCGGTGGCGCTCATGAAGCAGAGAGCTGGCGGCGGCGGCGGAGTCGCTGTGAAAAAGAGAGGTTGGGAAGTGCTGGGGAAATGGAAGAATATCCCCTGAAACCACCCCGCACCTCCTACTTAACCGCGCTGCATGCGCCTCGTGGGATCTACTACGGGCAAAGTGCCGCACACAACTAGCGTGTACGAGGCCAGAACAAACCAGTCAGAGCGAGGCCACAGGAGGGGTTACAGGAGCAAATGATCCCATGACATGTCATGGCGTTACGGTTAATGAGGCGCTGCAGTGATGGGACAATTACAGCAGTTATGCCTAACGCATCGACAGTAACCGGCGTGGTAAATGCGCATGGCCCTTAAAATGAGGCAAATGATGATTACCCTCCACGTAGGATGTGGAGAAGCATACGAGAGAAGGAAAGACAACCCGGATAAAGCAAGCGAAAGACCTAGCCAACGAGGAATGACTCGGAAAGAGCAAAAGGGTCGCAAGAAAAGAAACTCCGGGTTACGGGGTAACTCGGCCTAGGGAGCGAAAGATCTGTATAAGGGAACCTGTTGTGGCCTTAGCAACTAAAAGTTGCTAAGACCGCACTAGCTTCGGGGACTATTGTTGGGGGGATACCCCCGGGTAGGGTAACACCAGGGTATGAGGGCCGAGTTAGCCGGGGTACGGCGCAGTCAAAGCGAAGCACTGACCGGGTCACCTAAAGGCAGGCCGAAACACGGTGAGGTCCGACCCATGGGGCGTTTCCAAGACAATGGTCCGGTCGGCATAAGATTTATGTCGGCCATGTGTATCTATCTTGCAGGTACATGGGTGAGTCGGGTTAGCTAAATGCCAGCCAGATTATCTTAGCTTCCAAGAGAAGGAATCCCCCGCTGATCAAAAGGTGGCTTTATCAGCTGGAGCACGTGCAAAGTAAAGTAAAGAAGAGGACCAGCGGGTCAGTGGTGACCAACGTGACGCGGGCAAAGCCGGATGATGTAGCCCGTGCCTGGTGACGCCCAAAAGACAAAGATGACGTTGTGGATTACGTCCAAAACCCGGATGAGCCATTAAAGAGGAACAAAGAAGTATCTGCTTTAGGAAAAGAGCATATTCATAGAATATACTGCCACCTGTGCCCTAGAATTGTAACCCGGGCTCCCCTATATAAGGAGCACCAGGGCCTCCATAGGGGGGGACGGCAAGTAGAGGGATCACTCTCTGTCTAAGGTATAAATCTAGGGCTAGTTGGTGGGGAGTAAGAGACATTGTCTCCTTCTTGCTAAGAGCCTCAAGAGCATTGTAAACACCATTCATAAAGAGAATACAAGAACTTCCGTGCATGGAATCACCACACTCTCCCTCCCTGGATTCCCCTAGCACTCATCGGCCCCATCTTTAGCCTATCCATGGCATCTGTCGTGCCACCACCACGACACCTTATGTGGTTTGTGAGAAGAACAGACATGCGATAACTCTATATGTGGTTCATGAGAAGAACAAACATGCCATGACACTGGTGTATCCATATGTGGTTTGTGAGAAGAACAGACATGCAATGACACTGGGTGTGGTTCATGGAAAGAACAGACATCCAATGATACTGGTGGATCCATGTGTGGTTTGTTTATAAGAAAACACATGCAATGACCACATGCGAGGACACTGGTGAATCCATGTGTGGTTTGTTTAGAGGCACAGACATGCAATGACACTGGTTGTGGTTCATGAAAAGAATAGACATGCAATGACACTGGTGGATCCTTATGTGGTTTGTGAGAAGAACAGACATGCAATGACTATAGATGTCGTTCATGAGAAGAACAGACATGCAATGACACTGGTCTATCCTTATGTGGTATATGGGAAGAACATACATGCAATGACACTGGGTGTGGTTCATGGAAAGAACACACATCCAGTGACACTAGTGGATCGATATGTGGTTTGTGGAAAGAATAGACTTGCAATGACACTAGGTGTGGTTCATGAAAAGAACACACATCCAATGACACCGGTGGATCCATGTGTTGTTTGTGAGAAGAACACACATGCAATGACACTGGGTGTGGTTCATGAAAAGAAAACACATCCACTGACACTGGTGGATCCATATGTGGTTTTTGAAAAGAATAGACATGCAATTACACTTGGTGTGGTTCATGAAAAGAACAGACATGCAATGAAACTGGTGGATCCTAATGTGGTTTGTGAGAAGAACAGCCATGCAATGACTATAGATGTCATTCATGAGAAGAGCAGACATGCAATGACACTAGTGTATCCTTATGTGGTTTGTGAGAAGAACAGACATGTAATGACACTGGATGTGGTTCATGAAAATAACACACATCCAGTGACACTGGTGGATCCATATGTGGTTTGTGGAAAGAACAGACATGCAATGACACTAGGTGTGGTTCATCAAAAGAACACACATCCAATGACACCGGTGGATCGATGTGTGGTTTGTGAGAAGAACACACATGCAATGACACTAGGTGTGGTTCATGAAAAGAACACACATCCAGTGACATTGGTGGATCCATATGTGGTTTGTGGAAAGAACAGACATGCAATGACACTGGGTGTAGTTCATGAAAAGATCACACATCCAATGACACCGGTGAATCCATGGGTGGTTTGTGAGAAGAACACACATGCAATGACATTGGGTGTGGTTCATGAAAAGAATACACATCCAGTGACATTGGTGGATCCATATGTGGTTTTTAGAAAGAACAGACATGCAGTGACACTTGGTGTGGTTCATGAAAAGAACAGACATGCAATGTCACTGGTGGATCCTTATGTGGTTTCAGAGAAGAACAGACATGCAATGACTCTAGATGTCGTTCATGAGAAGAATAGACATGCAATTACATTGTTGTATCCTTACGTGGTCTGTGAGAAGAACAGACATGCAATGACATTGGGTGTGGTTCATGAAAATACCACACATCTAGTGACACTAGTGGATCCATATGTGGTTTGTGGAAAGAACAGACATGTAATGACACTAGGTGTGGTTCATGAAAAGAACACACATCCAATCACACCGGTGGATCCATTTGTGGTTTGTGAGAAGAACACACATGCAATGACACTGGGTATGGTTCATGAAAAGAACACACATCCAGTGAGATTGGTGGATCCATATGTGGTTTGTGGAAAGAACAGACATGCAATGAGACTGGCTGTGGTTCATGAAAATAACACACATCCAGTGACACCGGTGGATCCATATGTGGTTTGTGAGAAGAACAAATATGCAATTACACTAGGTGTGGTTCATGAAAAGAACACACATCCAATAACTCTGGATGTGGTTCATGAAAAGAACAGACATGCAATTAGACTGGGTATGGTGGATCCTTATGTTGTTTGTGAGAAGAACAAAAATGCAATGACTCTGGCTGTGGTTTGTGAAAAGAATACAGATCCAATGACAATGGTGGATCCATGTGTGGTTTGTCAGAAAAACACACATGCAATGACAATCGGTGTGGTTCATGAAACGAACACACATCCAATGACACTGGTGGATCCTTATGTGGATTCTGAGAAGAACAGACATGCAATGACACTATGTGTGGTTCATGAAAAGAACACACATTTAATGACACTGGTGGAACCTTATGAGGTTTGTGAGAAGAACAGACATACAATGACTCTAGATATGGTTCATGAGAAGAACAGACATGCAATCACATTGGTGTATCATTATGTGGTTTGTGAGAAGAACAAATATGCGATGACTCAAGATGTGGTTCATGAGAAGAACAGACATGCAATGACACTTGTGTATCCTTATCTGGTTTGTGGAAGAACAGACATGCAATGTCACTGGGTGTGGTTCATGAAAAGAACAGACATGCAATGATACTGGTGGATCCACGTGTGGTTTGTTTAGAAGAACACACATGCAATGACCACATGCAATGACACTAGTGGATCCATGTGTGGTTTGTTTAGAGGAACAAACATGCAATGACACTGGGTGTGGTTCGTGAAAAGAACAGACATGCAATGACACTGGTGGATCCTTATGTGGTTTGTGAGAAGAATAGACATGCAATGACTCTAGATGTCATTCATGAGAAGAACAGATAGGCAGTGACACTGATGTATCCTTATGTGGTCTGTGAGAAGAACAGACATGCAATGACACTTGGTGTGGTTCATGAAAAGAACACACATCTAGTGACACTAGTGGATTCTTATGTGGTTTATGAAAAGAACAGACATCCAATGACACTATGTGTGGTCCATGAAAAGAACACACATCCAATGACACTGGTCGATCCTTATGTTGTTTGTGAGAAGAAAAGAAATGCATTGACTCTGCTGTGGTTCATGAAAACAACACATCCAATGGCACTGGTGGATCCATGTGTGGTTTCTGAGAAGAACAGACATGCAATGACTCTAGATGTGGTTCATGACAAGAAAACACATGCAATGACACTGGTGGATCCATGTCTGGTTTAAGAGAGGAACAAACATGCAATGACACTAGGTGTGGTTCAGGAAAAGAACACACATCCAATGACACCGGTGGATCGATGTGTGGTTTGTGAGAAGAACACACATGCGATGACACTATGTGTGGTTCATGAAAAGAACACACGTCCAATGACACTAGAGGATCCTTATGTGGTTTGTGAGAAGAACAGACATGCAATGACCTTGGCTGTGGTTTGTGAAAAGAACACACATCCAATGACACTGGTCGATCTATGTGTGGTTTGTGAGAAGAACACACATGCAATGACACTGGGTGTGGTTCATGAAAAGAACACACATCCAATGATACTAGTGGATCCTTATGTGGTTTGTGAGAAGAATAGACATGCAATGACATTGTGTGTGGTTCATGAAAAGAACACACATCTAATTACACTGGTGGATACTTATGTGGTTTTGAGAAGAACAGACATGCAATGATACTAGGTGTTGTTCATGAAAAGAACATACATGCAATAATACTAGTGGATCCAGGTGTGGTTTGTTTAGAAGAACACACATGCAATGACCACATGCAATGACACAGTGGATCCATGTGTGGTTTGTTTAGAGGCACAGACATGCAATGACACTGGTTGTGGTTCATGAAAAGAATATACATGCAATGACACTGGTGGATCCTTATGTGGTTTGTGAGAAGAACATACATGCAATGACTCTAGATGTCGTTCATGAGTAGAATAGACATGCAATGACAATGGTGTATCCTTATGTGGTATGTGGGAAGAAAAGACATGCAATGACACTATGTGTGGTTCATGAGAAGAACACACATCCAGTCATACTGGTGGATCCATATGTGGTTTGTGGAAAGAAAAGACATGCAATGACACTGGGTGTGGTTCATGAAAAGAACACACATCCAATGACACTAGTGGATCCATGTGTGGTTTGTGAGAAGAACACACATGCAATGACACTGCGTGTGGTTGATAAAAACAACACACATCCATTGACACAGGTGGATCCATGTGTGGTTTGTGGAAAGAATAGACATGCAATGACACTGGGTGTGGTTCATGAAAAGAACACACATCCAATGACACTGGTGGATCCATGCGTGGCTTGTGGAAAGAATAGACATGCAATGACACTGGGTGTGGTTCATGAAAAGAACACACATCCAATGACACTGGTGGATCCATGTGTGGTTTGTGAGAAGAACACACATGCAATGACACTGGGTGTGGTACATGAAAAGAACACACATCCAATGACACAGGTGGATCCTTACGTAGTTTGTTAGAAGAACAGACATGCGATAACTCTAGATGTGGTTCATGAGAAGAACAAACATGCAATGACACTGGTGTATCCTTCTGTGGCTTGTGAAAAGAACAGACATGCAATGACACTGGGTGTGGTTCATGAAAAAAACACACATGCAATGATACTAGTAGATCCATGTGTGTTTTTCTTAGAAGAACACACATGCAATGACACAGGTGGATCCATGTGTGGTTTGCTTAGAGCCACAGACATGCAATGACACTAGTTGTGGTTCATGAAAAAACAGACATGCAATGACATTGATGGATCCTTATGTTGTTTGTGAGAAGAATAGACATGCAATGACTCTAGATGTCGTTCATGAGTAGAATAGACATGCAATGACACTGGTGTATCCTTATGTGGTATGTGAGAAGGACAGACATGCAATGATACTAGGTGTGGTTCATGAAAAGAACGCACATCCAGTGACACTGGTGGATCCATATGTGGTTTGTGGAAAGAATAGACATGCAATGACACTAGGTGTGGTTCATGAAAAGAACACACATCCAATGACACAGGTGGATCCTTATGTGGTTTGTGAGAAGAATAGACATGCAATGACTCTAGATGTGGTTCATGAGAACAACATACATGCAATTACTGGTGCATCCTTATGTGGTTTGTGAGAAGAACAGACATCCGATAACTCTAGATGTGGTTCATGAGAGGAACAAACATGCAATGACACTGTTGTATCCTTATGTGGCTTGTGAGAAGAATAGACATGCAATGACACTAGGTGTGGTTCATGAAAAAAAGAGACATGCAATGATACTAGTGGATCCACTTGTGGTTTGTTTAGAAGAACACACATGCAATGACACTGGTGGATACATGTGTGGTTTGTTTAGAGCCACAGACATGCAATGACACTGGTTGTGGTTCATGAAAAGAACCGACATGCAATGACACTGGTGGATCCTTATGTGGTTTGTGAGAAGAACAGACATGCAATGACTCTAGATGTCGTTCATGAGAAGAACGCACATGCAATGACACTGGGTGTGGTTCATGAAAAGAACACACATCCAGTGACACTGGTGGATCCATATGTGGTTTGTGGAAAGAACAGACATGCAATGACACTGGGTGTGGTTCATGAAAAGAACGCACATCCAAGTACACTGGTGGATCCATGTGTGGTTTGTGAGAAGAACACACATGCAATGACACTGGGTGTGGTTCATGAAAAGAACACACATCCAATGACACTCGTGGATCCTTATGTGGTTTCTGAGAAGAACAAACATGCAATGACTCTAGATGTGGTTCATGAGAAGAACAGGCATGCGATGACACTGTGTATCCTTATGTGGTTTTGAGAAGAACAGACATGCAATGATACTAGGTGTTGTTCATGAAAAGAACATACATGCAATAATACTGGTGGATCCAGGTGTGGTTTGTTTAGAAGAACACACATGCAATGACCACATGCAATGACACAGTGGATCCATGTGTGGTTTGTTTAGAGGCACAGACATGCAATGACACTGGTTGTGGTTCATGAAAAGAATATACATGCAATGGCACTGGTGGATCCTTATGTGGTTTGTGAGAAGAACATACATGCAATGACTCTAGATGTCGTTCATGAGTAGAATAGACATGCAATGACACTGGTGTATCCTTATGTGGTATGTGGGAAGAAAAGACATGCAATGACACTATGTGTGGTTCATGAGAAGAACACACATCCAGTCATACTGGTGGATCCATATGTGGTTTGTGGAAAGAAAAGACATGCAATGACACTGGGTGTGGTTCATGAAAAGAACACACATCCAATGACACTAGTGGATCCATGTGTGGTTTGTGAGAAGAACACACATGCAATGACACTGGGTGTGGTTGATAAAAACAACACACATCCATTGACACAGGTGGATCCATGTGTGGTTTGTGGAAAGAATAGACATGCAATGACACTGGGTGTGGTTCATGAAAAGAACACACATCCAATGACACTGGTGGATCCATGCGTGGCTTGTGGAAAGAATAGACATGCAATGACACTGGGTGTGGTTCATGAAAAGAACACACATCCAATGACACTGGTGGATCCATGTGTGGTTTGTGAGAAGAACACACATGCAATGACACTGGGTGTGGTACATGAAAAGAACACACATCCAATGACACAGGTGGATCCTTACGTAGTTTGTTAGAAGAACAGACATGCGATAACTCTAGATGTGGTTCATGAGAAGAACAAACATGCAATGACACTGGTGTATCCTTCTGTGGCTTGTGAAAAGAACAGACATGCAATGACACTGGGTGTGGTTCATGAAAAAAACACACATGCAATGATACTAGTAGATCCATGTGTGTTTTTCTTAGAAGAACACACATGCAATGACACAGGTGGATCCATGTGTGGTTTGCTTAGAGCCACAGACATGCAATGACACTAGTTGTGGTTCATGAAAAAACAGACATGCAATGACATTGATGGATCCTTATGTTGTTTGTGAGAAGAATAGACATGCAATGACTCTAGATGTCGTTCATGAGTAGAATAGACATGCAATGACACTGGTGTATCCTTATGTGGTATGTGAGAAGAACAGACATGCAATGATACTAGGTGTGGTTCATGAAAAGAACGCACATCCAGTGACACTGGTGGATCCATATGTGGTTTGTGGAAAGAATAGACATGCAATGACACTAGGTGTGGTTCATGAAAAGAACACACATCCAATGACACAGGTGGATCCTTATGTGGTTTGTGAGAAGAATAGACATGCAATGACTCTAGATGTGGTTCATGAGAACAACATACATGCAATTACTGGTGCATCCTTATGTGGTTTGTGAGAAGAACAGACATCCGATAACTCTAGATGTGGTTCATGAGAGGAACAAACATGCAATGACACTGTTGTATCCTTATGTGGCTTGTGAGAAGAATAGACATGCAATGACACTAGGTGTGGTTCATGAAAAGAACAGACATGCAATGATACTAGTGGATCCACTTGTGGTTTGTTTAGAAGAACACACATGCAATGACACTGGTGGATACATGTGTGGTTTGTTTAGAGCCACAGACATGCAATGACACTGGTTGTGGTTCATGAAAAGAACCGACAGGCAATGACACTGGTGGATCCTTATGTGGTTTGTGAGAAGAACAGACATGCAATGACTCTAGATGTCGTTCATGAGAAGAACGCACATGCAATGACACTGGGTGTGGTTCATGAAAAGAACACACATCCAGTGACACTGGTGGATCCATATGTGGTTTGTGGAAAGAACAGACATGCAATGACACTGGGTGTGGTTCATGAAAAGAACGCACATCCAAGTACACTGGTGGATCCATGTGTGGTTTGTGAGAAGAACACACATGCAATGACACTGGGTGTGGTTCATGAAAAGAACACACATCCAATGACACTCGTGGATCCTTATGTGGTTTCTGAGAAGAACAAACATGCAATGACTCTAGATGTGGTTCATGAGAAGAACAGGCATGCGATGACACTGTGTATCCTTATGTGGTTTTGAGAAGAACAGACATGCAATGATACTAGGTGTTGTTCATGAAAAGAACATACATGCAATAATACTGGTGGATCCAGGTGTGGTTTGTTTAGAAGAACACACATGCAATGACCACATGCAATGACACAGTGGATCCATGTGTGGTTTGTTTAGAGGCACAGACATGCAATGACACTGGTTGTGGTTCATGAAAAGAATATACATGCAATGACACTGGTGGATCCTTATGTGGTTTGTGAGAAGAACATACATGCAATGACTCTAGATGTCGTTCATGAGTAGAATAGACATGCAATGACACTGGTGTATCCTTATGTGGTATGTGGGAAGAAAAGACATGCAATGACACTATGTGTGGTTCATGAGAAGAACACACATCCAGTCATACTGGTGGATCCATATGTGGTTTGTGGAAAGAAAAGACATGCAATGACACTGGGTGTGGTTCATGAAAAGAACACACATCCAATGACACTAGTGGATCCATGTGTGGTTTGTGAGAAGAACACACATGCAATGACACTGGGTGTGGTTGATAAAAACAACACACATCCATTGACACAGGTGGATCCATGTGTGGTTTGTGGAAAGAATAGACATGCAATGACACTGGGTGTGGTTCATGAAAAGAACACACATCCAATGACACTGGTGGATCCATGCGTGGCTTGTGGAAAGAATAGACATGCAATGACACTGGGTGTGGTTCATGAAAAGAACACACATCCAATGACACTGGTGGATCCATGTGTGGTTTGTGAGAAGAACACACATGCAATGACACTGGGTGTGGTACATGAAAAGAACACACATCCAATGACACAGGTGGATCCTTACGTAGTTTGTTAGAAGAACAGACATGCGATAACTCTAGATGTGGTTCATGAGAAGAACAAACATGCAATGACACTGGTGTATCCTTCTGTGGCTTGTGAAAAGAACAGACATGCAATGACACTGGGTGTGGTTCATGAAAAAAACACACATGCAATGATACTAGTAGATCCATGTGTGTTTTTCTTAGAAGAACACACATGCAATGACACAGGTGGATCCATGTGTGGTTTGCTTAGAGCCACAGACATGCAATGACACTAGTTGTGGTTCATGAAAAAACAGACATGCAATGACATTGATGGATCCTTATGTTGTTTGTGAGAAGAATAGACATGCAATGACTCTAGATGTCGTTCATGAGTAGAATAGACATGCAATGACACTGGTGTATCCTTATGTGGTATGTGAGAAGAACAGACATGCAATGATACTAGGTGTGGTTCATGAAAAGAACGCACATCCAGTGACACTGGTGGATCCATATGTGGTTTGTGGAAAGAATAGACATGCAATGACACTAGGTGTGGTTCATGAAAAGAACACACATCCAATGACACAGGTGGATCCTTATGTGGTTTGTGAGAAGAATAGACATGCAATGACTCTAGATGTGGTTCATGAGAACAACATACATGCAATTACTGGTGCATCCTTCTGTGGTTTGTGAGAAGAACAGACATCCGATAACTCTAGATGTGGTTCATGAGAGGAACAAACATGCAATGACACTGTTGTATCCTTATGTGGCTTGTGAGAAGAATAGACATGCAATGACACTAGGTGTGGTTCATGAAAAAAAGAGACATGCAATGATACTAGTGGATCCACTTGTGGTTTGTTTAGAAGAACACACATGCAATGACACTGGTGGATACATGTGTGGTTTGTTTAGAGCCACAGACATGCAATGACACTGGTTGTGGTTCATGAAAAGAACCGACATGCAATGACACTGGTGGATCCTTATGTGGTTTGTGAGAAGAACAGACATGCAATGACTCTAGATGTCGTTCATGAGAAGAACGCACATGCAATGACACTGGGTGTGGTTCATGAAAAGAACACACATCCAGTGACACTGGTGGATCCATATGTGGTTTGTGGAAAGAACAGACATGCAATGACACTGGGTGTGGTTCATGAAAAGAACGCACATCCAAGTACACTGGTGGATCCATGTGTGGTTTGTGAGAAGAACACACATGCAATGACACTGGGTGTGGTTCATGAAAAGAACACACATCCTGTGACATTGGTGGATCCATATGTGGTTTCTAGAAAGTATAGACATGCAATGACACTCGGTGTGTTTCATGAAAAGAACACACATCCACTGACATTGGTGGATCCATATGTGGTTTCAGAGAAGAACAATCATGCAATGACACTGGGTGTGGTTCATGAAAAAAACACACATCCAATGACACTGCTGGATCCTTATGTGGTTTGTGAGAAGAACATACATGCAATGACCCTAGTTGTGGTTTGTGAAAAGAACACACATCCAATGACACTGGTGGATCCATGTGTGGTTTGTGAGAAGAACACACATGCAATGACACTGGGTGTGGTTCATGAAAAGAACACACATCCAATGACACTGGTGGATCCATATGGGGTTTGTGGACAGAACATACATGCAATGACACTGGGTGTGGTTCATGGAAAGAACACACATCCAATGACACCGGTGGATCCATGTGTGGTTTGTGAGAAGAACACACATGCAATGACACTGGGTGTGGTACATGAAAAGAACACACATCCAATGACACAGGTGGATCCTTACGTAGTTTGTTAGAAGAAAACACATGCGATAACTCTAGATGTGGTTCATGAGAAGAACACACATGCAATGACACTGGTGGATCCATGTGTGGTTTATGAGAGGAACAGACATGCATTGACACTGGGTGTGGTTCATGAAAAGAACACACATCCAATGACACCGGTGGATCCATGTGTGGTTTGTGAGAAGAACACACATGCAATGACACTAGGTGTGGTTCATGAAAAGAACACACATCCAATGACACTGGTGGATCATTATGTGGTTTGTGAGAAGAACATACATGCAATGACTCTAGATGTGGTTCATGAGAAGAACAGACATGCAATGACACTGTGTATCCTTATGTGGTTTTGAGAAGAACAGACATGCAATGATACTAGGTGTTGTTCATGAAAAGAACAAACATGCAATGATACTTGTGGATCCATGTGTGGTTTGTTTAGAAGAACACACATGCAATGACCACATGCAATGACACAGTGCATCCATGTGTGGTTTTTTTAGAGGCACAAACATGCAACGACACTGGTTGTGGTTCATGAAAAGAATAGACATGCAATGACACTGGTGGATCCTTATGTGGTTTGTGAGAAGAACATACATGCAATGACTCTAGATGTCGTTCATGAGTAGAATAGACATGCAACGACACTGGTGTATCCTTATGTGGTATGTGGGAAGAAAAGACATGCAATGACACTATGTGTGGTTCATGAGAAGAACACACATCCAGTCATACTGGTGCATCCATGTGTGGTTTGTGGAAAGAAAAGACATGCAATGACACTAGGTGTGGTTTATGAAAAGAACACACATCCAATGACACTGGTGGATCCATGTGTGGTTTGTGAGAAGAACACACATGCAATGACAGTGGGTGTGGATCATGAAAAGAACACACATCCATTGACACAAGTGGATCCATGTGCGGTTTGTGGAAAGAATAGACATGCAATGACACTGGGTGTGGTTCATGAAAAGAACACACATCCAATGACACTGGTGGATCCATGTGTGGTTTGTGAGAAGAACACACATGCGATGACACTGGGTGGGGTTCATGAAAAGAACACACATCCAAGTACACTGGTGGATCCATGTGTGGTTTGTGAGAAGAACACACATGCAATGACACTGGGTGTGGTTCATGAAAAGAACACACATCCTGTGACATTGGTGGATCCATTTGTGGTTTCTAGAAAGAATAGTCATGCAATGACACTCGGTGTGTTTCATGAAAAGAACACACATCCACTGACATTGGTGGATCCATATGTGGTTTCAGAGAAGAACAAACATGCAATGACACTGGGTGTGGTTCATGAAAAGAACACACATCCAATGACACTGCTGGATCCTTATGTGGTTTGTGAGAAGAACATACATGCAATGACCCTAGTTGTGGTTTGTGAAAAGAACACACATCCAATGACACTGGTGGATCCATGTGTGGTTTGTGAGAAGAACACACATGCAATGACACTGGGTGTGGTTCATGAAAAGAACACACATCCAATGACACTGGTGGATCCATATGTGGTTTGTGGAAAGAACAGACATACAATGACACTGGGTGTGGTTCATGAAAAGAACACACATCCAATGACACCGGTGGATCCATGTGTGGTTTGTGAGAAGAACACACATGCAATGACACTGGGTGTGGTACATGAAAAGAACACACATCCAATGACCCAGGTGGATCCTTACGTAGTTTGTTAGAAGAACAGACATGCGATAACTCTAGATGTGGTTCATGAGAAGAACACACATGCAATGACACTGGTGGATCCATGTGTGGTTTATGAGAGGAACAGACATGCATTGACACTGGGTGTGGTTCATGAAAAGAACACACATCCAATGACACCGGTGGATCCATGTGTGGTTTGTGAGAAGAACACACATGCAATGACACTAGGTGTGGTTCATGAAAAGAACACACATCCAATGACACTGCTGGATCATTATGTGGTTTGTGAGAAGAACATACATGCAATGACTCTAGATGTGGTTCATGAGAAGAACAGACATGCAATGACACTGTGTATCCTTATGTGGTTTTGAGAAGAACAGACATGCAATGATACTAGGTGTTGTTCATGAAAAGAACAAACATGCAATGATACTTGTGGATCCATGTCTGGTTTGTTTAGAAGAACACACATACAATGACCACATGCAATGACACAGTGCATCCATGTGTGGTTTGTTTAGAGGCACAAACATGCAATGACACTGGTTGTGGTTCATGAAAAGAATAGACATGCAATGACACTGGTGGATCCTTATGTGGTTTGTGAGAAGAACACACATGCGATGACACTGGGTGGGGTTCATGAAAAGAACACACATCCAAGTACACTGGTGGATCCTGGTGTGGTTTGTGAGAAGAACACACATGCAATGACACTGGGTGTGGTTCATGAAAAGAACACACATCCTGTGACATTGGTGGATCCATATGTGGTTTCTAGAAAGAATAGACATGTAATGACACTCGGTGTTTTTCATGAAAAGAACACACATCCACTGACAATGGTGGATCCATATGTGGTTTCAGAGAAGAACAAACATGCAATGACACTGGGTGTGGTTCATGAAAAGAACACACATCCAATGACACTGCTGGATCCTTATGTGGTTTGTGAGAAGAACATACATGCAATGACCCTAGTTGTGGTTTGTGAAAAGAACACACATCCAATGACACTGGTGGATCCATGTGTGGTTTGTGAGAAGAACACACATGCAATGACACTGGGTGTGGTTCATGAAAAGAACACACATCCAATGACACTGGTGGATCCATATGTGGTTTGTGGAAAGAACAGACATGCAATTACACTGGGTGTGGTTCATGAAAAGAACACACATCCAATGACACCGGTGGATCCATGTGTGGTTTGTGAGAAGAACACACATGCAATGACACTGGGTGTGGTTCATGAAAAGAACACACATCCAATGACACCGGTGGATCCATGTGTGGTTTGTGAGAAGAACACACATGCAATGACACTGGGTGTGGTACATGAAAAGAACACACATCCAATGACACAGGTGGATCCTTACGTAGTTTGTTAGAAGAACAGACATGCGATAACTCTAGATGTGGTTCATGAGAAGAACACACATGCAATGACACTGGTGGATCCATGTGTGGTTTATGAGAGGAACAGACATGCATTGACACTGGGTGTGGTTCATGAAAGAACACACATCCAATGAC